>BSBK01007933.1:0-180000 GCA_027943335.1 Chamaecyparis obtusa
TTATCCTACAAAATATTGTAAGGGAATGCCCATGTGGCTTTGCATATTGCAATTCTAAAAGTTTGTAATTCCACATTTATAGAGATAATAAGAAGCCAATTTTCTGTTCTTGCATATTATTGTTGTGGTTTCTCTATTTCTGTTATGTGCTTGTGGTATTAAGGGGAGCACCCTTCATCAAGTGGTATCAGAGTAGGAGTTCTTAAGTGTCTAAACATATCCCTAACTATGAGGCAGTTTGCACTAGGACTATGGTTAGGGTTTCAACGTGCATCATGAAAATGCCTCCACGAAGAGAATGTGGCAGAAGAGCTGGTGCTGTGACACCTGAGATTAGAGAGCTGCAGAGACAAGTGTGAGCATTGCAAGAAGAGATTCACAGAGGAATGAATCTTAATGTCAGAGATGAAAGTGAGGATGAAGCCCAAGAAGAATATCAAGAAGGAGAAGTTGAAATTGTGAACCAGGAGGAAGAAAGACTTTTTCGGGTGATTTCCAAGATTGAGAAAAGACCTAAGATTGAGGTTCCTACATTTTCTAGAAATCTTAACTCAGAGGAATTGATCGATTGAATCAATGAATATGAGAAATATTTTGAGTATGAACATGTTGAGGATCTTGATAGGGTCAAATTTGTGAAGGCTAGATTGAAAGGTCATGTGAAGATCTGGTGGCAAGAAATTCAATTGGAGTGAAATAGAAGAGGGAAAGATAAAATCACAAGATGGGATCAAATGGTGGATAAATTGAAGTTACAGTTTATTCCTGTTGATTATGAGCTTGACCTACTAAAGAAAATGCAAAGTTTTAAGCAAGCAGGAAGATCTGTTCAGGAGTATATAGAGGAGTTCTATCGATTCCTCATTAGAACAGGCCATGCAGAAGCTAATAAGGAGAAAGTTGCCTGATACCTTAATGGGTTAAGGTCAAGCATTCAGGAGGAGTTGAATTTGGTTCAAATGAACAGTATTGAGGAGGCATACCAGTTTGCCCTAAAAGTAGAGGAAAAATTGAACAAGAAGTTTGAGAGCAGACAAAATGGAAGAGGTCATGGTGGAAGATCTGGTGGATGGTCATATGGTGGCCGAAATGAAGATCCAAAAAAGAAGGATGAGGCCAGTAGCAGTTAGAATCAGAGAGGAAATAATTCCAATCGTTTCCAGGATCAGAGTAATAGAGATTAGAGAGGAAGAGGAAGAGGACAAGGATCTGGAAGAGGAGGCTTCTGTGGAACATGTTTTCACTATGGAGAAGAAGGTCATAGGGCATTTGAATATCCTCAGTGCCAAGGTAGAACAAATAGAAGAAATGAAGGCCAGGCTAGAGTTGTACATATAGATGAAGATGCCAGATCATCAAATTCTAAAGATGCTAAAAGAGGAGAAATACTAATTAACAGAAGAGTCTTGCTAAGTGGTGAGAATGAACTTGAACAAAGGAGGAGCCTGTTTCACACTAGATGAAATTATGAGGGTAAATGTTGTGATGTGATTATTGATAGTGGAAGCACTGACAATTTGGTGTCAGAAGAGATGGTGACAAAGTTGAAGCTCAAGAGATAGAAACACCCACATCCATATCAGATTGCTTGGGTGTAGGATGACCATAGGGTCATGGTCAGTGAATAGTGCCTGGTAAAGTTCAAGATTGGCGGGGTACCAAAATGAGGTACTGTGTGATATCATCTCTATAGATGCATGTTATATGTTGTTGGGTAGACTATGGGAGTTTGACAGATGTGCTGTACACAATGGTTGTGTGAATACCTATTCTCTAACAAAGGATGGAGTGCGACATAAGCTAAAGCCATTGAAGGAGACCAAAGAAAAGGCATGTGGTAATGTAAGAGTAACATTTGTTGATGGAAGAAAATTCCTAGATGGTATGAGGCATGAGCATGTGTGTTTTGCTTTAATTCCAAAAGTTGGTAAAGAAGAAGTAGAGGATGTACCTGTAGAGGTTGTAGATTTGTTGAATGAGTTTCAGGATATTGTATTTGATAATGTACCTAATGGATTACCACCGGTAAGAAAGATTAGTCATTAGATGGATTTGATTCCAGGAGCTAGTTTGCCAAATAAGGTAGCACATAGAATGACACCAGCAGAAAGTGAAGAGTTGAACAAACAAGTACATGAGTTATTACAGAAGGGGTTGATTCAAGAGAGTCTGAGTCCCTATGCTGTACTAGCAGTATTAGCACCAAAGAAGAATGGAGAGTGGAGGATGTGTATAGATTCCAGAGCAATAAACAAGATCACAATCAAGTATAGGTTTCCATTGCCATGAATGGATGATATTATGGATTGTTTGAGTGGGGCTGTGTATTTCTCAAAGATAGATCTGAAGAGTGGATATCACCAAATTCGGATCAGAGAAGGAGATGAATGAAAGACTGCCTTCAAGACAAAGGAAGGACTGTATGAGTGGTTAGTCATGCCTTTTGGGCTAACCAATGCACTGCGCACTTTCATGCGGCTCATGAACGAGGTTCTGAAAGAATTTCTAGGTAAGTTTGTCATTGTTTACCTAGATGATATTTTGATTTTTAGCAAGACATTGGAGGAACATATGATGCATATCCGTATGGTGTTTGAGAAGTTGAGAGATGAGAAATTATTGATTAATTTGAAGAAGTGTAGTTTTGTGAAGAAAGAGTTAGTGTATTTAGGATTTGTAGTTTCAGCAAAAGGTCTAAAAATGGACCCAGAGAAGGTACAGGCTATCCTTGAATGACCTACTCCAAGGAGTGCTACTAAGGTAAGATCTTTTCATGGTTTGGCTAGCTTTTACAGAAAGTTTATCAGAAATTTTAGCAGTATTTGTGGACCCTTGACTGAAACAATGAGAAGGGATAGAAAAGAGTTTAAGTGGACTAATGGGGCAGAAAAGAGTTTTCAATTGTTGAAATAAAAAGTTACAAAACAACCTGTTTTAGCACTTCCAAACTTTAATAAGGTGTTTCAAGTAGATTGTGATGCTAGTGGTACTGCAATAGGAGCTGTTATGAGCCAAGAAGGTAAACCTATTGCTTATTTTAGTGAGAAGTTAAATGATGCCAAGAGAAAATATTCTATCTATGATCAAGAATTTTATGCTATAGTTTAGGCATTAAAGAAGTGGAGACATTATCTACTTCCTAAGGAGTTTGTTTTGTATACTGATCATCAAGTGTTGCAATATTTGAATAGTCAAGGAAAGTTGAACCAGAGGCATTTGAAATGGGTTGAGTTTTTGCAGAGTTATACATTTGTTTTGAAACATAGGAGTGGAAAGTCTAATAGGGTTGTGGATGCTCTTAGCAGAAGGCAACTATTGCTGACAGAGATGCAGATTGAAGTGGTTGGGTTCAAAGAACTCAAGAATTTGTATCCAGAGGATCTTGATTTTGGTGAAGCTTGGAAAGCTTGTACATAGCCTGTTACTCTAGATAGGATGAAATGGTTGGATTTTATCATCCAAGATGATATGCTATTCAGAGGAAGTCAGTTGTGCATTCTACGAAGTTCTATGAGGGAGAATCTCATCAAAGAGAAGCATAGTGGAGGATTGGCTGGACATTTTGGTTGCGATAAAACCCTTGCTTTGGTTCCTGAGAATTATTATTGGCCACAATTGCAGCAAGATGTGAAGAAGTTTGTACAGAGTTGCAAAGTATGTCAGATGGCAAAAGGAGTGAAGCAAAATACAATGTTGTATCAGCCATTACTTGTACCAGAGAAGCCTTGGGAGGATATCAGTATGGACTTTGTTCTTGGTTTACTGAGGACACAGCAAGGACATGATTCAATTTTTGTGGTAGTTGACAGATTTTCAAAGATGACACATTTCATTCCCTACAAGAAGACTAATGATGTTGTTCATGTAGCAGAATTGTTTTTCAGAGAAGTGGTGAGACCACATGGTTTGCCAAAGACCATAGTTTCAGATCAAGATACTAAGTTTGTTGGATATTTTTGGCAGACATTGTGGAAGAAGTTGAAGATAGATTTGAATTTCAGTTCATCACATCATCCACAGACTGATGGATAGACAGAGGTGGTGAATAGAAGTTTGGGAAATCTGGTGAGATGTTTGCTTGGAGATAAGCCAATAGGATGGGATTTGATTTTACCACAGGCAGAATTTGCATACAATAATTCTATCAACAGGAGCACTGGGAAATCACCATTCTAGATTGTATATGGAAGTAGTCCAAGAAATGCATCTGAGTTGAGAAAGATAGATAAAGGAGAAATAAGTAGTCCTAAAGCTGAGGATTTTGCAGAACATTTGAAGAACATCCATGAGGAGGTGAGGAAGCATATCATGAAGGAGGTGTTGAAGATGAGGTTGCAGCAGCACAGTGGAGTATTTCAGCAACCAGTTCAAATATCAAGGAGATTGAAGACATATTGGACAATCCTATTGGTAGAAGCATAAGGAATAGGACATATGAAGAGTATTTGGTCAAATAGAAAGGATGACCTGTTGAAGATTCATCATGGCTAACAAAGAAGGAGGTTAACTATCTTGGTTTTCCTATACACACTTGAGTTGTGACAGGGTCATTTCTCAAATTACCCTGGGTATCTGATGCAGGAGCATCCTGGGTGTAAGAGCAATCTTGCATCACCCAAAAATATTTCTATTTTTGTATTCAATAAGGGCTATCTTGTGTAGAGTTGCTATTTATGGAAACTTGCTATTTTTAGTAAGTTGGTCTTATGATCTTGGAATGTCTAATTTTACATATGGAGGTTCATCTTAGTCGTATCAGCCTGCCAGCAAAGTTTCATGGGTAGATCAGGTGTAGTTTTTAAGATATTGAAGATTTTCGGTATTGGTAGCAGGTACAAAAACTTTGAACTCAATTTTGAAGGCTTTAGAGGCCCCGGATGAGGTTGAAAATTTGGATGATGGGCGCTTTGCATAGGTCAAGCTTGTATAGCACTTCGTGGCATTTCTAGAATGGGATTATAATAGCCAATCGGGTCAACGGGCGATGACTTATGGTCTTCGGAAGTTGGGTCACCTGAAATGGTAGAAAATAATTTTTCTTCAAAATTTTTGTTTGGGTTTCAAAACTCATTTTGAGCTGACTTTGATGTAATAAATTGTAAAATAAAATAATTCTAAGTTTGGTCGGCCCTAAGGGCTAAATTTCTAGAACCTTCTCGACGGTGGAAATTGCCTATATAAAGAAGGTCCGTAGTGTTGTCTAGGGCAGTTCTGGGTAGTAGATCTGGGTATTGATTGAAGGCTTTGTCCTACAGAATATTGTAAGGGAATGCCTATGTGGCTTTGCATATTGTAATTCTGAAAGTTTGTAATTCCACATTTGTGGAGATAATAAGAACCCAATTTTCTATTCTTGCATATTATTGTTGTTGTTTCTCTATTTCTGTTATGTGCTTGTGGTATTAAGGAGAGCACCCTTCATCACACATATATATATATATATATATATATATATATATATATATATATATATATATATATATATATGTATATATATACATGTATGTATATATATACATGTATGTATATATATACATGTATGTATATATATACATGTATGTATATATATACATGTATGTATATATATACATGTATGTATATATATACATGTATGTATATATATACATGTATGTATATATATACATGTATGTATATATATACATGTATGTATATATATACATGTATGTATATATATACATGTATGTATATATACATGTATATATATATACATACATGTATGTATATATACATGTTATATATATATACATACATGTATATACATGTATATATATATATATACATACATGTATATATATATATATATATATACATACATGTATATATATATATATATACATGTATATATATATACATGTATGTATATATATATACATACATGTATATATATATACATACATGTATATATATATATACATACATGTATATATATATACATACATGTATATATATATATATACATGTATATATATATATATACTGATGGAATATGGATGAAGTGACTGAGAGGGGGGGTGAATAAGTCAACCATAAAACACTTCCTTATTATTTCTTTCTAGATCCCTTAGGATATCTTAATGAATATTATCTGTTTAACACTCGGTAAATAGATTGCAGTAACTTGATAGATGCAGAAAGTATTAGTAAAATTATCTTTTAGATATTCATCACCACTTGTATATGATTAAGATAAATATTAAGAACACAAGAGACACAGAATTTAACGTGGAAACCCAATATGGGAAAAACCACCAATGTATCTAAATACTGATTTTCACTTTTCTGAAGTGATGCCCAGTTAGAAGCCAACCCGGTAAAAGGTTACAAAACACACTGTTAGGTGTGACCTTGTTAGAGGATTTAATCACCCTGCTAGGAGTGGCCTAGTAAGAGGTCTTGAGAATAATTCAATGGAATTATCACCTTGTTAGAGGATTTACAATATGGTTGTTAAACCAACTCGGTTAAGAGATTTAGAATTCACTGTTACAATGATAAAAAGGTAACAATGAAAATGACCTGTATAATAATGCAACTGCCTTGCTGATTACAGATCTCTATTCTATATAAGTGTGATCCTTCCTGATCGAATATATCTCTACTGCTTTATTTTTCACATTTGACCTTTTATTTATATGATTTTAGATTTGTCAAATCGACATTACTTAGTATAACAGTTGGCTGAATTAAGAAAAATTTATTTGCAAAGATCCTTCAAGGGCCAACAGTGCTCGGTGACCATAATGAAACTTTCTACAATCTTTCAGAGACCAAGGGAACTCGGTAAACACTGATAATCCTTTTTGTTTGATAACCGAGTGAGCTTGGTAAATGCTAACTTTTCTTTGACAACCGAGTGAACTCGGTAAATGCTGATTTTCTTTGATAACCAAGTGAACTCGGTAAGCACTAATTTTAATGCCAGGCAGACCAACTGAGCTCGGTAGGTACTGATTATTGTGGACTATGACATTGTGTGACATTAAAGACAATACATAATTTGAGTAGCAATTTTCTTCAAACAATTGTTTCCAACGATATATATATATATATATATATATATATATATATATATATATATATATATATATATATATATATATATATGTATGTATATATATATACATGTATATATACATGTATACATGTATATATACATGTATATATGCATGTATACATGTATATATATATACATGTATACATGTATATATATATATACATGTACACATGTATATATATATACATGTATATATATACATATATATACATGTATATATGTGTATATATATACATGTATGTGTGTATATATATATATATATATGTATATATGTGTATATATATACATGTATGTGTCTATATATATACATGTATGTGTCTATATATATATATAGATATATATTTATAGATACACACACACACACACATATATATATATATACATGTGTGTGTGTGTATATATGTGTGTGTGTGTGTGTGTGTGTGTGTGTGTGTGTGTGTATATATATATATATATATATAGAGAGAGAGAGAGAGACACACACACACATATATATAGACACACACATATACATATGTGTATGTGTATGTGTATGTGTATATATATATATATATATATATATATATATATATATATATATATATATATATATATATATATATATATATATATATATATATATATATATATATATATATATATATATGTATATATATAGACACATACACGTACACGTACACATACACATACACATACACATACACATACACATGTATATGTGTGTGTCTATATATATATATATATATAGTTGAGACATAGAAGGTTACATTTATACACTCATGGTTATTTAGTATTAATAGGATATTGTGTACATGATATTTAATCTATTTAATTCATGAACATTAGAATAGTACTATCGGTAGTTCATTTGTGTAAAGTTTTATATTGATTGTTATTTGGGTTAATCATATATTGAGAGTATTGTATATATTATGTAATATAAATTTAATGCGTAAGGTATAGTAAATTTTTAATATATTACTATTAGATAAATAAATATATTATGGGAGGAGGATATTAGAGTAAAGAAATATTAAACGATGCTACCAAAGAAAACCATAATATAAAAAAAAGATTAATAAATCATTTTTTATAATATGGTTGAATGGTTGGTTGTTCTCGTACAAATCTTTTCATATAACTATATATGGTAACCAAAATATTAATTTTGGGGAGGAAGAAAAAGAGGGCAAAATTGTTCTTGAGAGAAGAATGGAGAGTAGGAAATTCTTGAAGGAAAATTATAGAGATGGAGATAGATGATGCAATTTTGGATGACAATAATTTTGATAGATTTAGAGAAATAGTTTTAGAATGAAAATATTATGCGAAGGGAAATCAAAGAATTTGATGGAAGAATGGAGAGGGAGAGTTATTTTGGTAGTGAATCCTTTGGATATCATTACCTTTTAGATTGTATTACATTTGAATGATCTCTCTTGGATCCCCTAGACATTCTATTATTTTTCCTATTTTGAATCTCTATAGGACTCTATGTAATATCTATGCCTAGAAGAGATTCTCCATGCTTATGTGTGAATGTAAAGGACCTCTTCTATGTTTTCTTATTTTTAGTTAAATGGTATGAGTGTGATAAATACTTATACATGTGTTTCCTTTGATGGTTTAATTCATTGGTGTATGATCGAATGTGTGACACACTTCTATAAACCATTACGCTTAAGAGAATTCATGGAAGAATATATCTCAAGGAGTGTCTCATAGCTTCCTAATTGAAGATAATTTAATCCTTCTCATGGTGCTCATCAGATTGGCATGAAGGATTAGTGACTTGACTACTCCAGAATGGAAGATTCAAAGCACAAGTAATGAAGCTAAGAATGCAAGAAACAAAGCTAAGAATGAGAGGTTAAGCTAAGAATGTATGCACGCAACTAGTAATTAAGAATGAGAATGAAAGAATAATGCAAGGAAGAAACTAAATTAGTAATGCAAGATTAAGCTAGAAATGAGACTAATCTAAGAAATAAGAGAGATAAAGCTAAGAATTAAAATTAAAAAGATTATTATAATAATGCAAGAGAACTAGAATGCAATATTAAGTATTTAGAATGCAAGAGAATAAAAACAAGGATCCTTGAGAAAGGGAAGAGCTTCCTCTTAAAGGAATTGCCTCAAGAATGAAGGGTTGAGATTAAGAGGTAAAATAATGAGTGGAATAGAGGCACAGACAAAATGAGATGCAAGGTTAGGTAGAGATGAGCGGTGAGGATTAAGAGGAAAAAGGGAAATGATAGGTAGAATAAGACATAATAGAATTTGAAAGAGAAAATCCCTTTTGATTGTTAATTAATCAAGATTAAGTATGCTTATATGTGAATGTGTTTTTTTAATAAAAGTCTAAGAAATTTATTTTAAAAGTAATGTTTTATCAATTAAATAAATATGCAAGCTCTAGAAATTAGACCATAGTATAAACTTGATATGAGATTTTTGATTTCATTATGAAAAGGGTGTTAGGAATAAATGAAAAGTATTTTGGTAGTCATTCTGTAGCAGTTGTTGTTGCATTCATGACTTGGATTGTCATTGATGTCAACACAGTGATATTCTGGATATTAGCAGGAAAGTAGGTACAATTTTGTTTTGCACACATGTTGTATTGTAGATTGGATTTTGTGCAGTTGACGGTATATTCTTTGGTGTGTTATTAACCTATGGTTAACAACACAAAAATAAATTCATCCATTTGTGAGAGTTATGATCATTTTGGTGAAAGTAGTGTTTAGACAATGTTTCTGTGAAGCGATGTTTAGAAATCGGAGGATATCTCTTAGCTAGGATGGAATCTGATTTTGCACAGTTAAAGGGATGTTGGAGACCCATTAATGATGACATGGTTCACAATGAAAACTTTGAGGATATGTTTGGAGAAAGTTACAGTATCTGGAAGCCGACAGTTTTATGTGAATTCTGTGTGTAGCGTGTAGAATTTATTATTTTGTAATTGAGGACTGAATCATTTGTAATTATCTGATTTTTCTATATAAGAAGGAATTTTTTCCTTTTTGTAATGTGTACTATAAAGATTGTGATGCGAATATATGCATGAAGTGAAGAAAAGAGCTAATTCAGTGATGAAGGAAGACTTGTGAGTACAAAGATCTGGAATTGTGATCTTGTGTAGCAGAGAGTGCAGTTTTGGCATAGTGTGAAGGAGGTAATATATTTCATATTATTCTATTGAATAATTCTAAGATCTTTTGCATAGTGGGTTCAGAGATCTTGCCTTGAAGCTATTTGGGCAGTGGGTCCTTCTGTCTTCCATAAACTCTTAACTGGGTTAGAATCTTTTAACAGGGATTCAAAATCTCCTAACAGGGATTTATATGTACTGAATGTATTTCATAAGACTCCTAACAAGGTCCATCCTCTAACAAGGAACTTTCATATTAGTGCATCATTTTGTGGGTATCATTCCCACTGGGGTTTACTCTTTTCAAGAGGTTCCCTAGTCAACATATCTTGTGTTATTGTGCAATTGTGTATGATTATCTTTCTATGGTTGATCAGTACATTGATTACATTGTTTAAAGTAG
The DNA here is from genome assembly GCA_027943335.1 of Chamaecyparis obtusa. Taxonomy (NCBI): domain Eukaryota; kingdom Viridiplantae; phylum Streptophyta; class Pinopsida; order Cupressales; family Cupressaceae; genus Chamaecyparis; species Chamaecyparis obtusa. The sequence goes on from BSBK01007933.1 coordinate 10,636, forward strand.
TTAAATGGATAAATTATCTGATAAATGATTCACCCCCCCCCCCCCCTCTTAGTTATCTTGGGGATCTTTACTTTCTAACAATTGGTATCAGAGCAACAGGTCCTTGAAAGAAAAGTTTAACAACATAAGGAGATCCATGGCGAATTTAAGAAAAGAAAGCCCTAAGTTTGATGGAGTAAATTTTGACAGCTGGAAAGAAAAGATGAAGACACATCTATTGTGTTTAGGACCAATTTATTGGTTGATTACAAAGAATGAGAAGACTATCATTGAGGAAGACAATCTAGAGGTAGGAACTAAAGATGAACTAGATCTATTCATGTGTAACATACTTGCAAGAGAAGCACTTTTGTTAGCACTACCAGAGAATGAATATAGTTAGGTAAGATGTTTGAAAACATTTCATGTAATTTGGAAAGCTTTACATTCTACTTTTGAAGGTGATGAACATACAAATAAGGCTAGATTACATAATTGGATTTGTGCATTTGAAGATATCAAAATGATGGAAGATGAATCTATTAGAACCTATATTGGTAGGATGTCTGAGATTGTAATAGGAATAAAGTCTTGTGGAGGTGATAAGATAGAGAATGAAGTGATATGGAAAATTTTGAGAACTTTGACACCAGTATTCAACCAGACAACACAGATGATTGAACAAGTGATACGTTGTACATTGAACTTTTCAAGAGAGACTCTTCTTGGAAGATTAGAAATAGAAAAGATGAACTTGAGATTATCAGGAGAGCTACCTAGAATGGAAACAACATTCAGTGCTCTTAACATTAGACCTACAAGGAGTACTAGTCTGAATGGAGACTATGCCGGCAGTAGCAGATCTGAGGAAGATAAGAAGATTGAAGAAGGCATTGTATTACTTGTAAAAAGAGAACCAAATGGTAAGAAAATCTTTAAATGTTGGACTTGTCAAGAATATGGTCATTTTGAATCTAAATGTCCTAAAAGAGGTAAGAAGTATAGAAGCAACTTTAAACCTAGAAGATCTAAAGAATGTTATTATGAAAATGATGAAGATCTTGAAGCAGGAATTGAAAAACATTTAAGTGACAGTGATAATGATAACTTTGAGGAAATAGGATTTGTAGCAATTAAAGAAGAAAGTTCTGAATCTAATAAAAGGGAAGAAAAAGAATTAGTTTCACAAGTTGAAAAGAAATCTGATTGGATTATAGATAGTGGTTGTTCACATCATATGATTGGAGATAAAAGAAAGTTTGTTAAGTTAGATAATTATGATGGAGGAATTGTTAGGGTTGGTAACAATGCACCTTGTTTGATTAATGGTATAGGATCTATTACTCTTGATAGAAAGACTAACACTGATGATGTTTACTTTTTTGATGGACTAAGACATAATATACTAAGCATTGGACAATTGGCTGATAAGGGTTATCAAGTTTGGTTTTCTGAGAAAAATTGTGTGATAAAAGATAAAGATGGAAATCTGATTGGAAAAAGATCCAGAACTAGAGGTAATGTATTTCAGTTGAATCCTACTGAGATGACATGTTTGATAACTACAATTGATGACAGTTGGTTATGGCATAAAAGGTTTTGTCATATAAACTTTGATAATATTGTCAAGCTGAGCACTACACTTGTAGTAAGAGATTTACCTAGAATTATGAAACCTACTAACATGATTTGCAAAGAATGTACGATGGCAAAGAAGAAAAGGAGTTCATTTCCCAACAAGAAGTTCACATCGATAGAGAAGCTAGAGATTGTTCATACAGACTTGAGTGGTCCTACTAGGACTAGAGGATTCTATGGAGAAAGGTATTTTATGATTCTTGTTGATGATTTTACAAGAAATATGTGGATTGCATTTTTGAAAGAAAAATCTGAAGCATTTGATAAATTTAAGATCATGAAAAGAAAAATTGAGAATGAATCTAGAATGAAGATTAAGTGTCTAAGATCTGATAGAGGTGGTGAATTTACATCTAGAGAGTTTAAAACCTTTTGTGAAATGAATGGTATTAAGAGACAACTTTCAGCCCCTAGAACACCAGAACAAAATGGTATTGTATAAAGAAGGAATAGGTCAATAACTGAAGCAACAAGAGCTATGTTGTTTGAAAATGATTTGGCTAAGACTTTTTAGAGAGAAGTAGTGAACACAGCAGTATACACTATGAACAAAGTACAAATCAGAGCAGATACAAACAAGAAACCTTATGAATTATGGTTTGGACATACACCCTCAGTTAAGTATTTTAGAATTTTTGGAAGTAAATGTTATATAAAGAGAGATGATGATATAGGAAAGTTTGATCCTAGAAGTGATGAAGGAATATTTCTTGGATATTCTTTAAAAAGCAAAGCATATAGATGTTATAACAAAAGAACTAAGACTATTGTTGAAAGTGCAAATCTAAAAGTTGATGAGAAGTTTAAAATTCAGGAAAGAATGCTTGATTATGAATCTGATGGAGAACCACAACCTCGGCCTAACATTGAAAATGTAGAATTATTTTTTGAAACTAATAGTGATTTACTGAATGAAAGTCATACTAAAGAAAACAAAGAAGAAAATAGAGAAGAAAATAGAGAAGAAAGCAGAGAAGAATCTACAGTCAGAACAAGATCAGTAACTATGACACCTAACAGGTATACTTCAAGACATCACCCTGTTGAGCAAGTTATTGGAAGTTTAGATAGAGGAGTTTTGACTAAAAATAAGGCACACTTATGTTTGATTTCTCAAATTGAACCTAAGACTACTAATAAAGCTTGTGAAGATGAACATTGGATTAATGCTATGAAAGAAGAACTAGAGCAGATTGAAAAAAACAAGACATGGGAATTGGTCCCTAGACCTGAAGACAAGAATGTGATTGGAACAAAGTGGGTATTTAGAAACAAGATGAATGAACAAGGAGAAGTGATAAGAAACAAAGCAAGATTGGTATGTAAAGGATATTCACAATAAGAAGGAATTGACTATGAAGAAATTTTTGCACCTGTGGCTAGACTTGAAGCAGTGAGAATGTTTCTAGCATATGCAACTTACAAGAAATTTAGAGTGTATCAGATGGATGTGAAGTTAGCATTTTTGAATGGTGAATTGGAAGAAGAAGTCTACATTGAGCAGCCTGAACATTTTCCTTTGACAAAAGAAGGAGATATGGTATGTAAGTTAAAGAAAGCTTTATATGAATTAAAACAAGCACCTAGAACCTGGTATACAAGATTGGATAAGTATTTATTGAAATTGGGATTTATAAAAGGAACATCAAATAGTAACTTATACACAAAAGAAATTAAGAATGGTTTGTTGGTTATAGTTATATTTGTTGATAATATTATCTTTGGAGGAGAAGATGAAGCTAGTGACAAATTTGCAGATGAAATGAAGACTGAATTTGAGATGATCATGATTGGAGAAATGAAATATTTTTTGGGATTACAGATAACACAAAGCAAGAAAGGTATATTTGTAAGTTAGACTAAGTATTTGAATGACTTATTGAAAATATTTGGAATGGAAGATTCTAAACCTGTTGGAACACCTATGGTAACCAAACATAAGTTATCTAGCAAAGATGAGACACCAGCAGTTGAGCAAAAAAAGTATAGATCTATGATTGGAGGATTGCAGTACTTGAAACATACAAGACCTGATATAGCACATTCAGTGGGGATTGTAGCAAGATTTCAAGCAGAACCTAGAGAATCACATTATCTAGTAGTAAAGAGGATACTTAGATATCTAAAAGGAACAATGGATTATGGATTATGGTATGAGAATTTTGATGATTTTACTTTATGTGCCTATACTAATGTAGATTGGGGAGGCAACATTGATGACAAGAAAAGCACCAGTGGTGGAGCCTTTTTTCTTGGAGGAAAATTGGTTTCTTGGCTAAGTAAGAAGCAGAATTGTACTTCACAAAGCACAACAGAAGCAGAATATGTTGCAGCAGTAAATAATTGTAATCAGATTATTTGGATGAAGTAAATGTTGAAGGATATTGGAATAAAGTTTGATGAGCCTATTTTTATACATTGTGATAACACTAGTATAGTGAGTATGTCAAAAAATCCTATTTTACATTCTAAGACTAAACATATTGAGATCAAGTATCATGTTGTAAGAGAGAAAGTTGCAGAAAAAGAAGTAAGATTGGAGTACATAAGTACAAAGGAGCAGATAGCAGATATATTTACAAAGCCTTTACCTAAGGATACATTTGTGTACCTAAGAGGTATGCTTGGGGTTATGCCCCAACCTATTTTTGAGAATTGATGCAAATGATTGCATCTGTCCAGTGGTATATGAGCCCTATCTTTCTTCTGGATTGGTTGTTGCAACTTCCTCTATGGGGGAGTTTATGAGCTGAGTCATGAGGACTCTTGTTATTGTATTTTTCTAAAAAGTTTCTTTTGACATTAAGTTGTTGTTGACTTAGTGATGGAATTTCTATCATTGTTGTCAATGGGGGAGAGATATACATGAAAAACATTGTGGATTGTATGAGAGAGCTGAATAGGAAAATGAAGCAAGATTTGATTTGATATTTTGCAGTGATGTTGCAATATTGTATTTTTGGAACATTGGATGTTTTTCATCTATGTTTCCATCAATGCCAATGGGGGAGATTTCTAGGAATGAATTAAAAGTATTTTGGCAGTCATTCTATAGCAGTTGTTGTTGCATTCATGACTTGGATTGTCATTGATGTCAACACAGTGATATTTTGGATATTAGCAGGAAAGCAGGTAGAGTTTTGTTTTGTGCACATATTGTATTGTAGATTAGCTTTTGCGTAGTTGATGGTATCTTCTTTGGTGTGTTATTAACCTATGGTTAATAGCACAAAAATAAATTCATTCATTGTGAGAGTTATGATCATTTTGGTGAAAGCAGTGTTTAGACAGTGTTTCTGTGAAGCGATATTCAAAAATCAGATGATATCTCTTAGCTAGGATGGAATCTGATTTTGCACAGTTAAAGGGATATTGGAGACTCATTAATGATGATGTGGTTCATAGTGCAAACTTCGAGGATATGTTTGGAGAAAGTTACAGTATCTGGAAGCTGACAGTTTTGTGTGAATTCTGTGTGTAACGTGTAGAATTTATTATTTCATAATTGAGGACCAACTCATTTTTAATTATTTGATTTTGGTATATAAGAAGGAATTTTTTCCTTGTTTTAATGTGTACTATGAAGATTGTGATGTGAATATGTGCATGAAGTGAAGAAAAGAGCTAATTTAGTGATGAAGGAAGACTTGTGAGTACAGAGATCTGGAATTCTGATTTTGTGTAGCAGAAAGTGTAGTTTTGGCACAGTGTGAAGGAGGTAATATATTTCATATTATTCTATTGAATAATTCTAAGATCTTTTGCACAGTGGGTTCAGAGATCTTTCCTTGAAGCTGTTTGGGTAGTGGGTCCTTCTGTCTTCCATAAACTCTTAACCGGGTTAGAATCTTTTAACATGGATTCAAAATCTCCTAACAGGGATTTATATGTACTGAATGTATTTCATAAGAATCCTAATAGGGTCCATCCTCTAACAAGGAAATTTCATATTAGTGCATCATTTTGTGGGCATCATTCCCACTGGGGTTTACTCTTTTCAAGAGGTTCCCTAGTCAACATATCTTGTGTTATTGTGCAATTGTGTATGATTATCTTTCTATGGTTGATCAGTACATTGATTACATTGTTTAAAGTAGTTGAATGGATAAATTATCTGATAACTGATTCACCCCCCCTCTTAGTTATGTTGGGGATCTTTACTTTCTAACAAAGGGAATTTTAATGGTTACTCTAAATAATGATGCTTAGCGAAGAGAGAATTTGATCAAGACGGGCCTCAAGTTATAGTAGACCAATTTTAGGTGATTACATTTTCCCCTCTTTGACTAATGTGTGAGTGATATATTGACACATTCAGTCAAAGAATAATGATGTCAAGGTAACTGATAGAGATCTGACTTTGAACTTGATTGGATAAAGACCGATAAGAAAGATCATAGTATCCAACTTGATATAAAGTGATGAGACTATATATCTGTGAAAACATAGCTAATCATGTGAGAGACAATACTAGATTGATATGGGTCTCAATGAACCTGATATGCCCCAAGAGATCAAAGAGAAGCTTGATCAAGTAAAATGATACGAAGGGATGAGAAAAATCTTTCAAAAAGGATATGTAGAGAATATCAACTTGATATAAAGCAATGAAGCTGAGATGCCCTAAGAAATGATGTTTTTATCTTGATTGACTTGATCAATTTAAGATTTGGTTTGATTACTAGTTTTGTAGATTAGGAGATTTGATCGATGAAATATTTTCTATATTGTCATGCCCCCTCAGGATCAAAAGAGAAATGAGGTAAAAGGGGAAAAGAATAGCCTCAGGAATCTAGAAAAGAAAGTGGATGTAAGAAAGAAGTGATAGCATCATCAATCAACAACATTACTAGATTGGAAATTTAAATTTTGATACCAAAAAGTAGGATGAAAGGTAAAGTTTGTAGTCAAATCACTAGGCAGGGAGAAAGGAAGAATGAAAAATAAAGCATAGCTCAAGATAACTAGAAATAAAAAAGCTAAATGCATCCCTAGAATGAAATGAAGCCTATGAATGATAGTGAAACCGAAGACCCTTGGAGTAGTTGTGTTAGCAATCCTGTAGACCATATGTTTTCATCATTTAAGCATTTCAGACATTGAAGGTGAGTACATCCTTCCCTGATGTGAGAGGGACCATGATAACATGAATACAACCATGATGGATGATATGTAGGATAGCATAAGAAATAGAGAAGGAGATAATTCTAGCCTCACCTAAGTTTCCAAATAAACAAGGTCGAGGTATGTGTGGCATTCCAATTATAATGGAGGCTCTTATCATAGACACCTAGTTTATTAGACATCATAAGATCATTGAAATCACAACACTAGCAGAAATGAAAGAAAAATATTTTATGCCCCTAGTCATGAATCTCTAGTCAAGTAGACATCATCGAGGGACCTTAGAAGACATAAAAATTGAAAATCAATGATAAAAGATAACACAAAAGAAAATATTTTAGCATAGTTCAATTTTTTTTGGGTTTTCTAGGATGTAGTGGGTGTTGGGTGTTAAGAAAACACCTTTATGCTAGGGTCCAAGTGCCAGTGTGTAGTGAATAGTGCAAGATCTACTATGTGTTGAGAAACACAGTGAAGCCTGGGTTGGTAGTGTTGAGAACCATAGTGAAGCGTAGGTTGGTAATGTTGAAAAACACCAAGTAATGTTAGTGAGAAAGTGTCCAACATGAAGACTTATAACTGACTCGAGTTAAGCATAAAAGGTCAACCAAGAGATAAAGAATGAGTATCTCAAATAAGTGTACAAATGCCCATAGATGATAGATAAGAACTGAGGACAAGACAAAGACAAGTTTGAGCCCAAGATGATGCAAGGGAACAAAAAGCAAGATAAATGAACTAAGATAAGATCTTAGCTACATGTTGATAGATGGAGCATTGATTGCAAGGTTTCACCACTTGGGAGGTTTTTGTTTTTCTAAGTTATTTGGATTTTTTTTAGGACATTTTACAATTTTTAGGAATTTTCAAGACTTTATATATTTTTTGAATTTTTTAGGATCGTAGATTGTTGTACATGAGCAAAAGCTTATCTTGTGGAACCACTATAGAGGAAGAGTGTTGAGAGGCTCTTTGAGAACATTGTCATTTGTAGTAGTAGTAGATAGCTAAGAAGTTGCAAAATTAGAACCAAATACTATAGTACTGATAAAAGGATCCAATAGTAGTTTCCAACTATTGAGAGATCCATAGTCAAGGGATGATCATTTAAGTGAGACCCACAAATATCCTTGTGGATGCATCTTAACTCTTTTTTAGATTTTTTATGTTCTAAAAACTTAGGGAGAGTACGATCTAGATTTCTCTTAGTCATGTCATTAGAAATGAGAAGATACCGATATGCACTTTTGGGAAAGGGAAGATGGGGTGAATATTTTGAAGTATGAGAGGCAATGATAGTGGAGTGGAGTGATTTATGAGAATTTGGAAGCTTGAATGTCAACTTTGATTTTTATTTTATATCCAAGTCTTTTAGCTTGGAAATCCATATAGATTGTGATTTTTCTTTTCTTTAAGATTCTTTTGATTGCAATTCTTGTAAGATGGATTTTGAAATCCATTTTTCCTTTGATTTTGTTTTTCCCTTTAAGAAAATTTGTGGTATCTTGAATATTTGTTTTTTATTTTTAGTCACATGTCTATTAGATGGGACATGGTGACCTTAAGATATAAGTAGATTTTATTTTTTATGTTGCACATCTAGGTTACTTCCAAATGACTTAGGAATTATGGATAAGTGAGGCTGATATGACTGGTTTGGATGGAGAGGTGGATGAGAAGTGGACAATCCACTTAGCTCAAGGAAGAAGAGAGGAGAGGGGTCAATGTGTTCAAGTGTAAAGATACTGATATCATCTTCATCATTCATGAATGAATCAGATAGATGAAGAAAGTTATCTTCCATAGAATGTTATTGATTATGAGTTGTCCTAGAAGAGTCAGATGAGTTTAGAGGAGTATTATGTGAGTCTAACTGAGATGGTCAATTCTGAGAACTAAGTCCCTCTCCAGGTGGTAAGAGTGCATGAATAGGAACAATTTCAATTCTAGATCTACTTATATTCCATGAAGTTGTGACATGATGGGGTCTTACATACCCATGATTTTCTAGAGCACTTGAAGCATTTCTTTGAGTAGATAGCCTAGGATCCATAGGAATTATTTCCATAGAAGGGTGGAAAGGATCATCTTCAGTTTCTCAATCTTGAGAGTTAGAACTTTCTCCTCTTTAAAAGTTGGTAGGAGAAGCATATCTATGTATAATATCAAATAAAATTTCTATAGTAACATCTAATAAGGAATCCCACTCATATTCATTTGAGTTTTTCTTGCACTTGCGATACTACCTGATGTAGTCAGTTAGAGACATTGTAGGAGGTAGATTTTCTTCATCACTGTCATCTATTGTAGGAGAAGTATTCTCAATAGAAAGAGCTTGTTCTGTAGAAGGAGTAGTGGAGTAGTTTAGAATTGGAAAACCACAAGGCATATCCAATATGTGGAGATTTCATCTAGTTTCCACCAATTAGGATAAGTGGTATCTTCAGCAGTAGCACTAGTTTCGGTGAGATCTTCCTAAGTAGGACCATGGTGTAGGAGCATGTAGGGTGACATGACCTTCTTTGTTTTTTTTCCCTTCTCTTATAGTTTCTTAGGTAGATTAGGAAGGATTAGGAATATTTTCATTTTGTTAGGGTTTTTTAAGCTAGGGTATTGAAGCTTTTGTTTATCCACTCCTTTGTAATGTCCTAGAGGATGATATGAGTCAAAATGTGGAATGAACCCTCTAGATGTTTAGCACATCATTTTGGAAATGTTTTAAGTCATAGAAAGTGATTTTAGTTTTTAGATGGCATAACCATGGTGGAATAAACTAGAAAAATCAAAGTGTCCAAGAGATCTAAAATATTTCTCAAAGCATAAATTACAGCTTTGCAACTTTTGAAAAGTTTTTTGTCAACTTTTAAAAGTTGCTTGACAACTTTGTCAAAAAGTTGGTTTTATCCAAGGGGTTGAAATTGGTCAATTGGAGTGGTTGATTTGAGAATTAAAAGACTATTTAAGGACTTCTATGGTGAAATTTCAAGGTTAGATGCCATTTTTTTAAAACTTTCACTCATTGTAAGGTTGCAGAGATAGACTATGATTATAAACAGAGCATTTTGAATTTCTTAGACAAGTAGATGAGTTAGAAATATTTATTTTATTTTTAATTAGTTTCCTATAAATTTTCATTAATTCTATATGGTGTGAGGTTATGATTTAAACTTCATTCTTCGTTGTAAATTTAATTTTCTTTGAAGTTAGGGTTCACTGGTCCAGTTCTAGACTACAAATAGAAAATGGCTCCTTGAGATTCTTAGATCCATGGAAAAAAAAAAATGGACCTAGATGGAATGTTAGAGGGTTCATTTTACATATGTTTCCTTTTTGTTTTAGGAGTATAAGTGTTAGGGTTAAATTTTGATCTCCTTCACTAGGTGAGCTTGGCCATAGACTAACTAGGGAAATATAATAACATAGAGAAACATAATAGAAGGTTGGATTGGAAGGATAAATCCAAAGGTTGGAGATTATTGAAGAAGAGGAGAAATGACCCTCCAAGTAGTGGTGACACCTGGTGATTGGATTTCATCAACTAATGCAGATAAAATCATTGAAAGAAGCAATTAGCCCTATTTTTAAGTACTGAATCCCTACAAGTGGAAAATTATTGTATGGATGACTTGGAGTCTCCTCACCCTAAAAATATTTAATGTTTTTGAAAAGGGTATTTGGATCATATATTATATTTTGGGTTCCTTAACCAACTTTGTGTGATAATGCAATTTTTGTATTTGGATAGGGCTACAAGAGGCATTTCAGCCTAATTCCTAAATTTTAGGAACTCGATGAGAAGATGATTAAATGATGGTTCAAAAACTTAAAGATAGTTGGTAAATTACCTAAAATGGTTGAGATTCAACCCTGTAAATCTTTGTGAGCATGTTGGTTTAGGTTGTTAGAAAACACCTTGTGGAATTCAGTGAGCATTAAAGAGTCTTATTTATAGGGTGGATCTTGGTTAGAGGGGTAAAGATCTTAGTAAATTTCCCTCAAGATTAGGCTTGGATAAATACCTAAATAGGCCCATTAAAGAGGCCATAAGTGAGGGTCAAGATGACTCCAAGTGATAATGACCACTCCTATCAAATTGGTATTAGAGTTTGAAGATTGTGCATGTGAAGTTTAGATGTTGTATTCACAAGAATTAGTAGATTATAGAAAGATGGTGACTAATTTTGGGATAGAAAAATATGTGGAAGAATAGAGAGAGGAGAATAGAATCCTAAAGGAATAGTTGGCAAAGGTGGAAGCTAAGTTAGAGGAAGTGCAACTCTGAACAACTATAGCAAATGATTTGGTAAGAGAGAATGAAGAGAAAGGAAAGTTGGTGGTAGAAGAAGATGTACTTCTAGATCCTGACCCTATAATCCAAGAAGAACCATTTGTTAAGGCTTTAAAAGATATGAGTGGTAATACATTGGAAGGTGTACCTCTATTCAGTGGCAAGATGGAACCAAAAGTCATCATGGAATGGACAGAAGGACTTGAAAATCACTAGTATAACAAAAGCTCAAAAGGTAAGGGTAGCCAAGACAAGGTTGAGAGGGAAAACCCTCACTTGGTTTACATTTGTCCAAGATGAAAGAATTAAATAAGGGAAGAATCATATAAATAGTTGTAAAGGTATAGTGGCCAAGATAAGGGAGACTTATCTACCAGATGACTATGAGGTGAAGTTGTACAAGAATAGAAAAAAATTACGACAAAAAGACCTTGAGGTAAGTGCATACAGAGAAGAGTTTTACAAGTCATGTTTGAGGGCACATTTAATGGAAGAGGAAGGTTTAAAAGTGGCTAGATACCTGAATGGTTTGAGATGGAATATACAAGAGGAAATCAGTCTCCTAAGTCCTAAGACTATACACCAATGCTATTAGTTATCCCTAAAGGTAGAGGAGAAACTTAAGAAGAAGCATGAATCAAGTAGAAGGGACAGTGGTAGAGGGGAGAGATGGAAAAATTCAAAGAGGAGGCTTTGGAGGAAGGAACTTGGAAGCAAGAAACTAGGATGAGTCGAAGCTCATTGAGAACCAAGGAGAATCAAGAAATAGTAGAGGAGGCTACAATAGAGGAAGAGGCCCTAATAAAAATTCTAGAGGAAGATCTAATAGCCAGGAAGAGGAACCTATTTATCTTCTATTAAATTCTATTATTGTCACCAAAATGGACATCCTACATATAGGTGTCCAGAACATAACTCATTATCCCAAGGAGGAGAGAAAAGAGTAAATTATGTACAAGAGGAGTCTTCCAATACAAAAACAATCATGGTGGAAATGGAATAAGAGATAGGGGAGAATTTTATTACTAGTAGAACACTCATTAAATATTCCATCAAAGAAGAACCAAGTCTGAGAAGGTCCTTGTTCATAGTCAAATGAAAGATTCTAGGTAAAGTTTTCAAAGTTATCATAGATTATGGTTCTACTGATAAAATTATATCCATAAAAGGAATATAAAAACTTAAATTTCAAAAAATCCATCATGTATGCACCCTAAAATGGTCACCTAGACTTTGAGCCCTCATTCAACAATTTATCAAATCCCTGAATCAATATTTTCAAAAATCAACATTTTATCAATTATATCAATTTCCTTGATCAAATCCTATTTTATCATTTTTTATTATTTGCCTTGGGCTAACCATTTTATCCTAAGTCTTTATTTATTTAAAAGGATCCTCCCCTGTTAATAAATAAAAAGCCCCCACTTTTCCTCTTATCCTAAGTTGGACAAATAAAGCATTATTCTTATTTTATAAAAAGAAGAAAAGAACTTTTTGTCTCATATGGACATAAAAGTCAACTCTTATTTATTCATTGGAGGATATTTGTGCACATGGATTTTTCCTCTTTTGAGCTCCACCCTTGATTAAATCTTTTACCTCTTAATCTCCATGGTCCATTCTTTCTCATTTCTTATAAAAGGAGAGCTCTCTTCTCATTTTAGCATCCATCTTTTGAATACTAACCTTATGCTATAGTTGATTTCTTGGAGACTTTGGAGCTTTTGGAGCTCATTCTTGTATTATTGCATTCTAGTTTCATTTCTTGCATAATAGCTTTCGTGGAATCTAGCTTAGTTTTCTTTATACTTTAGATTAGCTCACATATCTTAATTAGCAAGGGTTTGTAATACTTTCCTTTCATAGCTTAGCTTGCATCTTCATTCTTAGCATAACTTGCATTGCATTGCATTCTCATTGTTGATTCCTGAGGATATTGGCACTCTTGCCCTTGTCTCATTGAATCTCCCATTGTGTTGTTTACTAGCAAGGTTGCATGCTTCAATAGCTCTAGCTGAGAGCAATATTCAAACAATCTTTTGACTCCATGCCTAGGGAGCTCTAGGTCTCTTTCTCAAGGTTTCCCATTCATGGATTCCCTTGGAAGTAATGACTTAGAGAAGTGCACTATTTAGTGTGTACATTTTTGGCACCCATAGTGGGGCAGAACACTCTTGTTTTGTCCTTGATTTTATGCATTTCTGTTAATTTTTCATCAATATTTTCTTGTTATTTTGTCAATATTTTGTTCTCTAGTTTTTCTGACAGAAATATCATGCGATAATTTTCTAGTATCATGTGATATTTTCTCACATACCAATGTGATATTTTACTAGTTATAATATCGCACTCTTTGGCAGATTATATCACACTATGTTCTATTTTCTATCACACGTAGGTAGCAGGAATTATCGCCTGGAGATATATTATCGCACCAGTACAAGATGAAATATTGCACAAACATTTCTCTAAAAGAAATATCACCCAGGCCTGGCAGTGCGCAATTTCTGTCATTTCTTTGCAAGTTCTACTTGGTTTTGATTCGGATTTCTGATTTGCTATTGTAGGAAAATGGTCTATTTGCAGATTTTATTTGGTTTTTGATGTGCTAACCCTTGTAGGGCTAACAAGTGGTGCTTGTAGGTGCTCCTATTTCTTGATTATTTTATTAGAAATGCATGCACAAGGGCTAATAATGGTTTTTGCAGGGCTGCCCAAAGCATAAAAAAAAATCAAGTGCTTGTTTAATTGCTTTTGTTTTGAGTGTGACATATACTAGTTGTTTCATTTAGTAGGCACTTAATATCTTATTTTAGTAATCTTATGGTGGTAGGAGAAAAATGCTCTTCACCCTTGTGGTGAAGCAAAAAATCTTGACCCATCTTTAGGTTTTGAAAGCTAGAGGGTAATTGACCCTTTGCTTGGTGTGTTTGGGATATATTTTTGAGCTAGGAGATTATGCTCTTCACCCTTGAGGTGAAATAAAAATCATGACACTCAAAGATTGATCCAATCTTTTGTTAAGTTTTAGAATCCTTTAGTGGGCCTACTCTTGAGCAATCAAGAGGAACGACCCAAGTGGGGACAAGCTTTTTGCTAGCTATTCCAACCCACTATAAACTCATGGCTATCAAGGAAACAAAACCTTGGTAGATGTAGTACTTGTCTTCGCTTAATGTGAGTACTTGTGTGATTGTGACCATGAGGAAAGTGTTGAGAAAGAATGCTTAAGGTAGTCTTGTGGCTGCAAGATCCAAGTCCCTTTGGGGAGCAAGAGGGGTATCATGAACGGAAGCCCTTATTAAGAACCATAGATAGAAGCCACTCTATTTTTCCACTTAGCTTCTTGGTGAAAGGATTGATCCAAGTGGAATAACCTAGATCATCCCAAGATTACTCACCATCTGTATTCCTTTGGTTGTGTCATTGGCACTTCCACGACAAAGCCAATATCTATTATGGATAACCACTTTGTGTGAGGCAATGGGACATCAAGTGTGGGCCAAGTTGTTAAGTATTGAACCATTGAATTTTTAGGCTAGTAAGTGTTTGAAGTTTTCTCATTGTGATCTACCCATGTAAAAATTCTCAAACATCAAACATCACGATAGCATTCATAGGATTTTATTACTTTGATATCACAAATTTCTTGTCTTAGCAAGGTTGCTTTTGTGGTTATGCAAGTGTTTTATGATATGTTTGATCACCTACTATTTGAAAACCTATCTATTTTCTATTGTCATTGTGTTTGAAACCAAAAAATCCAACCTTCAAACTAAAATTTTGAACAAACTACCCTTAAAACTACATTTTTTAGCACTCACTGGTCAAGAGTAGTACGATCCTGAAACAATATCGCACACTGTACTAAGAATTATCATGCGATATTTTTCCACTGGAATAATATCACACTTCTTGCCTAGAAATTATCACACATGCTACCTAGAAACTATCGACCTACTTACTGCAAAATATCACCTACTTGGAAATTATTGCACTCTTTGCCTGGAAACTGTTGCATAGACTCTTTTTGTTGCTGGTCTAGTTTATGCAATTTTTAGTCTTTCCTTAGTCGACCAGATTTTAGAAGGTGACCTACTCTACTGCTAGAAACCTATTTGTACCTTTGGTTCCTAATTTTAGACCCCTTGAATTAGTGTTCTCTGATTTTACAAAGTAGTCTTGTTTGGCACCGATAAGTTAGGAATTATCCTTTTTGAAAAAGTACACCTTTAGATTCTTTGGTAACATGCTTGGAGAGTTTTAGTACTATTTTGTCCAATTCACTTCCATCAAAATTCAGTTTCAATTTCAATCATATATTTGGTTAGGTCCATTTTCTTGGACCATATGTGTTAGGATACTCATCCCTTTATTATGCACCTCTGTGGTAGGATTGGTCTACACCTTTTGCAACTTTCTATCTTACCATCTCTTTTTGGACAATTGAACACTTACACTATCCTTGTTTGGTATTGACATTTCATAAGGTCATCTTATCACCAAGGGTCTTTTCCTTTCACGTTAGTTACGACAAGGTACCAAGTTAGTCAAGGAAAACAACCTTAAGTTGTCTTTGAACAATTACCCTTAGTCCAAACTCATCAAAAGCGAAAGGGGAAGAAACCCATCTTTGATCAATCACCTAGGAGTGAGTCTGAGGCCTGGTTTGACCCAAAGAGAAATCCTAGTGAGTTGAGTACCACTTTACCATCTTCTCAATCAAATATGGACATGACCTACACTTTGACTAGGAGACAAAGAGAAGCAATGGATCAAACTCTTGATGACATTTTCCAAAGACATAGGGATAACATGTTTTTTGGTGATGACAACCAACTTGAATCACCCCCTATTAACTCAAGATATCTAGATACCCATCAAAGAGCTGAAAGAGACTATGCACAAGCTCACCAAGATGCACGGTCACAACATGAAGACCAAAACAATGAATCTAATGATGTTCATGTAAATGCTGCATTCACTAATGACTTGTTCAAACACTCATGGTCCAAATCTCTACTCAAAAAAACCTCAAGATATGCTAATGAAAGTCTTAAAATAATTGAGCATGAAAAGAAATCTTTTTTGGATGAATAAGCCACTAAAGAAGAAAGGTTTAGACACCTAGAGGAAGAGCAACAAGCCTTTTTGGAATTGAGAAGAAAAGCATTCCAAGAGGAACAAGATAGGATTTTAGCACAACAACTCAATGAAAAATTTAACAAAAGGGGTACCAATAATGGAAACAAATCTCCACCCTCTACTCCCTCAAGAACCCCAAGAAGTAGAAGGCGGTCAAGGACTCCTTCAAGATCTCCTAGTCCTAGAGGGAGGATTTCACAACATAGGAGATGAACACCTCCTAGGAATTCAAGACAACCCTCCCAACAAGCTCATCATGGCTCTCAACATGGAAGAAGTTGTATAAGTTTTGATGATCAAGATTTTATGAGAATGCAACAAGAGCCACTATTCCAACAATAGGTGGAGAAGTACCTTGATCAAAATAAAGTTAGGTTCCTAGAGAGTTTGATTAACAAGTGTGCTAGAGTCCCTTACAAATTTGATGTGGATAGGAGGATCAAGAAACAAGGACCCTCTCTTGAGGAGGAAATCAAGAAACTCAAACAAATGATGGAAAAGGTGTTGGCACCTAAAATTTCCTTTTCACTTGATTCTATTTGTCCCAATCCTTTTGAAAAAAGTGTGACTAGGACGGATTTTCCTAGGAAAGTTGAAATTCCCCAATATGACAAGTATGATGGCAATGGTGACCCACATGATCATGTGCATTAGTTTTACACCATGAGTTTTGATTTCCACCAAGATTACTCTTACCTTATGAGATTATTTCCAAGGAGCCTCAAGGGTGAAGCCATGGAGTGGTTTACCAACATAACCCCTCCTGTCAAAACTTTCAAAGAACTTGTCCACATATTTGTTCAACATTTTTCATACAACTTATCAAGATTAGTCACTATGTTGGACTTATGCAATTTGAAACAAAACCAAGGGGAATCCTTTGTGACCTTCTTCCAAAGGTGGAGATGATTGTGCTCCCACTATTCTAGAACTATTCCTGATCATGAAAGGATTGACATGATTGTTAGTAATTTGGTGCCTAAAATGTGTTATGAGGTTCGGAAAACGGTCTTTGATTCCTTCAATACTATGGTTGAGACAACATTTTGAATAGAGGATGTCTTAAAAGAACAAGGCATTTTTACCAAACATAGCAATAACAATGGTCAAAATACTAACACTACCAATAAGGACAAAGGCAAGCACTCACACTGGAACAAGAATAAGCAAGTAGTCAATGACGGAGTTATGGACTCTTCCCAACCCAAGGATCAAAGAGTCCTACATTTATCTAGTGCACTCCAAGCTATGAAGCTCAATACATCCTCCAACCAACAAGAGAATAAACTTAAGTATCAATAAAAGCCCAAGAAAAAGTTGAGACAGTTTTCTAAACTGGGTGACTCCTATGAGGATGTTTCCAAGACCCTTATTGCCAATAATCTTGCGCAACCCCAAGATCCAACAATATTTCAAATACCTGATGTTAAGCCACATTGGTGGAATGAAAAAGCTTTCTCCAAGTACCATAATGGCATTGGACATGACATCAAACATTTCTGGAAACTTAAGCACCTCATTCAGGACCTTATTGAAAGTGGTAAACTTTAGATTGATGGGTTGAATACAAATGCAAACCACAAGGCATTCAAGGAACCTATTACCCTAATTTTACTATGCATTCAAATTTGGCTAATATCTATCCCAAGGTCTCTTTTTTTATCCTGCCAAGCATCCTTGAAAATTTCATGGGTTTATATCCTTCCTTCTGGTCTCTGCAAATTGTTTTATCCCCTAGTCTGCAGTTAAAAAATTCATAAAAATTAGCCATTATAGGCCAAAACCCTACAAACCCTAAGCCTTCATTCTAATTCCTTTTTACTTTATTAGCCACTTAAGTTCTTAATACCCATGTGCACTAATTTCTCAATGGTTGGTTGCTAGTTCTCCAAGTCAGCTGGCGGTTACCTCTTCCTTCTGACGATTCAGCGAATGCCTTGTTCACATATTACCCCAATGTTTCACGGTTAAGTCCTTAGCAATTAGTGATTCAGCGGGTGGTCTATTCTTCATTTAGTCATGTAGTCACTTAAATGTTTGGCGATCTCGGCTTATGGGGTCCCAGTTCAGCAAGATCAATGGTTGTCGTAAGTTTGCGAAGGGTCTGTCAGAGGCTTGCGATCTTGTGACGACTGTAGATTTCCTTTCCCTACAGCACTTCAAATTCAAGTGTGTCCACTACCATGTTGTCCTATATGGAGGCTTCCTATTGGTCTAGAGGTGGTGACTTGTCCAATTTTTAGAGTGGGCCCGACAGATTGTGTCCCTTTTAGATCAATGGTTAGCATATAATCTGATGGGGTTTCTCTGACACATGAGATTATGTGCCAACCATCGATCTTTCTTTATTGTTGAGGCTCTAACAATGGGTCTGTTTGTCAGTGGGTCCTGCCACATAGTTTGACCTGTGCATTTTTGATTGGTTAGGGTTGGTGATGTGGTGCCATGTCAGCATGGGCCCGGTGGGTTGTTATTCAACTAAAGATCTAATGGCTAGCGCATGATCTAAAGGAACTTTTCTGACACATGAGATCATGTTCCTACCATTGATCTTGCTTTATTGCAGGGCTCTGTCAGGTGGGTCCTTGGTTTTTGACATGCTCATTCTTCATTAGTCGATCAGACAATAGCTGGGTTCTATTGGTAGGACCATGTCAGAGTATGTGCTGGGATGTTAGTAGATTGAAGATCTACAATTGTCATTTGATCACAAGGGATCTTCCAAGCCCTTGTGATCTTGTGACAACCATCCGATGCTCTTTCTATAGGTCATGGGTCAAAGTCTGTCAGATGTGTTGATTTGCTCACATTTCATTGGTTGCTGACTTTGAGGTGGTAGTTGACCTATCGAATATAGGTTTTCAAGCTATTTTCAAGTGCATCACGGTTGTTCATCTGTCAGGAAGGGTTTCTCATCAACGGTTACATTTTTGAATTTTCTACTAGCCATTATATTTCAAAATTCAAATGTCTCTGTAAGATTTTTATGTTCTTTTGGCCATGCACAACCTCAGGTAGCTTAGGAAATAAAGTCTTAGGATGGTTGTGGTTGTGAAGATGATAGAAGTGACTATCGGCTGGTGTTGCAGGGTCCTTTGTCATGTTTTCATGATAGGAGGTGCTAGAAAGAGTTGGTGGCACCTTTTCAAGCAGTACCACTCCTAGGGAAATATGATCAGATTTGGAGCCTTCATGGCTTAGTGGAGTTGTAGGTGTGTTGGTAAGTAGAGGTTGCTGTGCCTACAGGTGTTTTCAATTCAAAAGGATCAACACACAAAGAAAGATATGATTTGATCACCGGTGTTGTCAGAGATTTTCATAATAGGTGATCAGTACCCTAGGGTTTGATATCATTTTTTAATTTTGTAACCTTAGTTAGGTTTTTGACTCTTGCCCGCATGCAAAGAGGACATGTATATATTGTATTTTTGGAGATTTTGAGCTTAGATTTGGACAATTGTAGAAGAATTTCATTTTTCTTAAGGGTCATCTATGGTATCATTTCTACCCGTTGGTTTATATAGTTGTAAATCTTTCACTAATTATTCAAACATTATAGAGGTATTTTTGGATAATTCTTCATGTCCCTATGCTTCCTTGTTTCAAGGATCTCTTCTTGAATTGAAGTATATGATGTTTCAGTGATATCTTAAGGTTCCTGATCCCTCTCTCTTTTTGTAATTTTGTGTATTATTGTGGGTGATTTGATTTAAATGCTCTTGTGGGTATACCTCAACCCTATGACTATCTATCTCATTCCTATACCAAGCTGCAGAGGTGAATGTTTGTTTGTAGGTCATAAATTGTGTCTAAATCCCTTAGGAATGCTATTGTTTGTGAAATCCTTTATTTCCCTCAATAGCCTCTTTCTATTACAGACCCTTCTATGAAATACTTATGCAAGCCTATTTAGTGAGTTGTGATCTCCTAGACCTAAGTTGTTCATTAATTTCATCCTCTATATTGAGATCCAAACCCTTCATTTCATTGTATCACCTAGTAGGTAGTTTGCTTTCAAGCATTTTTACTTTCAAGTACTCCTATCCCTTTTCCCCTCAAGTTTTACTTTCATGTCTAGAAGCAAATTAAGGTGATTATCAAAGAGGAACCAGCCTAGAACCTAGAGGTCTCATCTTATTTAGCATAGGTCCCACAACCTGGAGATGATTCCCATGTTATACTAGGTTATCAAGACTATGAGAGCTTGAAACAATAGTGAAAACTTAGTGTATAACAATTCTGGCATGACCAGAGAAGCTTATTGTTTGAAGATTATGTTATCTCTAATATATAGATTGCATAATACAAACTTTTAGAAGTTGTTCTATCAAGTATATCTGGTGACTCCACTGATTTCAAAGATCCAGGCTAACCTTGTTCAAGGTTTATGAGAAAGATTGAGACTAGGAGCTCAAAGCCCACTAAATTTTCAGAGTTACCCTCAAAAGAAGTCATAAAGGTAGGTCAACTCAAAGAACATCCCCTGCAAGGAGAGTTCAATCAACACCATAGGATACCTCAGAAAGGAGACCTTTTCCCTTTCATTCCAGAAGAAGAGGCAGGTCTCTAACCAAAGATCTATAAGAGGATTCAAATCCAGCATCAAATACAACTCACATAGTTGTTAATCTTCAGATTCCAACTCCTGCAATGGCTAGATAGTTTGCCTTTGCACCATTCAACCAAGGTAGTCCATTAGCCTTTGCTCAACATCATGATGTGCCCTTGGTGGCACTTTAGAGTACATACGATTTCACTAGTGAAGGGCAGAAAACTTCTTTTGAACACATAAGAGATTGGACCACCATCTCCAGCATACATAACATAGCTCAAGAGGATGTGGCCATAAAATTATTAGCAGCCTCTCTAAAAGGTAAGGCTCTTGAATGGTTTAGAACTCTAACTGTTGGTTCTATTACTTCATGGGATGAGTTAGGGGATGCATTAAGTAAGCATTTTGAGGATAAATTAGATAACTTGTCTCTAGTTGAGTAGTTAACAACCATTAAAAGAGACCCTCAAGAGAAAATGACAGATTACAATGGTAGATTCCTCAACACATGGAATAGAATTCTAGTCTCAGTGAAACCATCAACTGACCATGCTTTCCTATATTACTTCCAAAGCTTGAATGGTCAAATTTATGTCAGGATCCAATCTATGGGTGGTACTTCTTTACCCCAAGCTTTTGACATAGATGTCAAGGCTGAAAATTGTTTAATCCAAGAAATCATAATTGCTAGAAGGCCACCAATGCCCATTTTTCCTAGCCTTTAACCCCTTGCACCTACACAAGTACCCCCATTTACCCCTATTCCCACCATATCAGCACCTCAAGCTAGTACTAGTGATCAAGAGTTGAGAACAAGTTTCTCTCAAGAGCTACAAGAGATAAAGAATAGTGAACAAAGCAGTCAGCAAGAAATGACAAATTTGTTGTAGACCTTGACTAAAGAGGTGACAAATTTGAAGAAGCAAGGTCAAGGAGTCAGACCACCCTTTTAGGCACAAGGCCAAGGTCCTAATCAACAATATCAAAATCAGGGACAACCTTATCAACAAAATAGGCCACGATAGAAAGGAGGGTATCAAGGACAAAGACAAGGTTTTAATCAGAGACCATTCCAACCATATGACCCTGCACCTCTAAATTTTGCAAATCTAGTGAGGGATATGGTTCCTAGTCAAAATAATATGGCTATAGATAATGAATGGTTTTTTCCTTGTAATTAGGCTACATGTTCAAATGGATGGATGAACCAAGCTCTAATGGTTCAGAATGCCTCACAAGCTCAATCAGATGCTTCATCCAGTGGCTCAGTTCCTCAACAAGAATCACAAGAGAACAATACTACTCTCTTTAATTGGGAGCAACTAGACTTCAATGGAGTTAATGATGAAGTTGATTTTGTTGATTATACAAGGGCAAAAATGAGAGCTCAAGACATGGAAAGAGAAGATTCCAATGCCAAAGCCACTACATCTGCAGAGCCACTGTAGCAAGCTGCTCCCATCACACCTAAGGAGACTCCTGTCATTACAAGCAAAGAAGGCTAGACTCTCAAAGAGGTGGAACCCAGAATGACAAAGACACAACAAAGAGTACATGCACTATGACACCTTTCAACATTGTAGACAACATGAAGAAGGTGAATGTCACCATGTCTATGTGGGACTCTTTGTCTCTTCCAAGATAGCTTGAAATTTTGAAGAAGGCCATGACTAAAGTGGCAATTCCTCAACCTACAAAAGAAGCTGCAAAGTCGGTGTTGGTTAACACTGATCAAGAAAAGGAGGGTCCAAGTAGAAACTCTAAGGCCAATGCCACACAAGGTAGGAATTCAAAGCCACCTCCCTTTTATGTATCTTTAATCATTGAAAAATCTTTAGTACATAATTGCATGGTAGATAGTGGAGCTACTAGTACTGTAATGCCCAAGAAAGTAGCTAACCAATTAGGACTGAAATATGAGCCCTTCCAAAAGAAGGTCACACAACATGATGGATCCTTAGTCAATACTATAGGTGTGGCCAAGGATACCAGTCTAATCCTATATGCTAGTCCTAATTTCACCATCCTCCTTGATATATACATCATAGATCTCCCTGCATTATTTTCCATATGTCTTTCAAGGGAGTTTACAGCCAAGATAGGAGGCTACCTATCTTCTGATTGGTCTCACATGCTATTTCATACAAGGTATAGGACCAAGGTCACCATTATATTAGAACCATTGGTAGCACACCATATAGAACCATATGTGTCCAATACCATCAATGTAAATTGCCCTATATTTGATAAAAATGACTTGAAAACCATTAGTGAAGCAAGCAAAAAGATATAAAGTATCCTTGATATTCTTCTAGATGAAAGAACTTCAGAGGCCCAAGAAAATCTTGTTTGGGAATTTATTTAATACAAAAAAGTGGAGCCATAGAACCAAGCCTTCTCAAGGAAGATACTAATTTAGAGGATCAGAGCAATCAGGTTTGGGAACTATTTTTTGATGTGGCTAGAAGTAGACATGGTTTCAGTGGTGGTTCTATGCTAGTGTCCCAAAAAGGAGAAAGGTATTATACTACCTTTAGATTCAGTTTCTCTTGCACTAGCAATACTACAGAGTATGAAAGTCTCGTCATTGGACTAGAATGGGCTAGAAAAAGAGGGCTTAAGGCCTTAAAATTTTATGGTGACAGTGAGTTAGCTATAAGCTAGGTAAGAGGGATAAGTGCAACCAAAAATGACACCTTGAAAGCATACAAACATAGAGTTTGGGATGCAATTGAAGATTTCTATGCTTTCAACATTGCTGCTATCCCTAGGAAGCTAAATCAAAATGCAGTTAGGTTAGTTGTTGTTGGATCTCAGTATGATATTCCAAATAGCATTTCAAAAGAGCTAGATCAATAGCATATCAAGGTGATTGTCAAACCCTCTATTCCTAATAATGATGTCAATTGGCAAGTGTTTGACAATGATGAACAAATTCTACAGTTCTTGTTTGAAGAAGATGCTTTTTCAGAGTACAATCAAGATAGGCTATCACAAAATTGTGGTGATCAAGTGATACAACTTAAGTCTAATAAGATGCCTAGTGCTCTTGTCACCTTAGAGACTATCTTCAATAAGGATGATGAAGTAAAGAAAAATAAAGCTGGCCTGGTCTTTCAACAAGAACATTGTGTTGAATTAGATTTGGAACCAGGTAAGAGCTTACAATTTGGAAAAGTGAACACTGAATTGGAAAGGCAAGATTACACACAAATTTTCAAAGAATTTAGTGATGTATTTGCATGGTAGTATAAATCCTCAAGGGTTTTGATCCTACCCTTACTCAGCACACCATTGAATTAGAGCCTAATGCCAAGCCAGTGAGGCAAAAGTGAATGCCTGTTAATCCCAAGCTGGAGCCACTTATGCATAAAGAAGTACTCAAACTAATAGAAAGTGGTATCATCTACCCCATTAAGCATACTAGTTGGGTTTCCAACCTTGTTCCTATCAGGAAGAAGAATGGGGAGTTGAGGTTATGTGTTGACTTCAGGGACCTTAACAAGCTTCTTTAAAAGACTACCATCCATTACCCTCCATGGAGAAAATCTTACAATGTGTCTCTGGGTCTGAGAGATTTTCATTATTGGATGGCTATTCAGGATATAATCAGATCTTAGTTAATGAAGAGGATCAATACAAGACTACATTTACAACCAAGTGGGGAACCATGGCTTATCAAAAGATGCCCTTGGGTTTGTCAAATGTAGGTGCTACATTTCAAAAGGCAATGGATATGGCCTTGAAAAGCCTCATGTATAAATTTTTACTGGTCTACTTAGATGAAATAACTGTCTATTCAAGGCATGCAATAGATCACATCAAACATTTGAGGAAGATCTTTGAAAGGTGTAGAGAATTTGAGATATCTCTTAGTCACAAGAAATGTGTGTTTACAGTTCATGAAGGAAAATTGTTGGGATATGTAGTATCCAAAGAAGGGATCACAATAGATCCTGAGAGAATTGTAGCTATCTTAGAACTACCATTGCCACATCATAAGAAAAGTGTCCAATCTTTCATAGGAAAGATTAATTTTTTTAGGAGGTTCTTGCCTAACATTTTAGATTTACTAAAGCATTTGACAACCATGTTGAAAAAGATTTCAGCTTTTAGTTGGACCAAAGAAGGGAGAGTCAATTTCCAAGCTCTCAAAGAGGCCTTAACAAAAGCCCCTGCTCTCCTAAACCCAAATTTTAGTAAGGATTTTATCCTTTATGCTTATGGAGGTCATGATGCTATATCTACAATGCTGACCCAAGAAAATTTAGATGGATTGGAGCAGCCTATTGCTTTCTTTAGAAGAGGTTTAGAAGAGTATGAATAGAGATACTCCTTTGTAGAGAAACATGTACTTGATGTGGTAAAGAGCCTTAAAAAGTTTAGATATTTGTTGACCCATAGCAAGGTACACTTGAAGGTTACTCATCCAAGTGTCAAAGAATTTATTCTTTCCAAAGACCTAAATGAGAAAAGAGCTAGTTGGATCACCAAGGTGATGGAATATGACATAGATATCCAAACTACCAAGCTGGTTAGAGGAAGAGGTCTTTGTGAGCATTTGGCAGAGGATGAAAGTTCCAAGAAATTAGAAACAATAGATGCATCTCTGGTGGTGCATTATATAGAAGAACAAGCCAAGGCAACAAGTTGGTTGCCTAATATGATCAATTACTTAAAGATAGGACAATGTCTTGTAGGTTTGGATTTAGCACAAAGGAGGTATTATAGGTTACAATCTGTTTATTTTGTGCTGATAGATGAAGTTCTTTTTAGAAATGATCACAATGGTGTCCTTTTAAGATGCATTGATTTAGAAAAGGTAGTAGACATCCTATTTGAGTTTCATGATGGACCTTCTGGAGGTCATTTCTCTCCTAGGACTACTGCTTTTAAAATCATGAGGGCTAGATACTATTGGCCATCTATCTTTAAGGATAGTCATGACTATGTGAGAAAATGCATCAAGTGTGCCATGTTTGCAAGAAAAGAAAGGCTTGTATTCTTGCCCTTATAGCTAGTCAGAATAGAGCAACCTTTCATGAAATGGGGTATAGACTTCATTGGCATGATCAATCCTCCATCTAGTGCAGGCCATAAATGGATAATCACTGTAATAGATTACTTAACTAGATGGACAGAAGCAATTTCTTTAAAAGAAGCAAATGAGAATGCTATATTGAGTTTTTGTGATGACATAATTCATAGGTTTGGCACTCCTAATTCCATCATTTCAGATAATACATTGGCATTCATAGGCCTCAAAGCCTCAAAGTGGGCAATCAGGAATGGCATTTATCTGAATACCAATTCAAATTATTACCCTCAGGGCAATGGCTTGGTAGAATCAACGAACAAGAACTTGATTAGGATAATCAAGAAGACTTTGCAAGACAACCAAAGG
This sequence comes from Chamaecyparis obtusa, assembly GCA_027943335.1. Taxonomy (NCBI): domain Eukaryota; kingdom Viridiplantae; phylum Streptophyta; class Pinopsida; order Cupressales; family Cupressaceae; genus Chamaecyparis; species Chamaecyparis obtusa. The sequence goes on from BSBK01007933.1 coordinate 36,769, forward strand.
GATTGGCATACAAAGTTGAAGTCTACATTATGGTTAGATAGAATTACCCCAATGAAGATCAATGGGAATTCTCCTTATGTGCTAGTGTATGGCAGGGAGGCTAAGTTATCCATTTCAACTAAGTTACTAGCTCTGGACTTGGCCACTCAATATGCCCTATTTGAGGAAGGGGATCCCTTACAGATCATATATGGTTAGTTGATGGAGTTGGAAGAACTCAGAGACAAATCAATGTAGGATATGGAGTTCCATTAGATTCAGATAAAGAAAAGTTTTCAAAAGAGAGCCAGAGTCAGAAATTTCAAGATTGGGGATGTAGTCCTCAAGTGGGATGAGTTTAGATCAAGGCCTGGCAGACATACAAAATTTGACTCATATTGGGGTGGACCATTTGTTATAATAGAGTGCAGGGTGCCTAATGCTTTTTAGCTATCAAATCTTGAAGGAGTTTGCTTGCCTATCTCAGTAAATGGATTCCACTTGAAGCCCTATTTTGAGGTTAATCCCTCTCTATAAATTCTTGTAATTATGTGTTTTTTCTACTTCCTTTTCCTATTTTCTAAGTTAGTTTCCTACTTTCCAAGAAGTGCCTATGCACAAGTTTGTCTCTGTCAAAGTTTTGTGTTCCTGTAGTGACCCCATGCCTAATGGATTGTTTATAGGCCACTGATCTATGTCTAGCAGGCTGACATCCACCAAAAATCACCAAAATGTTACCCTAATTTTCCTGTGCATGCAAATTTGACTATCCCAAGGTCTTTATTTTTATCATAAAAAGCATCCTTGAAAATTTCATGGGTTTATATCCTTCCTTCTGGTCTCTATAAATTGTTTTATCCCCTACTCTATAGGTTAAAAATTCATAAAACTAGCCATTATAGGAAAATACCCTACAAACCCTAAGCCTTTATTCTAATTCCTTGTTACTTTATTAGCCACTTAATTTCTTAATACCCATGTGTGCTAATTTCTCATTGGCTGGTCACTAGTTCTCCAAGTCAGCCAATGGTTACCTTTTCCTTCCAGTAATTTAGTGAATGCCTTGTTCACATATTACCACAATGTTTCACGGTTAAGTCCTTCATGGTTAAGTCCTTAGTGGTTAGTGATTTAGTGGGTGGTCTATTCTTCCTTTAGTCACATAGTTGCTTAAATGTTTGGCAGTCTCAGCTTGTGGGGTCCCAGTTTAGCAAGATCAATGGTCATCGTAAGTTTGTGAAGGGTTTGTCAAAGGCTTGTGATCTTGTGACAACAATAGATTTCCTTTTCCTACAGTGCAACAAAGTCAAGTGGGTCCACTACCATGTTGTCCTACATGGAGGCTTCCTATTGGTCGAGAGTTGGTGACTTGTCTAATTTTTGGAGCAAGCTTGACAGACTGTGTCCCTTTTAGATCAATGGCTGGCATATAATCTCATGGGGTTTCTCTGACACATGAGATTATGTACCAACCGTCGATCTTGATTTATTGTTGAGGCTTTGATAGTGTGTCTATTTGTTAGTGGGTCTTACCACGTAGTCCAAGCTATGTGTTTTTGATTGGCCAAGGTTGGTGATGTTATACCATGTTAGCATGGGCCTGGCAGGTTGTTAGTCGACTGAAGATCTAATGGTTGGTACATGATCTAAAGGATCTTTTCTTACATGTGAGATCATGCGCCCACCATTGATCTTACTTTATCACCAGGCTCTATCAGGTGTGTCCTCAGTTTCTGACGTGCTCGTTCTTCATTGGTCAGTCAGACGATAGCTGGGCTCTATTGGTAGGACCCTGTCAAAGTATTTGTAGGGATGTTAGTAGATTGAAGATCTCTAGTTTTTGCTTGATCACAAGGGATCTTCCAAGCCCTTGTGATCTTGCAATAATTGTCTGATGCTCTTTCTACAGGTCATGGGTCCAGGTCTTCTAGATGTGATGATTTGCTCATGTTTTATTGGTTGCTAACTTCCAGGTGGTAGTTGACCTATCAAAGATAGGTTTTAGAGCTATTTTCAAGTGGATCATGACCATTCATCTACTGAGAAGGGTTTCTCATCAACAGTTACATTTTAAAATTTTCCACCAACTGTTATATTTCAAAATTCAAATGTCTCTACAAGGGTTTTGCATTCTTTTAGCCATGCACGACGTCAGGTAGCTTAGGAAATAAAGTCTCAAGATGGTTGTGGTTATGAAGATGATAGAAGTGACTGTTGGCTAGTGTTGCAGGGTCCTTTTCTATGTTTTAATGACAGAAGGTGCTAGAAAGAGTTGGCACCACCTTTTCAAGCAGTACCACTCCTAGGGAAATATGATCAGATTTGGAGCCTTGATGGCTTAGTGGAGTTGTAGGTGGGTTGGTAAGTCAAGGTTTTTGTGCCTATAGGTATTTTTAGTTCAGAAGGATCAACACACAAAGAAAGATATGGTTTGATCATCGGTGTTCTCAGAGATTTTCAAAATAGGTGATCAGTACCCTAGGGTTTGATATCATTATTTAATTTTTTAACCCTAGTTAGGTTTTTTACTCTTGCCCACGTGTAAATAGGAGATGTATATATTGTATTTTTGCATCTTTTGAGCTTAGAGTTGGACAATTGTAGAAGAATTTCACTTTTCTTAAGGGTCATCTGTGGTATCATTTCTACCCTCTAGTTTATACAATTGCAAATCTTTCATTGATTATTCAAACATTGCAGAGGTACTTTGTGATAATTCTTCATGTCCCTATGCTTCCTTGTTTGAAGTATCTCTTATTGAATTGAAGTATATGATGTTTCATTGATATCTTAGGGTTCCTGATCCCTCTCTCTCTCTATAATTTTGTGTATTATTGTGGGTGATTTGATTTGAATGCTCTTATGGGTATACCTCAACCCCCTGAGTATTTGTCTCATTCATATACCGCGCTGTAGAGGTGAATGTTTGTTTGCAGGTCATAAATTGTGTCTAAATCCCTTAGGAATGCTATTGTTTGTGAAATCCTTTATTTCCTTGAATAGCCTCTTTCTATTGTAGACCCATCTATGAAATACTTATGCAAGCCTATTTAGTGAGTTGTGATCTCCTAGACCTAAGTTGTTCATTAATTTCATCCTCTATACTGAGATCTAAACCTTTCATTTCAGTGTATCACCTAGTAGGTCATTTTCTTTCAAGCATTTTTACTTTCAAGTACTCCTTCTATACCTTTTCCCTTCAAGTTTTACTTTCATGTCTAGAAGAAAATTAAGGTGATTATCCAAGAGGAACCAGCCTAGAACCTAGAGGTCTCATCTTAGTTAGCATAGGTCCCACAACCTGGAGATGATTCCCATGTTATACTAGGTTATCAAGACTACAAGAGCTTGAAAAAAGGGTGTAAACTTAGTGTATAATAGAACCTTTGCACAAATATGAAAAGGGGGAAACCTCTCAACCCAAGAGTGGCAAAGCTACAATCAACTATACCTACATAGGTGCAAAAAATGTGGTTAATATGCTTGAGATTGTTGAGGAAAATGTCAACATGATGCAAAACAAAGATTCTTATAGTCATGATGTTGGCTCTCCTCCTATATTTGATGAAGAACCCATGGTGGTGCTTAGGGGTCCTCACTCTCAAAGGTCATCCCAAGCTCTTAGCGCTATCACCAGAAGCCAAAGTTAAGGTCCTATGGTTATTAGAGGTCCTAATTCCAACCAGTCTAGCAAACCCAAGCAAGTGACATCCAAGAATGTCACCATCAAGTCAACAGTCAATCCTGAAATGAGCTATAATCTTGTTGACCAGTTACGAAGAACACCAGCTCAAATCTCAATTTTTTAACTCCTAGAATTGTCTCCAAGACATAAGTACATCCTTGAGGATGCTTTGCGTACATCCAATGTTCCTAACAACATAGATGTTGACCAATTCCAATTCATGGTTAACCACCTTGCTAGCCCTCATTACCTCACACTCTCAGATGAAGATGACAAAGCCTTAAACCATCTACATAATCTTTCCCTTCATATCAAAGTCATGATCTACAAGACCCGTGTCAGGCGTGTGTTGATTGATGTGGGTGTTGGGCTCAATGTTTGTTCCTTGAGTTTATTGAAAATACTAGGTTACTCTAAGAAAGTTATTGATACACGTAAGAAAATCACCATTAAATCCTATGATGAGGCAGAGAGAAGCTCCAAAGGCTTGGCCATCCTTCCTGTCAGGATTGGCCCCATTGAAAAAGATATTTTGTTCCAAATTTTTGATGCTAGTCCTTTAGCCTACAATATTCTGCTTGGTAGACCATGGATCCATGACATGCAAGCAGTTTCATCCACCTACCACCAATGTGTTAAGGTCCCCTATAATGGAGTAGAAGTTTGTATACCTGAGGATAGCACATTATCTATTAATGCAATTTCAGTAGTGACCCATGTTCCTCTCAACAAAGAAGTAAAAGATTTTGATGCCACTTTAGTACAATGTCAGAATAAGTTCAACATCATAGACCTTGGCATGGTGGGTTATCAAATTGACTCCTTCACAATAATGCCAGTCTCACCTAGGTCCTATGGTAAACCTTCACAAGAGATGTGTCCCTCATCTTTAGCAATGACTATGTTTGATACATTTGTAGAGTCCTCAATACCCATCCAAGATGAAAAAGAAGAGGTAGACATCAGAGATTGGATTTACAAGGAGGAAAAATGCCAGCATAATGAAAATTTCTCCTCATATCCTAAGGCTTATGGGAGAGGGTACACTCTTGTCAAGAGTATGGGCTATCTAGGTCATGGTCCTCTTAGTCAAAGATTAGATGCTAAGGCTAATCCACTCAATCATGCTCTCTTTAGCCACAGATTTAAGACAACAGTTGGCCTAGGTTTTGAAAGTTAGAATAGGAAAAATGCTCCTATCCTTGCTATGATGGATAGTGATAATGAATCTAGCTACATACCCAATTTGCAAAATAAAAAATATAGGTGTGAAGATTGGGTTCCTTCTACCAATCTCCTTTGGGGAGATTTAGATTCTCCAATTATCAATCCAACAGTTTCAGACCTAGAACAAGAACAATCCACTATTGAAGATCATGTTGAGGACCCTATTCAAGAACATCAATACATAAATGGAATTGAAGAAGGTGTTACCCTTCGTGACATTAAAGCCTCTACCTTACGGCCTAAGAAATATGCTTGGTGTAAACATCCCAGCGGGGATTTAGACATAGACTCACATGAGTATGAGTGGGAGACTCTTTCTGATTGTTCTAAAATTGACATGGAAATTGATGTTATCCATACATATAGTTCCCAACCTGAGGTAGCTAATAAGTCTAGTGTAGGATTAGAAGATTGGAATCTGTGAGTCGCTTTAGTGGATGATGCTTTACTTGGTAGGATAAGTCATAATCTGGGTACCTTAGAAGGATACTTGATGAATCCTAACTCTACAGTCACTAGAGATGATACCATTCACATACACAATATTGAACTAGTCATTGACCTAACCCTTGTCAATCCTCACTTAATTGATTTCTCTCAGCATTACCAAGAGCCTTAGCTTCTAACTTTTCAAAATGACTATGAGATAGCATGTTACCTAAATGCTCTTGAACCTATAGTCTCTTCCACCAGCGAACCAACTACAAGCATGATAGAACTAGATATCAAGTACCTTAGTCACAAAATGAACAGAAAAGAAAAAAAGAATAAGAGTTTTGATGGTGAAAACCACTATGTGGCAGTGTTAGAACCTAAAAAAGTAAAAATAAAGGATGTATCTGAGGGTGAAAACCTCTTCAAGGCACCCAAAGATGAGGTCCTTGATCATCTCCCAAGTTACTTTTAGGATAGGACTTCAATGCTTGTTGAGCCTACTCAACCAATTAATCTGAATACACCAAAGGCTCCAAAAATTGTGCATTTAGCTCAGTCTCTATCAACACAAGAAAAAGAAGCATATACCAAGCTTTTACAGACCAAGAAGACTAATTTTGCTTGGACTTATTCAGACATGCTAGGATTGGACACTAGTCTCATTATGCATCACTTGTCCATAGCTCTAGGTATTAAACCAGTAAAATAGAAATTAAGGAAAATGCATCATCACATAGCTCTTCTTGTCAAAGATAAATTAGAGAAACTCCTCAGTGTAGGACTTATAAGAGTCATTGATTATGCTGAATGGATATCCAATATTGTACTAGTTTCAAAACATGACAAGTCCATTCATGTTTTCATAGACTTTAGAGATCTTAATAAAACATGCCCAAAGGATGACTTTCCAATTCCAAACATAGAGATGATAGTGGACATGACCATAGGTGATGAGATCTATTCTTTGATGGATGGATTTTCTAGGTATAATCAAATCAAAATAGCTGTTAAAGACTAGGAAAAGACTGCATTCACTTGTGCATGGGGAACCTATTACTAGAACATCATGCCATTTGGATTAAAAATGCTAGAGCTACTTATCAAAGAGCTATGACTACTATGTTTCATGACATGATGCATAAGAATTTGGAAGACTATGTGGATGACACCTTGGCAAAATCCAAGAAAAAGGATATACACCTAGGTGATTTGGAAGTAATTCTAGATCATATGGAATAGTTTCAATTGGGATTAAATCCCAAAAAGTGTGCATTTGGAGTCACCTCTAGAAAAATCCTAGGATTTATCATTTCAACTAAAGGAATAGAGGTGGACCCTAAGAAAGTTCAAGCAATAATGGATATGCCACCTCCTAAAAACATCAGTCAAATGAGGAGTCTACAAGGATGCCTTTAATCTATAAGGAGGTTTATTTCACAATTGGCTGATAGACATCAACCCTTTAACAAGACTTTACACAAAGGGGTTAAATGTGTCTTGAATGAAGATTGTCAGCAAAGAATGGACCAAATCAAGCAATACTTGGCCAATCCTCCAATCTTAATACCTCCTATCCTAGGAAAACCACTCATACTATATGTGTCAGCAACAAAATCTTCCCTGGGGGCATTATTGCCTCAACTTGATAATACTAGAAAAGAAAGAACTATATACTACATCAGTCGTACTCTTGTGTCATATGAGGTCAACTACACTAGTATTGAAAAATCTTGCCTAGTGGTGGTGTTTTCTTCCCAAAAGTTGTGACATTACATGCTTGTGCATACAATACACCTCATTGCAAAAATTGATCCTCTAAAATACTTTCTTGGTAAGGTTGCTCCCATGGGTAGACTTGCTAAATGGATGATGATTCTATCAGAATTTGACATAGAGTATGTTGAGCATAAAGCTATAAATGAACAAGCCATTGTAGACCAATTGGCTGATTTTCCAATCCAAGACAAAGCACCAATTCAAGTTGAATTTCCAGATGAACACATAATGCACATGACTGCAAAAACATGGAAGATGTTCTTTGATGGCTCTTTCATGGAAAATGGCTTAGGTGTAGGAGTGTTGTTTGTTTCACCTCATGGGTACACAATCCCTAAGTCCTAAAAACTATTGTTCTCATGCACAAATAACATTGCTGAGTATGAAGCCTTAACAAATGGACTAAAAATGGCTATGGAGTGGAGAATCATAGAGTTGCATATTTATGGGGATTCACAATTGATAGTCAACCAAGTTAATGAAGAATATCAAATAAAAGATGAAAAATTGGTACCTTACAAGAAAATGGTTGATTCATTGTGACAATACTTTACCTTTGTTACATTTCAACAAATATCTAGAGAAAAGAATAATGCAGCTGACGCTATGGCTACATTGGCTTCACTTCTTCAGCTAGAACAACATGAGTCCTAATTTGAATTCCTGGTGGAAGAGCTACATTACCCTATCTATGACTCCCAAGAAAGCCAAGTTGTTTGTACCCTTATTGGCCATGAGTCATCCTACTATGGTGCCATTTATGCATACCTTCATGATGGTACTATTCCTAAAACCTTCAATCATTCTAAATGAAGAAACCTAACCCTAAATGCCTCTCACCACACCCTTTTGTCTAGTGATCTATATAGAAGGGGTTTAGATGGGACACTTCTTAGGTGTTTAGAAAAGGATGAGTCCAACCATGCATTAGTTGACATTCACAAGGGAATTTGTGGAGGATATTCTAATGGTCTTGTCATGGCCCAAAGGTTGCTTACCTGGTAGGGTATTATTGGCCTACCATGTAGATAGATGTAGTAGCTTTTGCTAAATCTTGTGAAAAGTGTCAGAAACATGGAAACCTGATACATGCTCTAGGTAGGGAGCTTATTCCTTCTATTTCTCATTGGTCATTTCAACGCTGGGCCTTTGACCTTGTTGGGTAGATTCATCCCAACTCATTAAGTGGACACAAATTCATTATCACTGCTATTGATTACTTTACCAAATGGGTAGAAGCTATCCCACTTTCTGTCACCTCAAGCAAGATAGTTTCTTTGTTTATTTTGATCCATATCATCTGTCGGTATAGAGTGCCTTCTGAGATAATAATTGACAATGGAGGTCAGTTTAAAACAAGGACCTTGAACATCTCTACAAGAAATTCAAGATAAAACAACATTGGTCCTCCATTTACTTCCTGCAAGGAAATGGACAAGCAGAGGCTTCAAATAAGACCATTCTAAAAATCCTCCATAGAATAGTTCACAAGAATGGTAGAGATTGGCATCTAAAAATAAATCCAGCCTTGTGGGCCTATAGAATGAGTATTCATACTCCAATAGGGGCTACTCCTTTTGCCCTTACTTATGGTGTTGAAGTAGTGTTACCTTTAGAGGTGGAGATTCCTTCTCTTAGAGTTTATCTTAAAGGTTTAGTGATAGATGAAGACTATCGCACCATGAGACTTCAAGAACTATAACTTCTAGATGAAAAGCGTAAAGCATCTTTTGATCACATGGGAGTCTACCAAAAGCACATATCCAAACCATTCAAAAAAAAGGTTCACCCTAGAGAATTTTAAGAGGGCGATCTTGTCCTATGAGAAAACCCTAAGAACCAACAACATAGAGAGAAAAAGGGGAAATTTGAACCTAATTGGCTTGGACCATAGATCATTACTATAGTTTTTGGTACAGGTGCTTATTTACTATGTGATCTAGAGAGGGAACAACTCCCTGACCCTATCAATGTTTTGTACCTCAAGAAGTTCTATCCATGATGCCTATTCTATCTGGGGGCATCCTTTGTACATATCTTATTGATCCTAAAAAAATTCCAAAAAAAATTTATATATGATGCTGAAAAATTCCTAAAAAGCATATATAGTCCTGAAAAAATACAAAAAAATAAAAAAATGCAAAAAAATTCAAAAAAATAGAAAAGAGTGCCTTGGTGAAAACCTGGAAATAGGTGCCTTGGTAGCAAAAATTCAAAAAACTTGTAAAAATAAAAAAAATCTCCAAGTGGTGAAAACCTGGAAATAGGCACTACTTGAGGCCTTTGGTTGTCTTTTAGCATGTGGTCTCAACACTTAGCCTTTCTCCATCTTCCCTTGACCTTGTTGCCTTGGTTTGGAATTGGTCTTTGTCTTTGTCTATGGGCCATAACTATGTTAGCTTTGGTCTCTAGGATGCTTTGGTCTTTAGGAAATCTTGCAAATGGTGTTTTTTAACACCATCCCCAAACTATGTTTTTCAAAACTACCCTAGTGTCAAGTGTTTCTCAACACTTATCAGATATCTTACCAGCAGTCTATCATGATATGGTATTTCTTATTCATAGATGTGATACTCAAAGGTTGACTCTATGACCTACACACACACACACACACACACACACTTAAACACTTGACTCACTGAGACTTGTTTGTCTTTATTTCTTTGTGTGCTATCTATGATGATTTCTTTGATGAGTGTTCTCTCCCTAAGAAGTTTTTGATGATGCATAGCTAGAAGATTGAGGGTATGAGGACATGTTTTATTGCTTTTTCTACTTGTGGGTATATTTTTTTGGTCCTAATTGTCATTATCATTTATGCTTGTTCCACTTGACAAAAGGATCTACAAGGTATTATCCTTGACTATTTGTGCAACTGCATACTTCTAGCCATCTTGACTTTCCTTGTGTCTTGATGTGAGTATAATCTTGCTATACTAAACTTAGGTAATCTCACTACACTAGTCATCTTGACCTATATGTATTTGATGCCTAGGTGGGATTCCCACATACCTATCTGATATAGATCATATTCAGATCCACATAGTTATACTAGTGTGTATTGTATGATCTTGCGATGCTCCCAATAATGCAAAATGATGAATATTAGAGTCTAAAAGCTTTGTGACCTTGAAAGTACACCAAATTTCATAGTAGTTTTCATTTTTAGGTTCATATTAGTTTAGTTTTGCATCTCCCATATGGAGAGAGCTCTCCTTTTCATCTTTCATGAACCTATCGGTCAACTGTGATCACCTTTCCTTTTCTCGATCATTTATTTCACTCCTTGTCTTTCACATCATGTACTACTCCTGTCATCATGCAAGGGGTTAATTTTATCATCATATCTATATCCTAAAGAGATCATTTTGAAAAACATGAGTTTATATCATAAACATGAGAACTAAAACATACATCTATGAGAGAGATTATACATGAGCATATATGACATACATTTTGAGCAATATGACAAGGCAATATAAAAATTGAAACATCCATCACAAGTGGGATAAGTACACAAGATATATCACCAATCCATTAATCTCATATATATAAACAAAAGTCACGATACAATATGGGATACAAAAATCTGGATCAAATCCTAGGATATGTCTCTATACATCTATCTAACCTAAACCTAAGACTCACTACCACCATCATGTGGTGTCAGTGGTGGAGGAGGTGGTGCCATGTTTGGTACTATATCAGATCTCCCAACTATAGCAGAGTAGGGTGGTGTCCTCTGACCCTGTGCAATGACCTGTATATAGAGCCCATGATAGTATGTGGCTTGCGCTACCTCTCTCCATGACTTTGTAGTAGCAACCTATATAGTCCTATCTCACCGCTCAAGCTCAGCTCTCAAATCTATCAGCTACTACTCTCTAATAGCTATGGTGATGTGTAACTACTACATCTCCATCTCCAAGACCTAGATCCTATCTCTTAGGTCCTCTACTCCTATAGGCTAATCCTGCCTAACATCTACCTAGTGGCAAGCTAGCCTCACCCCATTGTCACTGTCATCTGTAGAACCCTATCCCCATGGCCATTTCTAGCCACCCAATCAAGAGCTCTAACTAGTCTCTCTCCCTCTCCCTCTCCCTCTCCCTCTCCCTCCTCCATCTCCTCCATCTCCTTTGTCCCCATCATCCCCATCATCTCTCTATGTTTCTAGTTGTGCATCAGGTATAGTGAACCTAGGAAAGGGCTACCTCCGCTGCTCTACCCTGTAGGCCGCATCATCTCCTACATTTTCCATATCTAGGAGGTAGTCCCATGGCTCCTATCATATCATAGCTATATCTTGAACTACCTATTGGTAATCCAGCATTAGCAAACAACCCTATCCCTCCTCATCCCTAACCCAAGTGTATGTGGTGGTCTCAGTGGGTACTCACTGCTGGCGCCCAAACTATCTCCAGACATGGGTGATCACAAATCTCTCCACAATATCTAAGTTCTGACCTACTAGTGGCTAACTACATAGCATAAAATCTAACTCATCTCGATCACCCCACTAGTCGCATGCCTTGTATGGTCTGCACTAGAATAAGGTGAGCTCATCTAGTACCCAACGGTAATATGTGACATCTCTGCTATGTGGCTAGGAGAGGAACACTATGTACCTATATATGTAGGGGTGTCTCTACTCCCTAGGATTCACTCAATGTTTCACTACAACAATGTACTCCCAAACCCATATCTGTGTGAGAAAGGCTCGACATGTCTAGGTCCTACTCTCCCGATAAACTATCTCATGGAGCTCATGGTACATGTCTACAAGGATGGCTGGCTTCCATGCTATCTATCATGGGTGAGAAATCAAATCCACCACTAACTGACCCCAGGCCAATGGAAAACCCTTTTGAATCTTGTCAGTGATAAGGACCTGTGCTATAATGGAACATACTATACATGGCACTAGAAAATCCCTGCCAAACTCCTCAACTAACCGATCCTAGCTCAGATGCCTGTCAATAATGGTGACATCCTGAAACATATCTTGGATGATTTGCCTCCTCTATGTTAGATCCTGATCATAGTACACTTGTGCCAACAAACAATCATGTCAGTTTCTATCATATGGAAACTTTACATCTATGACTATTTATAAACATGATTATACTTATAGGATCCCTGTGGCTCAAAACTCATAGGATCTAATAAATTTCCTCCAAGGTAATCGATGCCTCTCCAATAGGTAGATGGAAGGTGTTGTTATCGCTATTCCATCTCTTAGCTAGTGTATTCAATAACCCATGATCTACCTAAATGTGGGCCATCTACAGCAAATAACCAAAGCCCATCACCCTCAGGTCCGCTCGTCCTGGATCATTAAGATCCTGAATGTGTTGTAGCCCAGTCACTCGAGGCACTCTAACAAGCAGTGCTGGAAAGTGCTCCTAAAAACCATTAAACCCAAACTAGATGTTATAACATATCATGATGGATGTATAAAATTAGTATAAAACATCTTAAAAAGGAAAACATTATTAGGACCTATGTCATTTTTTCTCAAAAACATTAAAACATATCATTTTTTATATATTGTGTGACACTATTTTTTGACTAAGTATCATGTGATACTTTCTTCAATACTAGTGTGATGATATCCTTGCCTATGATACTTCACATAGCATCACATGATATTTCATCTAGTATCATGTGATACTAGATTCCATAGCGGTGCGATGCTATTCTAACCCATGAAGTATTGCATGATAGAGATCCTCAAAGGGTGCGATACTTCTAAAGTATTGTACAAATTTTCATATGAAGAAAATTTGACAAAGTTTAAAAACTTTAAAAATGTGTTTTAAATTGACATTAATGCTCATAAATGACCAACAAAAGTGAGTTTTTTTTAAAACATACCAGGGCACCGTACTGGGGAGGCCGGTTGTGCAACCAGGTGTGCTCAAATTGATGCTTGTGGATCAAGATCTCTGCTTGCTAGGCCATTTTCTCTCTCTAAGCTCTAAAGATTCTCAAATCACTAAAAGACAAATGATTTTGAAAATGACCTTTTTACCCCCTTTTAAACCATTTTGACTTTTTGACCAATTTCCAAAACACCTCAAAATTGTGCAAAAATTACACCCCTAGCTAATTTCAACGTCCTGGATCCATTTTTGTGATTGAAATCAAAATCTAAGTTCATCTTGATAGTTAAAATCATATTTCAAACTTTCACCCTCTTCTATGTAGTTGGCTAACCATTTGAGGCTTGATCCTTCGATCTTTATTGGGGCACCTTCATTTCTTCATCCCCATGTCTTTCAACCTTCTAATCTTTCATTCATTTTCATTCATTCATCTCTCTAAGGTTTTGAATTGGTTTTTATACTATATATTTTCTTAGTCAAACCTAGTCAAACTGAGGCATGTCTTCATTGCTTGATGGTTATCTTGTCATGTTTCATCTTTGATTATGATTTCTAGTGACTTGATCAAGTTTATCAATTTGCAGTTCTCCTCTACCTGATTTCAATTTCAATCATGAGGGGGTAGTACCTATCAACTTTAATCTTTGATTCAGCTTATCAATCAGCTCAACTTCAGATTCTTGTCTCTTATCTCAAACTTGACAATTACTTATATACAATGGTGATTGGCCTTGTCTTTTATCTTATGCTTATCTTTGTCTTGATATGTTCCCATCCGTCGAACACATGTCTAGATTGTTTTGTGATCCCAAATAAATCTCACATTTCAATTCCATTCTTTGACCACATGTGATCCCAAATTGATCTCATGTTAGTCAAAGAGGGGAAAATGTATGCACCCTAAAATAGTTGCCTAAACTTTGGGCTCCCATTCAACAATTTATCAAATCCCTGAATCAATATTTTCAAAAATCAACATTTTATCAATTATATCAATTTCCTTGATCAAATCCTATTTTATCATTTTCAATTATTTGTCTTGGGCTAACCATTTTATCCTAAGTCTTTATTTATTTAAAAGGATCCTCCCCTATTAATAAATTAAAAGCTCCCACTTTTCCTCTTATCCTAAGTTGCACAAATAAAGCATTATTCTTATTTTATAAAAAAAGAAAAGTACTTTTTGTCTCATATGGACACAAAAGTCAACTCTTATTTTCTCATTGGAAGATATTTTTGCACATGGATTGCTTCTCTTTCAAGCTCCACCCTTGATTAAATCTTTTTCCTCTTAATCCCCATGGTCCATTCTTTCTCATTTCTTATAAAATGAGAGCTCTCATCTTATTTTAGCATCCATCTTTTGAATACTAACCTTATGCTATAGGATTTCTTGGAGACTTTGGAACTTTTGGAGATCATTCTTGTATTCTTGCATTCTAGTTTCATTTCTTGCATCATAGCTTTCATGGCATCTAGCTTAGTTTCCTTTATGCTTTAGATTAGCTCACATAGCCTAATTAGCAAGGGTTTGTAATACTTTCCTTTCATAGCTTAGCTTGCATCTTCATTCTTAGCATAGCTTGCATTGGATTGTATTCTCATTGTTGATTCTTGAGGATATTGGTACTCTTTCCCTTGTCTCATTGAATCTCCCATTATGTGGTTTACTAGCAAGGTTGCATGCTTCAATAGTTCTAGCTAAGAGAAATATTCAAACAATCTTGTGACTCCATGCCTAGGGAGCTCTAGGTAACTCTCTCAAGGTTTCCCATTCATGGATTCCCTTGGAAGTAATGACTTAGAGAAGTGCACTATTTAGTTTGTACACATCATACTAACCCTTACAGAGTTACTTGGTTGAATAAAGATCAACATGTGTTAGCTAGTTACCAGGCTTGGGTAGAGTTCTCTATAGGAAGATAAAAGGACAAGGTGTTATGTAGTGGCTTTCCTATGGATACTTGCCATGTTGTGTTGGGAAGACCTTGGAAATTTGATAGAGTTTCCATACATGATGGAGTCAAGAAATATTATACCTTTAAGAAGGGTGGGGTGACATTCAAGATTCGGTCAATCTTGGAAGAGGTAGAAGTGAAGAAAGGGGGTCCCAATATACTCTTAGTGAGAGAAAAGGAATTTGTGAAGATACTAGAAGAAGAAGATGGAGTAGGATTTTCCTTATTATTGAAGCCTAATGATGAAAGGGTTGAAAAGAAAGAATAACTACCATTAGAGGTATAATAATTGTTGCATAAGTATAAGGATATTGTTAGTGATGGTCAACTAGCCATCCTACCCCTTGAAAGAGAATGTAGTCATCAAATTGAATTTATTCTAGCATCCTCACTCCCTAATAAAGAAGCCTATAAGATGACCCCACAACAGAATGCTGAAATTTCTAAATAAATCCAAGATTTTCTTGACCAAGGCTTGATTAGAAAGAGCATAAGCCCATGTGTTGTTCCCACTTTCCTAGCCCCAAAGAAAGGTAGTACTTGGAGACTATGTACAAATTTTAGGGCCATAAATAGAATTACTATAAGGTATAGGTTTTGTATCCCTAGGATTGAAGACTTAATGGATTCCTTAGGAGGGGAAAAGTATTTTTGAAAGATAGACCTTAAAAGTAGATAGTAGCAGATAAGGATCAAGAAAGGAGATGAGTGGAAGAAAATTTTTAGACCATTGAAGGACTCTACGAGTGGCTTGTTATTCCATTTGGTTTGTGTAATGCTCCAAGAACCTTTATGAGGCTAATGAATTTAGTATTGAAAGACATCATAAGAAAATGGGTTATGTCTATCCAGATCACATCTTGGTCTTTAGTAAACAAAGGAGGACCATCTCAAGCATTTTTAGATGGTAATGCAAAGGTTTCATGAAGAGAAGTTGACAATCAAATTAGAAAAGAGTTCTTAAAGAAAGAGTTATTGTACCTAGGTTTTTTTAATTTATGAAGGGAATTTGAAGATGGACATGACCAAGGTGGAGGAAATCTTGAAATGTCCTACACCTAAGTCTTCTATAGAGGTTAAAATTATTCATGGCCTAATACAATTTTATAGAAAGTTTATCACATAGTTTAGTGAAATATGTGCACCTATTTTGGATACCATCAAGGGAGGTATGAAGACCAAAATAAAATGGAATGAACAAGATGACAAAGGGTTTGAGACCTTGAATAAGAGCATAGCTACCTAGCCTATATTGGTACTTCCTAGTTTTGATAAACTCTTCACTGTTGAATTTGAGGCTAGTAAAAGTGCCATTGGAGCAGTCCTAAGTCAAGAAGGAAGACCAAATAATTTTCATAGTGAAAATATATAAGTGATGCAAAGAGAAGGTACTCTTCCTATGATCTAGAGTTATGTGCACTAGTGCAAGAATTAAGAAAATTGAGGCATTACCTCCTCCCTAAAGAATTTTTGGTCGACACTGACAACCAATATTTGAGCTTCCTTAGCTCACAGGATAAACTAATTCATAAGCATATGAAGTGGGTGGAGTATATCCAAGCCTACACCTTTACTATCAAACATAAGAAAGGACTCTAAAGAAAGGTGGCAGATGCACTGAGTAGATAATTTCTCACAATCCAAGAAATCTAGTTAAGGAGAATTGGCATAAATATTTTGATGCAGGAGCATCTCGGGTCCTTGGCAATCCTATGTCACCAAAAAGTTGTTTGTAGTTTTCTGCTTTTTTTAGTTCCTTCTTTGACCAAGTTGGTTCAATGTTTCTCAATTTCCTTTATTTGCCAATGTTGGTCGGTTATCTCTTTGGTCCTTGGTGAATTTCCCTGGTGCTCGGTGATGCTTTTCTGATGCTCGGTTTCCTTTCTTACCGAGTCATTTATTTTGGATTTCTTTTTATGCTGACTTGTGGGTTTAATTTGGGTTATGGATTTAAAGTTGGTATCTATCATTGGGAAGCATGTGGACCTAGATCTAGTCATTCCTTCTATTGATGGTGGATGTAAAGGCTGACTTGGTTTAGTAGCCTCTTCTATAAATATAGCTATTTGGTTAGAGTTTAGGGAGTCAATTTTGGAGGAATTTTTATATAGAGGATAGAAGATTAGAGATTTTTGGTGGATCCTCACATGTTTGAGGACTTCTATACTTGATTGTAATATTTGGCCTAAATTGAGAAGGCCTTACAACCTGACATGTATGAATCAATGTGAAGATAATATATGAAAGATATTTTCATTCTCTCTCACTTGTTTTGCTATTGCTTTCGCGTGTGATCTTTGCAAGGTGGACCTAGTTAGGGTGTTCCTTTGGCCCCTCTCCCTATCTACCCTTGTGCTAGGTGGTATTAGAGTAAGGTGAGATCTGGATCTAGGTTTGAAGGTTCCTTCTTGTGAAGCCCTAGTTGAATTAGTTGTGGGGTAGCAGATTATGATCTGACCTACAATTGCAGAAGTTTTTCAAGATGGTTCATTGGAGGAGAGATGTGGATCCAGGATTAGTAGACATGTTGGGACAACTTGCTACTAGATTAGAAGATATTGAAACAACCCAAAGAAGAGGAAGACATCTTGAAGATGTTAGTGATGATAAAATTGAGGTAGAACAAGGTGATGTAGAACCTGCACCTATGATGGATCAAGGTGAGGAAATATTCTTGAAGG
Source organism: Chamaecyparis obtusa (assembly GCA_027943335.1). NCBI lineage: Eukaryota > Viridiplantae > Streptophyta > Pinopsida > Cupressales > Cupressaceae > Chamaecyparis > Chamaecyparis obtusa. The sequence goes on from BSBK01007933.1 coordinate 54,398, forward strand.
CTTTGACAAGTCTGAAGTCTACACCACACTTTAATCCTCTTGAGTATAGTGGAAAACTGGATTCTGATGAATTGGTGGATAGGATCACTGAGATGGATAAGTTCTTTGAGTATGAAAATGTACCTAAGGAAAAGAAGGTTAAAATTTCAAGCACAAATTTGAAGAGTCATGCATCCTTATGGTGGGAACATTGGCAACTAGACAAAAAGAGGAAAGGAAAAGACAAAATCAAGGTATGGAATAAAATGGTGAATAAATTGAAGGGAAAATTCTTACCTTGTGATTATCAAATTAACCTAGTTAGGTGAATGCAAAGTTTGAGGTAGAAAGATAGCTTGGTAAAAGCATATACTAAGGAATTCTATAGACTAGATATCAGATTTGGACATGATGAATATGATGTGGAAAGAATTTCTAGATACCTGAATGGTTTGAGAGTTTCCATCAAGGTAGAAATCAGTTTGGTCAAATTGGAGAACATTGAAGAGGCTTATCAATGTGCATTGAAAGATGAGGAGAAATTGAACAAGAGACATGAGAAAAGACAAAGAGGTAGAGGTGGTAGATTCCCTAGAGGAAGAGGTAGATCTCATGGGGAAAATAGTAGATCTGAACTTGAAAAGACCACTTTGGATAAAGGCAAGACCGAGTGGAAAGGTGAAAGTTCATCTAGAGGCAGAGGTAGTAACTACTAAGGTGGTTATAACATAGGTGGTTTTTGATGAACTTTTTACAATTGTGGAGAAGAAGGACATAAATCATTTGAATATACACATGCAAGTAAGAAGGCCGGTAGTAGTAGAAATGCTTTGTTGCAAGAAGAGTCACTAAATGAACCTAAGAAAGAAAATATTTTGATGGTAAAGAGAGAACTTTGGAATGAACATAAAAAGGAAGATCTATTAAGGAAAATTTTGTTCCAGACCAGATGTAGAGTTTTTGATGAATTTTTGAAGGTAATCATTGACAGTGGTAGCTTGGAGAATCTGGCATCTAAGGAAATGCTCACAAAGATGCAGTTGAAAAGGTTGGAACATCCAAAGCCCTATCAAATTTCATGGATCAAAGATGAGCATACACTCTTGGTAAGTGAACAATGTTATGTGATATCATGCCTATGTATTGTTGGCATATTTTCTTGGGTAAAACTTGGCAATATGATAGACATGCTATATAAGATGGAAGATTGCATAAATATAATATTTGGGCTGATGGGAGAAGACAAATCTAGTTACCTTTGATTGAAGAACCTATTAGTCATGTTTTCACATGTGTGAAAGTTTTCTTGATGGAAGGAAGAAATTTTGTTAAGGATTTGAAGAGGAATGATGTATGTTTTGCTACAATTCCTAACAAACCGAGTAAGAAAATAGAGGATAGTTTCCCTAAGGAGATTGATAAGTTACTCATGGAGTACTATTAAATAATTTATGATAATGTACTTGATGGTTTTCCACCTAAGAGAAACACTAATCATTGCATGGATCTAATCTATGGAGCTAGTTTACCAAATAAGGAACCACATCGGGTGACACCTAGCGAGAATCGAGAATTAAACTGACAGATTCAAGAATTGTTGCAGAAATGTCTGATCAGAGAAATTTTGAGCCCTTGTGTAGTACCTATGGTATTCACACCAAAGAAGAATGGAGAATGGTGAATGTGTATTGATTCCGGAGAAATCAACAAGATAACAGTGAAATATAGGTTTCCTATACCAAGAATGGACGACATAATGGATAGTTTGACTGGAGAAAAGTATTTTACCAAAATCAATTTGAAAAGTGGGTATCATCAGATCAAAATCAGAGAAGGTGATGAGTGGAAAACTAATTTCAAGACAAAAGAAGGTTTTTATGAGTGATTGGTTATGCCTTTTGGTTTAACTAATGCACCAAGTACTTTTATGAGATTTATGAATGAAGTTTTGAAGAAATTCTTGGGTAAGTTTGTGATTGTATATCTTGATGATATTCTAATATTTAGTAAGACTAGAGAAGACCATTTGTTGCATGTTAGAAAAGTTTTGCAAAGGTTGAAACAAGAAAAGTTGCTGATAAATCTGAAAAACTTTTCATTCATGAAAGAGGAGATTGTGTATTTGGGATTTTTGATTTCAGCTGATAGTTTGAAAATGGATGTTGAGAAGGTTGAACCTATTTTGAATTGGCCTACACCTGAGAGTGCTAGTGAGGTAAGATATTTTCATGGTTTGGAAAGTTTTTACCAAAATTTCATTAGGAATTTCAGTTCAATTTGTAATGCTATGATTGAGACTATGTGAGGAGATTGAAGAGAATTCAAGTGGACACATGAAGCTGATAAAAGTTTTGAGACTTTGAAGTAGAAGGTTGTTGAATTTCCTATTTTGGCATTTCCTAATTTCAATAACATATTTCAAGTGTAATGTGATGCAAGTGGTAGTGCAATTGGAGTTGTGTTGAGTCAAGAAAGTAAACCTGTTGCTTTCTTTAGTGAAAAGTTGAATGATGCAAAAAGGAAATATTATGTGTATGATCAAGAATTCTATGCTATTTTTCAAGCACTAAAGAAAGGAGACATTATTTAATATTGAGTGAATTTGTGTTCTATACCAATCATAAGGCTTTACAGTATTTGGGTAGTTAGAATAAGTTTAATTAGAGACTTATGAAATGGGTTGAGTATTTACAGAGTTATATATTTGTGATAAAGCATAAGAGTGGAGTCACTAACTGAGTTGCTTATGCATTAATTATCTAAGGAGATCTTTGATGACCGAGATTAAAATTGAAGTTCTTGGATTTGATGAGATGAGAGATTCTTATGAATTTGATCTTGATTTTTCTGAGTCATGGAGAAAGTGTAGAGCACCTATTCAAGATCAACTGAGTACTAAATGGGATGAATATTTTATGCAAGGAGGTATGTTATTTAAAGGTATTTAGTTATGTATATGAAGAGGACCAATGAGAAATAATTTGATAAAGGAAAAACACATTAGTGGTTTTAATGGACATTTTGGTGTTGATAAGATATTGAATTTTCTTAAGGAGAAATACTTTTGGTCACAGTTGTATAAAGATTTTCAAAAATTTGTGAAACTTTGTGGAATTTGTCAAGTTGCAAAAGGAGTAAGTCAGAATACTAGATTGTATACACTGATTTCTATTCCTAATAAACCTTGGATTGACATCAATATGGATGTTGTTCTTGGCTTACCAAAGATAGTAAGAGGTAATGATTCTATATTTGATGTTGTGGATAGATTTTCTAAAATGGCACATTTTATACCTTGTAGAAAGACATTAGATGTAGCACATATAGTAGATCTTTTCTTTAAGGAAATTGTCAAATTGCATGGATTATCGAGGAGTATTATCTCTGACCAAGAGAGTAAATTTGTTGGACACTTTTGGAAGAATCTTTGGATAAAGTTTGGGACCAAGTTGAAATATAGTTCTACATTTCACCCACAAATTGGTGGACAGAAAAAGTTGTGAATAGAAGTTTGGGAAATCTTTTGAGATGCTTAGTTGGAGACACACTGAGTAATTGGGATTCTATGTTGGCATAAGAAAAGTTTGCATACAATAGTTTAGTGAATAGGAGTACTGGAAAAACACCTTTTGAGATTGTAAATGGAATACAACAAAGAGGTATATCTAGTTTGAGGGATATTGTTGATGAAAGAAAGAGGAGTGCTAAAGGAGTGAAGTTTGTTGAGTACATGAAGACATTGCATGAAGATGTGAAATATAAGATGGGGAAAACTAATAAGAAATACAAAGACACAACTGATAGATCAAGAAGACATAAGAATTTTGTAGTCAGTGATGAAGTAATGGTTCATTTGAAGAAAGGTTGATTTCCTGTTGGAACATATGGGAAGCTGAAAATGAAGAAGTTTGGCCCTTGCAAGATATTGAGGAAATTTGATAGTGGAAATGCATATGCAATCGAGTTACTTGATGAAAAGGATATATCACCTATTTTAAACATTGTTGATTTGTATGAGTATCATGAACTTGATGAAGACATGAAAATACTGATGGATTATCCTAAGAAGAAGATGGAAGAAGTTGAAAATATTTTGGAGCAAAGAATTGGTAGAAGTACAAGAGGAAAATAATATATGGAATATCTGGTAAAGTGAAAGAATTAATTGATTGAAGACAATGCATGGATTTCATAATTTGAGTTGGATGCAGCTCAGACCATACCTATTTCATGATTTAGAGAATCATTTAAAATAACCCTAGGTGTTTGATTTAGGAGCATCTCGAGTCCATGGCAATACTGTGTCACCAAAAAGATGTTTGTAGCTTTCTTCTTTGTTCGGTTCCTTCTTTGACTGAGTTGGTTCAATGTTTCTCAATTTCCTTTGTTTGTCGGTGTTGGTCGGTTATCTCTCTGGCACTCAGTGAATTTCCTATGTGCTCGGTGATGCTTGTCTAATGCTCGATTTCCTTTCTTACAAAGTTTTTAATTTTGGATTTCTTTTGAGGCTGACTTGTGCATTTAATTTGGGTCATGGATTTAATATTGGTATCTATCATTGGGAAGTGTGTGGACCTAGATCTGGTCATTCCTTTCATTGATCATGGATATGAAGGCCAACTTGGTTCTGTAGCCTCTTTTATAAATATAGTTCTTTGGTTAGAGTTTGGGGAGATAGTTTTATATGAATTTTTAGATAGAAGATAGAATATTAGACATTGTTCGTAGATCCTCGCATGTTTGAGGACTTTTGTACTTGATTGTAATATCTGGCCTAAACTAGGAAGGCCTTACAACTTGATATGTATTAATCAATGTGAAGATAATATATGAAAGATATCTGCATTCTCTCTCTCACTTTTTGTGTTGTTGATTCAGTGTGTGATCTTTGCAAGGTGGACCTAGTTAGGGTGTACCTTTGGCTACTCTCCCTGTCTACCCTTGCATCACATTTTTAGAGAATTGTATCCAGAAGATGAGGAATTTTCATTAGCTTACAAGGTGTGCAAGGACTTCCAAAATTATTTCCATGGTGAGTACTCTAACTACACTATTCAATAAGATCTTCTTTTTAGGGGCAGGAAACTTGGTGTACCTAGTGGTTCAATGAGAGAGATAACCTAGTGCAAGAGAAACATAATGGTGCACTAAGTGGACATTTTTGTGCTCACAAGATATTAGAATTGGTTAAAAGGTATTACTATTAGCCAAAGATGAATATGGATATCCAAAGGTATGTAGAGACCTGTATAGTCTATCAAAAGAATAAGAGGAATTCATCTAATGTAGGGTTGTACAAACCCCTCCCAATTCCAAATAGGCCTTGAGAGTGTCTTCATATGGATTTAATAGTTGGAATTCCTAAAGAAAAGAAAGGATTAGATAGAATTTTTTTGATTGTGGAAATATTTAGTAAGATGGCTCACTTTTTTCCATGTAAGACCATCCATGATGCATGCTACATAGAAAATATTTTCTCTAGAGAAGTAGTGAGAATACATGGTCTACCTATAAGCATTCTATCAAACATAGACTCTAATTTTATAAGTCATTTCTTGAAGACCCTATGCAAAAATCTTGGTAAAAATATTTCCTTTAACTCTTCATATCATCAACAAATAGATAAAAAAATTTAGGTAGTTAATAGGATCTTAGGGAACCTCTTAAGGTGTCTCACCAAAGAGTATGGAAAAACATGGGATTAGGTACTTTCTCAAGTATATTTCTCTTGCAATGTCACCATCAATAGATCAAAAGGTAAGATCCCCTTTGAAGGGGTCTATGGGATTCATCCCAGTGGTATATATGAACTTAGAGACCTTGGAAGTAATGTAGAGAAGAGTTTTTATGTTGAATATTTTATCGATTCTATGAAAGAGTTCCATGATACAATGAAGAAGGCACTGATAGAGAGTGCTACTCATACCAAAAAAAAGGTAGATTAAATTAAAAGAGATGTTCAATTCTAGGTAGGAGATATGGTTATGGTGCACCTAAACAAACAAAGGTTACAAAAAGGTGTCCCCAACAAACTTCAAATGAGAAGAATAGGTTCTTGTGCCATTCTAGCCAAGTATGGACCTAATGCTTATAAAGTTGAGCTACCTGTAGACATAGGACTTTCACCAGTCTTGAACATTACAAATTTGGTTCTCTTTAAAGGGCCAGATCCAAAAGGAGATCATAATCAAACTGAGAGTGCAGAGGAGATAAAAGAAATGAAGCTACTAGTCACACCAAAGCCCCACACAGAGAAGATTTTGAGCTCAAGGGTTACAAAGAAGACAAGGACCAGGTGTACATGGATAACCTAATAAAATGGCATGGTAAGAAGGATTGAGAAGAAACATGGGTGCTAGATACATAGTTTTATAAGTTAGGGATAGATCCTAACATGATTCCATCAAATGGAGAATATCTTATTTTTGGAAGGGGAGATGGTTCAGGAGAACCTCGTGTGAAAATCACTTCTTTTTTTGTGTGTGTGTTCTCTCCTAGTTGCTTAGGTAGATTAGGAAGGATTAGGAATATTTTTATGTGGTTAGATTTTTTTAAGTTACGATTTGGAAGCTTTTGTTCATCGACTCCTTTGTAATGTCCTAGCGGATAATATGAGTCAAATGTGGAATGAACCCTCTAGATGTTTAAGAGATCATTTTGAAATTTTTTTGAGTACTAGAAAGAGATTTTAGGTTTTAGATGGCATAGCCATGGTGGCATCAAATAGAAAAATCATAGAGGACAAGAGATCAAAAAAGTTGCTCAAAGCAACAATTACAACTTTGCAACTTCTGAAAAGTTGTTTCACAACTTTGTCAAAAAGTTGGTTTTTGTCCAAGGGGATGAAATAGGTCACTTGGAGTGGTTGATTTGAGAAGGGGAAGACTATTTAAGGACATACATGAAGACATTTCAAGGTTAGATTCCATTTTGTTACAAATTTCACTCATTGTAAGGTTGGAGAGATAGACTGTGAGTGTAAAAAGAGTATTTTGAATTGCTTAGAAAAGTAGATGAGTTATAAATCTTTCTTTCCTTGTTAATTAGTTTCTAAGAAGTGTTTATTAATTTTTTATGCTGTGAGGCTAAGAGATAAACTTCATTCTTCATTGTAAATTTAATTTTCTTTGAAGTTATGGTTCATTGGTCAAGTTCTGGAATGAACATAGAAAATGGCCTCTTGAGATTCTTAGGTCCATGGAAACTAAAATGGATCTAGATGGAATGTTAGAGGGGTCACTATACATATGTTTCCTTTTTTTTAGAGGAGTAGAATTGTTAGGGTTGAATTTTGAGCTCTCGCCCTAGGGGAGCTTCATGATAGCCCAACTAGGGAAATAGAGTAATAGAGAGCAATATAATGCAAGGCTAGATTTGCAGGATCAATCCAAAGGTTGGAGATTGTTGAAAAGGTGGAGACACAACCCTCTAAGTAGTGGTGTAACCTAGTGATTTTTTTTCATCAGCAAATGAAGATAAAATCAGTGAAAGGAGAAATTAGCACTATTTTTAAGGACTGAATCTGTAAGACTGGAAAAGTATTTTACTAATAAATTGGATTCTCCTCGCCCTCAAAATATTTAATGTTTCAAAAAGGATATATGTCTCCTAGATTAGATTTTGGGGTCCTTAACCAAATTTGTGAGATAATCCAATTTTTGTGTTTGGATAGGGCTACAAGGGGCAATAAGGCCTAATTCCTAAATTTTAGGAACTCGATGAGAATATGATTGAAGTATTGTTCCAAACCTTAAAGATAGTTGGTAAATGACCTAAAATGGTTGAAATTAAACCCTAAATTTTTTTGTGAGGATGTTGGCTTAGGTTCATAGAAAACACCTTGTGGAATTTAGTAAGTATTGAAGATTCTTATTGATAGGGTGAATCTTCGTTAGAGAGGTAAAGATCTTAGTGACTTTTCCTTAGGAATAGGGTTGGAGAAATCCATAAATAGGTCCATTAAACAGGTCTTAAGTGAGGGTCAAGGTGAATCCAAGTGAGAACCACCACTCCTATCAGACTAGGATCATGTTCTTGAGGTACCTAAGTAGGTAGATAAGGTTCTCCTTGGTAATGGATTAGAATTATGAATGTGTAGGAGCCTTTCATAAATAATGGGTTCAATTTTTTCTTCATCCTCATCATTCGATTCCTCATATGCATTAGTACTACTACTAGGTTCTCTAAGCTTTTGTTCATGATCACAAACACTAGTTTTATCCTTGGGCTCTCTGAATTCAGTGTGTATAGCTTCAAGGAGACCTTTTCCTTTTCCAAGAGGACATTTTCCATCATCTCCCATCTTTTTCATAAAATGATAGTTCATACCATATTTTTAGGGTGATATTTCAGAATGTTTATCATGTAGTTCAGACTCTTTGTCCTTGAAGAGTGAGGTAGCATTTTCATCCCTTTCTAGTTCTAGGGGAATTGTATCTTTGATCATTCCAATAGCCTTATGAAAAACATGTGTTAAAGTGGATGGGGATGATTATGGTAATATTTTGAGGAGAGAGGGAAGGTGTCTAATTAATAGGTTCCCATGTGAGTAGGTCTGACAAGTATTATTTTTCCATGATCTGATAGAGATTCTCTTTTGGGAGGTGATCATTCTTTGTTGTGAGGAACTATTCGATCTATCTTTTTAGGATTGTTAGGAGGACATGCTAAGTTTACAGGAATAATGATCTCAATTCTTTCATGAGGGAATTTTATATATCAATGGTGTGCTGAAGGAATTTTTTGCATAGCATGGATCCAAGGGTGATCCAAAAGTATGTTATAAGCCAAAATAATGTTTTGGACATGGAAAATGACATCCCACTGAATAGGACCTACTTTGATTGGTAATTCTACTAGCCTTTAGAAAAGTATTCTTCTTTGTCATATGATTTGATTTTTATTTTTTGTCTAGGATCAATACCATGTTATGAAAAAACAAGGGCTTTAACTAGTTTAAAAGTAGAAATGTTCAAACTCGCACCTCCATCTATCAAAACATGCTTGACTCTAAAGTAATGAATGGAGACTTCAATGTGGAGTGGTTGATTATGAGGGTGACTAAAAAAGACATCATATTTTCATGAGAAAGTGAGAGAAGGGGGTGAAGCGAGGTGTTTGACCCTAGACTAGAACTTGTTAATGTCTAGGTCCTAAGGAATGTTTTATGTGAGAAAGGCCTTTCTTAAGAATCTTCTTGTGAGTAGGAGAGATGTCAAGTAGATCAAGCATTGAGATATGAGTTGTAGTATTTTCAAGTTGGTTAATTGAATTAAGATACTTTGTATTTGATAGGGTAGTTGGTTGAGTTGTTGAGATTGAAAATCATCTTAGGAGAAGAGGAGGAAGATGAACATTATCCTGATGGAGCTTGAGAGATGGTTTCCATGCTAGATGATTCAATTTTAGCTTTTCCTTTAGTATGATCAGAAGATTCAAGCATTTTGATCACATTATCATTATTAGCATAAGTGTAGGAAACTTTGTTATCATTTTCCTTGGAATACTCCCTTTTCAAATTTAGCAAAGGGATCCTTGAAAGCCTTGTGATAATTTTTTTCTTGTGGGGACTCAACCACAATAGTCTCATTTTCAATTAGATCCTAGATAATATTTTTGATTTTCATGCATTCATTGGTTTTATGGCATTTATTGTGATGGTAATCACAATAGTGGTTGTCATTCCACCATTTAGGCTTGATTTTGGGATCACAAGCTCTCGAATTATCAGGAAAAGTAATAATCTTGTTAGTGAGGAGAGTCTTTAAAGTATTCTCAAGTGATTCTCCAAGAGGAGTGAAATTTATTTTAGGCTTGCGAGACCAAGTCTTATCATCTTTATCCTTCACAACAGTAGGTAGATTAAACATTGCTTCTTTGGTAGGGGTAGATTGTGAAGTTTAAGTCATGATTCTGTCATTGATGACATCCTTTGTTTTGTTCCAAAATTTACTTTTTTATTTTTTATGTTGGTTGTTAGAAGAGGGTTTATATTGAAGAGTGATATATCCCTTATGAAAAAGGACATCCTCTATAAAATAGATGTTTCAACCCATTTATCGAATGAAGCATGAATTTTCACTTGTAATGCATAATTTATTTTAGGAACTAAAGAGTTGATAAATATGTAAATCTTTTATGTCTCAAGAATCTATTGGGGCTAGCATGATTATAGCTTCATAAATAATTGAAGAAAGACCACAAAGGATTCACCTTGACATTGTTTCATGTTGCAAAGATCAAGCATGGTGATAGCATGTTGAATATTATAGGAATAATGCTGAGTAAATCATTGCACTAGCTAGTCAAATAACCTGAGAGAAGGGGATAGTTTGGTGTACCATTCCATATCTTGACCACTAAAAATCATAGGAAAGAGTCTCATTAGATGAGTTGGTTCATGCAAAAACTCCATGATAAGTGTACAAAATTCCCTAATGTGATCATGAGGATCTTTGCTACCATCATATTTTTCATATTTAGGAAACTCAACCTTGTGAGGAAAAGGAGGAATATGTAGATATTTATTAAAAGGGAATGGGTATATATCTTCTAGTGAGAAGAATGTGATTGGTTTTTACCTCTCTATTTCCAAGTGTTGCATATGTTTAATCATGTCTTCCATCTATTTCCTCAACATTTCCATTTCATATTGTTCTTCCTTTTTTATTAGATTATCAATGTCAAATTTATGTCATAGCTTAACTCCTTGTGAGGCTAGATGTAAGAATTATTGATCTTTGTTTTGAATTAGATTCAACTTTACAAGTCTTTGTAAGAATTCATCTTGTTGGAACTACTTGATGTCTTCTTCAGTTATTTCACTATCTGAATCACCCCCTTCCGAGGCATGTGATCCATGTCAAGAGCCTTGTTGATAATTATGTGTAGAGTTAGGAAATTATTGGTTTTATTGTCCAAAGTGTTTATCATAAAGTTTTTTTGGGAATTATCCAATCCTTTTACATTGATTTTCTATGGTTAGAGTGTAAGAAACACTATGTGCCAAATTAGGAGAGGATATAGCAGATTCACTAGAGATGTTAGAAAAGAGTTTGAAACCCCAAGGTATAGGACCTTCTTTAGTTGAGTTGTCAAAGATAGCTTTGGGTATTTTTACCTCACAAATTTGAGATCTAGTTATGATCGACATGAAAGAAAAGTTGTCAAAATCCAAATAGGATGACTTATGATCACTTGATGTTCAAGCTAGGTAATTAAATATGTCCACTTGTCCAAAGTCTAATAGTGTAAGAGATATAGAGAAATGATAAACTTCTAAAAGGTTCACAAGCTATGGGGAGATCCCTATGTATGACACTTGTGAACAACAAAGAGGTTTGATAGAGCATCTAAGAGACTTGATCAAAGAGATGGCAAACAAGTGATAATTCTACTAGCCAAGTATTTATTCAAGAGACCAAAGTAATATTTTATAGCTAAGGAAAATTCCTAACATGATGGAATGTACCAAATGAAAAGATAAGCTAAGGATAGAAAATGAGAAAAAATGTTGACAAAATTTAAGCTTGGTCCAAGAATTTGAGTTTAATGAATTTTAAGTTTGAAGCATTTCCTAGACAAGTTTTTTTTTTGAAAGCATGTAGTGAGCCAATAATAGTCTTAAGATAATCCAATATGTGAAAAAGAAACCTTGTAGATAGAAGCATATGTGAAATATTAGTAAGGTGTCAAATATACCAAGTGTATCATGTGTATGTTCAACAAATATTTCCACAGGTCTTTGTTGGAGATTTTCTAGCAAGCCAGTATCAACTGTATGTTTGTCATTAATGACAACTTATGGTAAGAAACATGCATTGTAGTTATATGTAGAGATCCTTGAGCATATGTTGAATGGATATATTATGAGCATGATATCATAGAAACAAAGGTTGATTCTGAGTGCAGTCAGTTGTGCAGTTGTCGATAACAGTAGTGTTCCTAACAGTGTTACAAGAAGAGTTTTGTATGTGATTTTAGTATGGTTACGTTGGAGCCATGTAGATTTATATTTTTGTTGAAGACATGTTAATGATGCTATGTTCATGGAAGTAGATTCAGTTGTGCAATTAAAGTTGAGTAATGATGTTTCTATTTGTCATTTATAGTTTGTTGAGTTTATCTAATGGAGTTGACAATTTTTATATTGTTTTAGTAGTTGCTCCTATCATTTTAATATGTATTTTTGGTTTCATACTTGGAGATGAGTTAAGAATTTTTGGTTAAGATTGCATAGCATATTTCAACTTGAGAATAAAGTTTTAGATAATTTGGTGGAGATGACTATGTGTAGTGATGCATCTGCTCATATTGAGTTGCACGGTCCCTTTTTATGTTGTGTGCTTAGTTTAGTCATTGGAGAGGTTATTGAAGAGTTATCATGTTTCTCTAATATGATTTCAAGAATGTTCTAATAGGCTGACTTGATTATATCATTTGGAGGAAGATACTTATAGCCAGTTAGTTGTGATTCCTAAGTGTGATTGAGAAGGCAGAGAAGAAGATGCAAATGTATTGAGATAGTAAATCATCAGTTGAAGATTTATATGAAGAAGAAGAGAGTTTATGATTCTCATTGGAACTGATCAAGACAATAGGTCTACTTCCCAATTCAACATGATCTAGATATAGTGTGTATCTATTATGTAGAAGGTTGGAGCCTTCACCATTTGAGCAGTGTGCTCCCAGACAATGTGTCCTCACCTTTAACAAGGTTATTTTTAAAAGACCCCTAACATGGTTTGACCTTTGACCAAGTCACTATACCTCATACATTGTAAAGATCAACTCCTAACAGGGTTGTAAGATCTTCTAACAGGGATCATTATACTCTAGTGCAATTTATAGTGGGTGCTAATTCCCACTGAGGTTTTTACCTATTTGGGTTTTTCCATAACCAAAATTATGGTGTTGTGTTAAGTGTTATCTTATTGTGTATAAGCTTAATGTTTTTCTGTACTTAATTGGATAAATAATTGAATCTTTTAGATAACTAATTCAGCCCCCCTCTTAGTTATCTCTTGGGACTATTCATAACAATTGGTATCAGAGCCAAATGCCTTGGAGAGAAAGTTTAATAGCTCAAGGTTGATTAGATGGCATTCTTTAGAAGAGAAAGTCCTAAGTTTGATGGAGATAATTATCTAAACTGGAAGAAAAAAATGACAACACATTTTTAGTGCATTGGTTTTGAGATTTTTGAAGTAGCTACTAGAGAAGTTCATATTCTGTCTTTATTAGATCTTACAAAAGATGATGCAACTATTAAGAAAAAGGAAATGTTCAATCAAAATTCTATTGCTAAAGAAGCCCTTATCCATGCCTTATCTGACAGTCAATTTTTAGAGATCAAGAAAGGAGATAAAGCCTACAAGATATGGAAGTATCTAGAAGACATGTTCGAAGGAGATATACAAGCTAAGAATGCATGCAGAAAGACATGGAAGAAAAAGTATAGTACATTGGAGATGCTAACTAAAGAGAACATCAGAGCCTACAATCAAATAATTATTGAAGCAGTTGTAGGAATCAGGAACAATGGGGGATTAATTTTAGAAGAAGACATAATGGATAAATTGATGACTACTCTCACAACAAAATATGAGAGAAAGATAAACAACCTAGATGAGACTATGCAGTTTTCAAAAGACTTTAGAAGATAGACCTTAATAAGAAAGATTTTAGCATTTGAGATATCAAGTTTGAAGACAGAGCCTAAATGTGAAAAAACATTCAAAGCCTCAGTCCATGGTAAGAAATCCTTGAACACTTCTAGTAATTTTGATAATGAAGATGAGGATAAAGAACTAGATTATTTCATTGCTATGATTGCTAAGAAAGAAAGTAAAGGAAAAGGAAAATATGATGGTCAGTTACCATTTAAATGATTTTCATGTAACAAGATTCATCACTATGCATCTAAGTGTCCTACAAGAGTCAAGAAGTTTAAAACTAATTAGAAGCCTAAGTATACAAAATAATGTTACTATGTTGAAGATGGAGTGTCAGATGAAGATTCAGTAGAAGATGAAATTGTTTTCATCACTATTGAAGATATGGAGAAATTTTTTGATGAAATGGATATTGAAGATGAAAAGAAAGAACAAGAGCTAGCATTAATTTCACAAGCTGACATCAGAATAGATTGGATCATTGACAATGATTGTTCACAACACATGATATGAGACAAAGATAGATTTTTACATCTATATAAGTACAAAGGTGGCATGGTTAGATTTGGAGACAACACTCCTAAACCTATCATAGGTAGAGGATCTATCACCTTGGATGGAAAGAATAACACTAATGATGTTCTATGTGTTGATGGTTTGTAGAAAAACCTACTAAGTGTTGGATAGTTTCTTGACAAAGGATATCAGTTGGAATTCAAAAATAATAAGTGCATAATTAATAACAAAGGAGTAATGATTGCATCAGGTTCAAAGATAAAAGGTAATGTTTTTCAGCTTAATTTCAAAGCAAGTTGTTTTGTTGCTAAAGTAGATAACAATTGGTTATGGCACAAAATACTATGTCACATCAATTTTTACAATATTGTAAAGATAAGAAATGTAAAGGTGGTAAGAGACCCCCCTAGTATTGCAAAAATACTTGATACAATATTCAGGGAGTGTGTGATGGGAAAACATGTGAGGAATTCATTCAGAAGCAAGCATAATTCAGCAGAGAACAAATTGGATCTAGTGCATACATACTTATGTGGACCAGCTCAAAAAAGATCATACTATAGTGAAAGGTACTTTATTTTGTTTGTTCATGATTATTATAGAATGATGTGGGCTGCATTCTTAAAATATAAATCTGAAGCATTTGAGAATTTCAAGATATTCAAAGCTAAAGTTGAAAATGAGTCTGCATTAAAGATTAAATGTCTAAGATTAGATCGAGGAGGAGAACTCACCTCAGATAAAGTTTATAAGTATTGCAAAGAACATTGGATAAAGAGACAACTAAGTGCACCTAGAACCCCTTAGTAGAATGGAATTGTAGAAAGAAGAAATAGGATCATACTTGACACAGTGTGCACTATCATGATTGAGGGAAACATTGCACACACCTATTGGAGATATGCAATCAATACTACAATATATACTATCAATAGAATTTAATTAAGGCTAGCCATAGAAAAGACACCTTATGAGCTACGGTTTGGGAATTTACCTATAGTAAAATAATTCAAAATCTTTGGAAGCAAGTGCTACATCAAGAGAGATGAATCTATTGGCAAGTTTGATGCAAGAAGCGATGAAGGTATTTTTCTTTGTTACTCTACTAAAAGAAAATCTTATAGATGTTTTAACTTAAGATTGAAGAAGATCATTGAAAGTGCTGATGTAAATATAGATGAAAATTTTATGATTCAAGAGAGATATTATGATTATGTAAATATGATTGAAGAATAACCTAGTCCTATCAATAGAGAAATCATTTTTGAAGAAATATTTGACAGCATTGATGTATTATTCAATGATCCTAAAATTAATGAAGAAGAATCACATAAGACAAGTGAGAGAGTCACACCTAATGTTCCAAAATTCAGATCTAGATACCATTCAAAAGAAGATAACATTCAAGATCAGAGAAGAAAATTCATTACAAGATCAAAGGCACAAAGTTCAACAATTGATGAAGCAGTATGTTTACTTTCACAAATTAAACCTTTAAGTGTTGAAGATGCATGTAATGATTCAGATTGGCATGAAGAAATGAAGGAAGAATTAGATCAAATAGTTAAGAATGATACATGGGAACTAATCTCCAGGCCTAGTGACAAAAATGTGATTGGAACCAAGTGGATATTTAGAAACAAGATGAATGAAGATGGAATAATAGTAAGAAACAAAGCAAGACTAGTATTCAAAGGATATGCACAGAGAGAAGGAATTTATTACTCTGATACTTTTTCCCCTATAAGCAGATTGGAAGCCATAAATTTATTTCTAGCTTATGCAACATTCAACAACTTTAAAGTATATTAGATGGATGTCAAGTTAGGATTCTTGAATGGAGAGTTTAAGGAAGAAGTCTACATAGAATAGCCTAAAGCATTTAGTTTATTAGACAAACCTAATATGGTATGCAGACTAAAGAAATCCCTTTATGGACTTAAGAAAGCCCCTAGAGCATGGTATGAAAGACTAGATAGTTACTTGACAAAGATCAGATTCAAGAAAGGAGGAACAGATTGTAACTTGTTCATAAGAGAGACACCTGATGGATTATTAATAGTTTCTATTTTTGTTGATGTTATTATTTTTGGTGGTAATGACAAGCTTAGTGTAGAATTTTCTAAAGAGATGCAAAGATAATTTGAAATGAGCATGATAGGACCTATCAAGTACTTTTTGGGATTGAATGTGTAGCAAATAGACAAAAGTATTTTAATTAATTAGTCTATGTATGTGAGAGACATATTGAAGAAATTCAAGATGGATGATTGCAAACTAGTAAGTACCCCTATGATAATAGGAAGCAAGCTTTCAAAAGAAGATGATTCAACAATAGTAGACAAGACCCTATATAAGTCTATGAATGGTAAACTCATATATCTTACTCAATCCAAACAAGATATTTCTAATGTAGTTGGTATTGTTGGAATATTTTTAATAGAACCTAAACAAATTCATCGTATGGCATTAAAGAGGATATTCAAATATTTGAAAGGAACTATAGACTATGAGTTATGGTATTGTAATTCAGAGAATGTAAAACTTCATGTGTATATAGATGCAGATTGGGCAAGTTGTGTTGATCATAGGAAGAGCACCTCAAGAGGAGCAATATTTCTTGGAGATAGACTAGTTACTTGGACAAGCAAGAAGCAAAATTTCTCAGTCAATAATAGAAGCAGAGTATGTAGAAGCAACATTAAATTGTTCTGCAATTGTGTGGATCAAGAAGATGATAAAGGATTTTGGAATGTAGATTGATTATCCTATTTTTATTCATTGTGACAACACTAGCACTATCAATATGCCAAAGAACCCTGTGATGCATGCAAAGACAAAAGACATTGAGATAAAATATCACTTCCTAAGAGAAAAAGTTGCAGAGAAAGAAGTAAAATTGCATTATGTGAATACAAAAGAATAGTTAGCAAACATTTTTACAAAGCCTTTATCGAAGGATACATCTGAGTATCTGAGGGAGAAGTTGGGAGTATTTCTCTTCCCTAGATTTGATTAGAGTTTGCAGTAGTGCATCAGCCCTCAGTGATTGACGAATGGTTGACTAATCTACTTTAAGAGTAGTACCTATGCTTTTTTTTTTTGGCACCCTTTTCCATTGATGTCAAAGGGGGAGTAAGTATATAGTCATGAAAAAGAAAAAAGCTATTTTAATCTATAAAGGAGGATTATTTAGTAAGAAGATGTAGCAGTTCATATTCAGAGCATTCAACAGTAGGTAGAGAATTCCTCCTTGGGGGAGTTTTGTTGTGAAAATGGAGAATGTTATAAAATAATTATACTTTTGGATTGGTGGTGTTTTCCATTCCATATGTTTCCATCAATGCCAAAGGGGGAGATTGTTGGAGATTTTCCAACAAGCCATTATCGACTATATGTTTGTCATTGATGACAACATATGGTAAGCATTGTGCATTGTAGTTATATGTAGAGAGCCTTGAGTATATGTTGAATGTATATGTTATCAGCATGATATCATAGACATAGAGGTTGATTTTGAGTATAATCAGTCATGTAGTTGTTTATAATATTAGTGTTCCTGACAGTGGTACAAGAAGAGTTTTGTATGTGATTTTTAGTATGCTTATGTTGGAGCCTTCCACATTTATATTTGTGTGGAAGACATGTTTATGATGCTATGTTCATGGATGTAGAGTTAGTTGTGTAATTGAAGTTGAGTAATGATGTTTCTATTTGTTAGTTATCATTTCCTGAGTTTATCTCATGGAGTCGACAATGTTTATATTGTTTTAGTAGTTGTGCCTATCATTTTGATATACATGTTTGGTTTCATGCTTGAAGATGAGTTAAGAATGTTTGGTTCAGTGCACATAATGTATTTCATCTTGAGAATAAATTTTTAGTTAATTTGGTGGAGCCGACTGTATGAAGTAGTGCATCTACTGATATTGAGTTGTGCGGTCCTTTTTTATGTTACGTGCTAAGTTTAGCCATTGGAGATGTTATTGAAGAGTTATATTGTTTTTCTAAATTATTTCAAGAAGGTTTTAATAGGTTGACTTTGTAATACCTCTCCTATGGTGATACTTAGACTTTTCTGATTTGGACATTTTATTATTATTATGGTCAAGACTATACATTTACATTTATGTTTTGTGGATGATGACATGATGAATATGCTCATTTATGGTTGGTAATTACATGTTTATGAGATTAGAAAATTATCTATTTTTATATGGATCTAACCCAATTATTTGAATCTAACCACTATCATGATGTTTTATGTTTCATGGATGTGTCTGATGTGTTTTTCATGACTCCAGGACGAAGTCGTAGTTACTCACTTAGTTGAGGTCCACACGATGTATCGATCCTGGTCATCTGCTTGCATATATCTGATTTGTATCTCCATATGTATATATATGTATCTCTTCTTGGTGATGTAGGATGCAGGTACCGGGTGTCGTCTCCACCTGGCTTCACAGGTCTGAGTGATCCCTCAAAATCCTCGATCGTTGTTGTTGTTACGGAGGTATCACCAGGTCCACAGGAAGAAACTTCACCTTTGATCCTTTTATCCTTAGGTGGGAAGTGTCGAGTCAGTCCCGTGTGTGAATGTCTTATGTGGTTTTGTAATTGATGGAATTGTGGATCTTGTAGCTAGTTCTTTCTTTCATGATATGTTCAATTCTGTTAGTAGATCATGGATGTAGATTATTGCTCATTGGAGGGTATGATTTAGTAGCATATCTCATTAGGAGCGATTTTTGAGTGCAATTAAATCATGTGGTTTTAATACCCATGATAAGGATTAATTTTATGGTATTTTAATGTCTAAGGAAATATTAATAATAAGAGGTTTTAAATAATAATAGTAACCTATGTTAGTGGCTACTTAATATATGCATATATATTTTAGAATGGGGATTAAGGTATGAATAAACCATATAGTTTATAATAATGTTATTCTAATGTTTAACATTAATAATAATGTACCTTATTTATGGTATTATTTTATAATACTAATAATGACAAAGAGTCTGTAGCAATAAAAATAATAATATGTTTTATAATAATAATATTGTGCTTGAAATAATATTTATAATAATAATATATGTACACATAGGCATATGGGTGCACACATATGCATATGCATACATATATTTATATATAATTATTACCATGTAATCATTTATTATATTAATAAATAATTAGATCAATTAGCAGTATGGTAAATAGGATTATCCTATTACCATAGTTAAATAATTTAATAAATTGTTTTAAGATTATAATATTTATTTTAATAACCTTAAATTTAAGGACTTAGATTATAGTTTATTTATTCCTTTACGGGAATGAGTTTTCAAAACCATCTCTTTAACAGATGGATAGTTGAGATGGTTGCACCAGTTGGATTACCTGTGCAACCACCTCCTCCATCCTATTTACAGGAAAGATTTCCTGTGTAAAAGGGAGTGGGGAGAAGAGGATTATTATTATTATTGTGGTAGAAAAATTATCCTGTGAGTTTGGCATTTGGATTGTTACGGGTAGAGGCTGGAAGGTTGCGAGAAAAAGGATTCAAGGAGTGTTGGAAAACATTGGAGAGGGTTTGATCTTCCTTCTTCTTCAACTGGTCTTCGCAGGACTCCAGGTTGGAATCCAGCCTGAGAAGTAGATTTATCTTGTAGAATGAATGTAAAATCTAGATTCTGGAAAAGTTTCTGTATATTGTGCTATGGTTGAAAATATATATATATATGCTTTATTTTCTGTGTATTTGAAATGTGTTTGTGGAAAGTTATTTTACGAATGTCTGTATGTTCACTGTGATGAAACCTCTCTGCTAGGGTAGTGTATTTTACTGTCACTAGATGTATTATGAACGCTTCCAGAGTTTAGAACTTTTGTTACAACCGTACTGTTTCATGTCCATATTTGTGCCACCCTTTCTTTTCCCAGATCTAGAATATATTTGTTAGATAGGTAGGGAGGATTGATGGGCCGTTTCTGAAGGGAAACTGGGATATCTCAAATGGGTCGTGCTCATATTAGGCAACCTTAGTCCCCATAACACCCAGTTTTACCCGCAAGACAAAGTTGACAGTCGTTCTCTGCAGTTCCAGTCGGCTCAGTGGTAACCGAGTTAGGTCGGCTCAGTGTGTTAACCGAGCAAGGTCGGTAATGTGTTTACCGCGTTAGGTCGGCTCAGTGGTAACCGAGTTAGGTCGGCTCAGTGGTAACCGAGTTAAGTCGGTAATGTGATAACCGAGAAAGGTCGGTAATGGGTGAACCGAGTGAGGTCGGTAAAGTGTCAACCGAGCCAGGTTGGTAAAGTGTCAACCGAGCCAGGTCGGTAGTGTGTTAACCGAGCCAGGTCGGTAGTGTGGTAACCGAGTTAAGTCGGTAGTGTGTTAACCGAGCTAGGTCGGTAGAGTGCTAACCGAGGAAAATAGGATTCAGACTTTATACAATTATAACATTTAAGTATAAGTTTACGTACTTTAATTTCCTTATACTTTAAGTTATACTTGTATAAAGGGATTAGGTACCCTTTGAATCCATTGGAATAGGTTTCAGGTTCCTAGGAGTTAAGTTGTAGCTTTTAAATTTCAGATTTTTAATTAAATCAGACTTAGTCAATTTTCAGGATTAGCCAGGTTTTAGGTTTAGAAAGAAATTTTGTTTAAACCTGAAGATTTTTCATTCCTTGTTTAGTGGAGATTATTTTCAGTACATTTAGATGTCTTTATTGAGATAGAATGTTTGTAAGGAGCAGTTTAGGGTTTAGAGTCAAGACATTCTAAACATTCTTAACATACCTAATTTCTCTAAACATACATAACTATTCTATTATTGTCAATTCTTGGTAGTAGTTCTCAAATGTGTTTGCAATATGTTTTTACTATGTGTATGATGTAATTGTGATGTATGGGTTGAGGGTAGAAAACCTAACGACACCTAGTGAGTGGCTCTCAGTGCGGGGCCGGGGCCCTAAAGTGGCTAGAACCAGGATAACCGACTGAAGAGTTATTTAACAAGTGGAAATTTAATTAAATTGATGGGAATGGGTTGAAACATTAAAAAGATTAAATGTGCCTCGCCCATGCCATTAGTGCTAGTAAAGGCTATGGATGGGAGTGGGAGAAGGTACCTATGCGTAGGTACGATCGAATGGCACTTGTCTGTACGAAAGGCATTCGATCCCGCATGTGCCTACTTGGGGGTCGGGGCCCAGAGTGGCTAGTACCAGGACAACCCAAGGGGTGAGGGCTATGCGATGACACTCACTTAGGTTGTTGCTTAGAGTTTCTACCCAAGCCTTAGAACCTTTTGGGAAAGATCTATACTTTGACTCTCTTTTCATTTGCTATTTTGGGAAAGATTACCCAACCCTAGGTTTGGCCTAGCTATTCCTTCTTTGTGGACCTTGGTGTTTATCTCCTAGCACGGGGGAGTGGGCCTTATAGGTACCCACGTGGTTGGGTGGTAAACATTTTTATCGAGGTACCTTTTGCAGATACATGCTTAAAGATTCATGCTTGCTTATGTACCAGATTTGAAGAACGAAGGCCTTGTGATTATATTTCATGATGCATAATCTTGTTACTTTTTTTTATGAGGAGTTGAATGCAATGTGATCAATGATGTATTTCAAGATGATGTAATTGGAATGGGTAGACTTAGGAAGAAGGGAAAAGGGAAATGTGAACTTTATGTTTAAGATGTATGTTGGAAAGAAAAAGGATTTTGTAACATTCCAAATTATGTAACATGCTTTCATTATTGTTGTTTAAGTGAAGCTATTGAAAAACCAAATGTAGTATATTTTAATGTATCAAATGAGTTGGATAAATTTTATAAGTTACATGGTTCATAAAAGATACTTAGGAATATAGATGATTTCTAAATGGAAAGTTGAAATGAAAATATTTTGTATTTCTTAAGATATGATGCAGTTTGCTTTGGGAATTAAATCTTGTTGTTAGTTTACTTAATGGATTTGAATGAATCATGCATTTAAATGAAAAGGGAACCTTGGAAGGAATCTAAGTTAAAGTTTTGATTGCATAATTCTTTTTAAAAGTTCAAAATTTTTCCATAAATTATTACTTAGGTTTTCTTTAACAAAGAGAATCTTTGTTCTCTTCCCCGGTTCCCTTGCGGGGCATGACAGACTTGATTATATCATTTGGAGGAAGATACTTGTAGCCAGTTAGTTGTGATTGCTATGTGTGATTGAGAAGGCATAGAAGAAGATGTGAATGTATTGAGACAATCAATCATCAGTTAAAGATTTATGTGAAGAAGTAGAGAGTTTATGCTATTCATTGGAAATGATCAAGATAGTAGGTCTAGTTTCCAATTCACCATGATCCAAATATAATGTGTATCTATTATGAAAAAGGTTACAACCTTCACCATTTGATTAGTGTGCTCCTAGACAATGTGTCCTAACCTTTAACAAGGTTATATGTAAAAGACTCCTAATAGGGTCCAGCCTTTGACCAGGTCACTGTACTTCTTGCATTGTAAAGATTAACTCCTAACAGGGTTGTAAGATCTTCTAATAGGGGTCATTATACTCTAGTGCAGTTTATAGTGGGTGCTAATTCCCACCAGGGTTTTTACCTATTTGGGATTCCCCGTAACCAAAATTATGGGGTTGTGTTAAGTTTTATCTTATTGTGTATATGATTAATGTTATTATGTACTTAAGTGGATAAATAATTGAGTCTTGTAGATAGCTGATTCACCCTCCCTCCTCTCAGTTATCTCTTGGGACTATTCCTAACAGTCATGTGATGTAAGGGAGGATAGGAAGTGGGGCCAAAGGCACACCCAAATAAAAACCCTCCTTGTAGAAAATACACATAGAAGATAAACATACATAGGGAGAGAGAGAACGCATAAACTTCATATATTATTCATCAATAGATTCATACAGTTCAGGCTATAAGGCCTTCCAAGTTACAACCAACACAATCAAAATTCAATTACAACAATCCTCATACATGAGAGGATTCAACTTCCAAATCCAATCTCCTATATATAACTAAACTACCAACTCCCTCCTACAACTACACCATAGTACTTTATCTATATAGGAGTCTATTGAAATAGGTCGGCCTTCAAATCCATCATTGGAGAAGGAAACAACTAGATATAGGTCCACATGCATCCCAATGATCAATGTAACCATTAATTCCATGACCAAAATTAAATGCACAATTCAGCCTCAAGAGAAATCCAAAATAAACCACATGGTGAGCATGATTACTAGGAAATATGATACTAAATTAATAAACCAACCGATCCAACTTGGGGAATGAAGGAACCGAGTAGCAATCAAGCCCCGTAGGTGGAAATAGGGAAATATCAGCGAGATTCAAAAAGAAGCTACTAAGATCAACTAACAAATCTAACTTATTTTTGGTGATACAAGATTTCCAAGAACCTAAGATGCTCCTCCATCAGACACCTAGGGTTGTTTTGAGATGATTATCTAAACCATGCAATAGGTACAACCTGAGTTGAATCCAACTTAGATTGTGAAATCCATGAGCTCTCTTCAATTCGTTCATTCTTCCACTTTACCAGATATTCCATGTACTATTTTTTGTTGGAAAGTTGACTATACTATTTTATGACTTAATATAGCTTTTTCATTATGGAAAAAAATTTATATAGTGTTTTGGAGTCAGCACACATCATCAGAAGATCAATATTTGGCTAAGTACAGAAGACTAGACAATCAACAAAGCACCACTACATCAAAGCATCAAAGCACGCGCATATGATTGAGTTATGGTATGCATCATAGAAGATAAGATGGTAAGATTATATTCATGCTTAGTCTAAGAGGGCATGATTAGAAGGTTTAGTATGACAAAGATATAGAAAGTTGAAGTTACACAGACAGTGAATGACAGAACAAATAGTGTATGCAGCCGACTATCTGTAATTTGATTAGTGACTATAATATTATTTTGTAAAGGCTATGCACCTATTGTAATTAGGTTGTAGATATGTAATTAACTTTGTTTGTAAACATGCTTGAGCCAATTCAATTGGAAGTGTTGTATGTAATCAGTTATAGGCCGACCTAGTTAATTTTTTTGGTAGCACACACACACACACACACACACACACACACACACATATGAGATGAGCCCTTTGTAATTGTTATGGAAGTTTTCGTAGAGTTGAGATAAGAAGAGAAGAAGTGTGCAAAGAGTTTTTAAGATGTATTAGAGCTTTGCAAGAGGTCAAAGCATCGGTGCATCAAAGGAACTGATCAAAGAAGCATTGTCATGGTGCCAATTCATCCAACAGTAATAGTGTGTATTTGAGATCAGAAGGTTGTAGCCTTCACAACTTGAGTAGTGAGCTCTAGGATAGTGTGTCCCCACCCCTAATAGGGTTAATTGTAAAAGAATCCTAATAAGGTCTGACCCTTGACAAGGTCACTATACTAAATACATTATAAAGACAAATCCTAATAAGGTTAAGGATCTTCTAACAAGGATCATAAGAAACTAGTACAGATTATTAGTGGGTGTCAATTCCCACTAGGGTTTTTACCTAGTTGGATTTCCCCATAACCATATTGGTGTTATGTGTTCTATTAATCTATCTTGTTTATGTTAATGTTCATTTCAGTACTTAAACATTCAAGTTAAGTTTAAAGAGTAAAGTAAAAAGATTTAATATAGTGAACACTGATTCACCCCCCCCCCCTCCCCCCCCCCACCCCCTCTTAGTGTTCCCATTCCTAACAATTGGCATCAGAGCTCTAGTCCTTAGCAAAGAAGTTTAATGACTTGAGGATATCATGGACAAGACATAAATGAAACATCTGAAAAGAAATCTTAAAGTTTCTCTTGAAGACCTGGACAGATCTAAAAAAGAAATTGAATAGATAAAAGAAAAAAATCAATGATGCTCAAGAAGTCATCAAAAGACTAAGGAAAGATTTAAAAGAATTCTCTACTAGTGATTTAGGGGTCTGATGAAAAAGATAAATGAAGAGAACACATCTCTAAAAGATTAGATTGAAGAATTGGATGACAAGCCAACTAATAATCAGGAAGTCTATGATGAACAAATCAAAGAGAACCTTCAACTGAATGAATAATTGAGCCAAGAAAACATGAAAATCTTGGAGCTAAGAAACAACAAAGAAAGCTTGGAATCTAAATTAAAAGAGGCTAAGAATCACATTGATAAATCAAACACAAGCAAGGATCTGATTGAATCTCAGTTGTACACTTAGAAGCTTAAAGGAGATACCATCGACATTGGATTCAATGAAGCACAAAATCAGATTGATGACATGCGAGCAAGGATGAAAACACTATAAGAGACCACAAATGCTAAGGAGACTGGACGTCAAACTAAAGATAATGTTGAGCCATCCAAAGATGAGTGCAAGCCAACAAATTGAACTTGTTATGCATGTAACAAGCATTGACATATAGCTAGGAACTGTAAAGAGGTAAGACCTTTCAATGGTTACTATTATTCATGCAATAAATTTGGTCATAGAGCTATGAACTATAAGACAAGTAAAAAAAACAAGACTCGGCATAATTAGATAAATCAGAATCAGCCAAATGTAAGAAGTTCTTAGAATGTTACATGTCAGATATGTAACTATAATGGTCACTAAGCTAGACAATGCAAAATGATAACCCATGTCAATATGCTAAGGAATTTAAGGCCTCAAGTTATTTTTCACTCATGTAACAAGGCTAGAAACATCTCAAAGTTCTATAGATCAAGAATGCAAAGTTAGGAAAGCCCTAAAAAGCCAAAAGAATCAATACTGGATATCGAAGAAGAAGTCAAGTTTCTGAAATCTTCAGAAGATGCGAGCTTGATTTGGTCATAGGAAAAGAAGGATAAGGTTGATGAGAATGTTTTGGATGCATCCATAGTGGACACACTCTCTATATTTGGATGAATGGCCCTCAGGGTCATAGGGGGAGATAATTTATCTCTAAACCCCTATGCAGCTAGTATACTCACCCTCAAAGTATGCACCTTTTCAATTAACCTTTTGGAGACTAGAAGAAGCTATGTGCAAGAGCGTACTAGCTGATTGATAGCAAAATGAAAGTTAGAGATTTTCAATGAAAGTCTAATTTACGTGACAAGCACTTGTTGGTGTAATTAAATATTTACTAATTACACTTTACTTAAGTTTACTTAGGATAATGCATTTTCATATTAGTTACCTTTGTGACACTTAGGATTTTGCATTTCATTTTAGCATATGGTTAGGAGAACTTCCACTTTAGGTGTGATAGTTATCTTCACATACCTCCTTGTGTATGAGATCCACTTTTAGTGGTCTTATCAGATTATCATCCTCTCATTGATACACATGTTTCTCTTACTTTGATGTACAATGGAGGATGATCCACCTTTGGTGGACATGTGATTCCACCTTGTGTGGGTAATATCTTATCATCTCCTTATCATGTAGTCTTATTGCATTGCCTATATATTTAGGCACTCCTACTTTGTAATCAATTCAATTAGCTATAATCAATTATTTGATTATTTTTCCTATCTCTCTTGTGCTATCTCTTGAGCTTCTAGATCATGGAATTTTATTCTTTGCCTTAGGCAAATTCTTACATGGTATCAAAGCCGTAGAAGATTCATTGCATAGCCATTGGAGAGCTTGTTGCTTCAACTTTTGGAGGGCCACGATTCATATCTAAGATCAGCATTTTGTGGGAGTGTTTTGAGCTAGAGCAAACCTCACCATTGCATCCGGGTGGCTGTTTCCATAAATTGACTATAAATTTACCTATATTGGGCAAAAGTCAAATTTGAGGCAAAACATTTTTGCAAATCGGACCCCTAAGGCCAATCTGCAAAATTGGAGCACTTTAGGCCAAATCTAACATTGCCATTGTGATCAGAGCAGCCAAAAACCCCAAGATCGATTGTTCATTTTCCTAGATTGGACACCGTTGATCTTAGGAAAAAATCTCCCTCCCTGCCCTGTCATATGGATCTGCAAGCAGGTATGATTTTATTATTTTAATATTTTCATTTTTTTATTATTTCATTTTTAAAAAAATTGAAAAATAAAAAAATAAAAAATTAGGGGGCGATGGTGTTTTTTTAGTTTTGAAATTTTGTTTCAAAATTTTAAATTTTTTTTTGGTTGCAGGCACTGTAGGTGGTACTACACTACAGTGTTGTACCACACTGCAGGTTGTACCACACTGTAGTGATGGTACGCACTGCAGGCAGTACCACTGCATGTTGTACCGCATTGTGTGCAGCCCTCGAAAGGGGTTTAATTTTTTTAAATATTTTTTTTTTGAAAAAATGTTTTAATAAATTTTTTAATGTGGTTTTTTTAAAACATTTTTTTTAATAAATTAAAACTTTTTTTATATGTTTTTTTTAATAGTTTTTTAATATGTTTTTTTTTAAAAGTTTTTTTTAATGAATAAAACTTTCATTATATAGTTTTTCTACTATATTTTTTTTATAAGTTTTTTTAATAAAAACTTTATTTTTAATAAAAACTTTATTTTTAATAAAACATATTTATGTTTTTCTTTATTAAATTTTTTTTAATAAAGATTTTTAAATCTAAAAATTAAAAAAATCAAATTGTGTTTTTTTCCTTTTTTTAATTAAGTTTTTTTGTTGGGCTTTTTAATAAATGTTTTTCTTAAACTCAATGTGTTTTTGAAAAACAAAATATTAATAAATAAGAAAAATTGGGAACAATTTTTTTCTTTGCCATTTGTATACTTGTTTTGCAGCGTCATCCAACCGGCAGCCAGTGGGGAGGCCAAATTCATCCCAAAGACTTCCTAGCACAAGGCCAACAGGAGGACATTTTTTTTGTAGTATTTGACAGGGCATCCTTGGTGGCTTCATCTTCTTCATGTTTCCAGCTTTGCATTGTATTTGATGTTGTATGCTCTTGTATGAGCCATGTTGTACAGGGACTATCATAAAGTGCCACATTTTTATTTGTACCTTGTCATTGATGACACATTTCATGTAATCTCTATGTTAGTAGATTAGGAATATCATGGGACTTGGTTCTTGATGGTTATGCTCCAACCAATCAATGGATGCATGACACAAGTTTAAGTATACCAACCTGTCAGTTGAGAGTACCTAGTTGGTGCTTGCACATGTCTCCATGCCTCATCTCTATCATATCTTAATGGGTATTCCATCAGTCATTCTACATTGACATTGGTACCTAATTTTGTCACACTTTGACATTCTTGGTGCAGCATTGGCTCTATTTTCTTCCTATGGAGGAGTATTGGTCAACATCTTGGACCATCTTTGCAAGAGATTCAACATTGAGGGGGGGTCTACTTTGTCTCTCTTCCCTATTTCCTTCCTTTGGGGGGATTATTTATTGTATATGCATGATGTATGTCATAATAGGGGGGTCTTGATTACTCCATCCTTCCATGCATCTTGTATTCATCTCTCTTTTTGGGGGAGGGTTTTTCCCATGAGGTTTTCCCTCTTTCTCCGCTTTATGAGAGATTTCATTATCTATTGTTCTTGCATATTGTATATGGGTACCTAACATGGCCTACTAGCTGGGACCCATCTTGCATTGTGAGCTTAAGTGCACTCCCCTAAGTTGAACTTAAGGGGGGGTGTTGGTGTAATTAAATATTTACTAATTACACTTTACTTAAGTTTACTTAGGATAATGCATTTTCATATTAGTTACCTTTGTGACACTTAGGAGTTTGCATTTCATTTTATCACATGGTTAGGAGAACTTCCACTTTAGGTGTGATAGTTATCTTCACATACCTCTTTTTGTGTGAGATCCACCTTTAGTGCTCTTATCACATTATCATCCTCTCATTGATACACATGTTTCTCATACTTTGATGTACAATGGAGGATGATCCACCTTTGGTGGACATGTGATTCCACCTTATGTGGGTGATATCTTATCATCTCCTTATCATGTAGTCTTATTGCATTGCCTATATATTTAGGAACTCCTACTTTGTAATCAATTCAATTAGCTATAATCATTTATTTGATTATTTTTCCTATCTCTCTTGTGCTATCTCTTGAGCTTCTAGATCTTGGCATTTTATTCTTTGCCTTACGCAAATTCTTACAGCATTAATGGTGGAATTTTTACTTTAAAGTACACAAAAGCTTGTAGATCACTCATTGAATTCAATTTCAGAGTGATTGAAGAGCACTAAAGCATTAGCAGTTGATTGTGAAAGATTGTAGATTGATTCACCAACAAAGTAGTGTGTTTCATCAGTTGTGGAAGCCCTAATCTGTCATGCTGATTCAGTTCTTGGAAACCATTAACAAAGTGATATACAAGTAATTGATGGGTACTCCTCTTGTATTTGATGTTGTGGAGAAGAAAACATATGTGTTTAAGAGGCACCCATTCAAATCTACATTGGATGACCTAGAAGGGGAATTCTCCCACACTCCTATGGGTGTTATGCATGTCAAAGACATTCGTGCATACATATATTGTAAGAAAGAGCTAGTAGGACTTGACAGGATAAGAGCACACTTAAAAACCATGATGAAACTAGATAAAACCTTCCTGGATGAGTACACACAGTTTGAAAACCACCCGATAATTGAATATGCTATTTCATATGAGTTCTACGAGTCCTAGTGGATAAAGATTCTACTTAGCATGATACATGATGACCTATTCTAAATAGGTGAAGTGTCAGTCAGGATTACAAGAGACCTAATCCATGAGATGACAAGTCTCTCTAAGAAAGGTGCCATTCTTCCAGTAGGAAAAGATGTAAGAAAAATTATTGAGAAATCATACAAATCAAGAAGTGATAGGTGCAAAATGACTACAGAGCCTATAGAGGAAAATGACATCAAATTTATGTCTATGATACTAGGGTATAAGTTTCAACACACCAGTAAAGTAAATAGTGTATCAGCAGCCATAATTCTTGCAGCAATAAGGCTTGTGATAGAAAAAGGAGAGTTTAATCTATGTGAGATCATGTGCACACAACTGATAGACCACATCAAAGCCATTGAACATGACAAGACCAAAATATTTAGGTTTGGGTCTTTGATCATATACATGTACTTCCACATTCTTGGAAAGGTTTCAGATTTGTATTTAGACAAGATTTTGCCTACAATGCCACATATATCATTTAAGGAAACTACTAAGAGTACACTAAAGGACTACATGACATTAGAATTGAAGACATTTAGGGCCAAAATGTAGATGAGATACAAGATTCCAAAACAGATTGTTGAAAAGTACAAAGATAGCATTTTCTTTACAGTAGAGACTAATACGACATGTATGGAAGTAGTTGAACCAAGGACAAAGTGGATTCATCTACTTGGATATGAGGTTGAGGAGCCAATCCTAGAGACACATGCTCAATTACTATTATCAACACCTATGGACCCTAATGAGCCAAGATGGGGGACTTATGAAGAGAAAACAAGATAAGTTGATGTAGTTTTTTGTTAATATGATTTAGAACAACAAAGAGGGGGGCGGGGGTTTCAATCAGTTGTTCTTAGGTCCTGATGTATAAAATAACTTCAAAAAATTTTATTTATATCAGATCAAGAAACCAAAACAAACTTGGTCATCTCTGATTCAATAATAGAAACAAATAACTTAGCAGTCTAGTACCCAGCTATATCTAACTTGTAAAACACATAAATGTTCAAACCCAAAAAACATTCACACAAGTATGACACCAGGATTTATAGTGGAAACCCAATATGGGAAAAACCACTTTGTAACATGCTACTATTATTTTCACTCTTCTGAAGTGAGCTCGGTTAAAAGCTAACCCTGTCAAAGGTTACAATACAGACTATCAAGTCTAGCCCGGTTAAAGGATTTCAATCACCCTGCTAAAAGTGAGCTTGGTCAAAGGACTTACATACACTCCATTAGAATGCAACCTTGTTCAAAGGATTTAACATATGACTATTAGGTCAACCTCTATTAAAAGGATTTTGACTGTTACAATGGTTAGAAAGTAGAAGTAGTATTGATCTGAAAACATACAACTCACTTTGCAAATATCAGATCCAATTTCCTACACAAATGCTGGTTTACAAACTTTAAAAATTTTCCATCTCCACTTTTGATCTGCTCGGAACTTTCCTTCAAACAATCACCACATTTTTCCTTCAGCCTTTTCACATATGCAGTCAATAAAACTTTACTATTCTTCTAGCATCTCCTTCACCCATGCATTTTTCATACCTAATGTTTTAGTTCCCTTAATACTTTCCTCTATTAGGTTAACTTGTATTTTTCCGCTTAATCTCCTTTGTAGATCTTAGGGTTAGGTCAAATACATTGAATCTACCCTCTTCATGTTCTTCATCTCCTCTTCTAGAATCATCTCAAATCTCATAAAGATTTACAATAAAACATTTTACAAAGCATTAAAAGCTTCCATACAATCAATAAATAAAGTCAACACATTTTACATAATCCAAGAATTCAACAATGTTGACTCCAAATCTGAATTTCCTTCAAATATAAAATTTTCGATGCTCGATCAATACTGTGATCATCCACTCGGTCTCCATGTAAAACACTTGGTCACTACTAAAACTATTTCCTCAAAGAATACTGTCTTCCTCAGCAATTTACTGATACTCGGTCGACACTAGATTTTTTCTCAGCATCCACTAACTCGGTCGACACTATCATAACTTTGCTTAAAACATGATTTCTTCATTTTTGCTTGGTCAAGCCTACTAGTTTAGTCTTCAATCTTACTAAGATAAATAATACATTATCTCATCATTGTCCAACATAATCAAGTACACTTTATAGTATCAAGATAACTCAACCTTTCCCTAGGTGCTATTGTTACCAACCTTTCTTTCCCTTCTTACCATAGATATAGTACTTTCCTAAGTAGCAATAGTCTTACTAGTTAAGGTTTGACATCAATGACAATACAACAATTGTTTCAATTGTAGTTTCCAATAGTTTTAAATAGCCCAGCAACTAAAAGAAAAGTAACCAAGGTTAGTTCTGAGATATTGAAAATTCATGGAGTAACTCAAGAAGACCTCGACAAAGAAAGACATGAAAAGATTTCTTTGGGAATTGAGAGTGCATCTGTAGTAGAGGCAAAGTCTAATGATCCAAAATTGAAGAAGGTAAAAGTGGAGAACTCTGATGATCTGAAGGGTAAAATAGATGTTTCACCTCCCTTGCCCATAGAAACAATTTACCTTATTTCTCCTCCTGAGTATAAGGCAATGCCTAAGAGGAAGAAAGAGATCAACACTAGTCATCCATCCTCGCGAGAAACAAGAAGTAGGAAGAATACTCAAGCACCTCCAGAGGTAGGTTTCAAACCTAGTCTTAAAGTGTTGAGTACAATGATTGTTGATGAAGGAAGATTAGATCAGATAGGAAAGTTTTATGATAGATATAGTGAAATTAACAAGTGATATATTCATGGCATGATCATAAAATATATGATCAAGTTTAAAAGGATAGTCTTGGAACTGAAAACAATCATTCTAGACAATGTTTGGAACATCTTAGAATCCTTGAAGAAAAAAGATATTGAAGAAGATCCTAGGATAAGAGAGAAAATTCTAGATGAAAGTCTAGTGGTGTGTTCCTTAGAAGAGAAGTCACTATTGCTAGATTTGGTAAAGACACATCTATGAACAAAGCTCAAAATACTACACATAATGGACAATAATTTTGACTTGATAACCAAAGAGAGAGAAAAATCCTTTGAGAAGGTTTTCATGAACATACACATGTACCCACCTAATGTGCCTATAGCTCAAGTACCCAAAAAGCTATCCAAGGGGTTAGAGACTAGAAATATACCATTTACAAGTCCTTAGGATTCAACACTTATAGTTGAAACTCCTGCAGAGGTATAAACGTTTGCACCCATAACATAGTCACTAAAGGATAACACTGTCATTATTGATAATGTTGAGATTGAAATGGTGGCCATAGATAAGGACTTGGACAAGTTCAAAGAGGCCTTTGTAAGAACACAAGAGGCTAAAACACTATGCAGTGGCAACAGACCCAAGATACAACAAGAAGGTGAAGAAGAAAAATAGATAGAAAAAGAAGAAAAAGAAACACAAAAAGAAAAATAGAAAGAAACATAAAGAGGAGAAGAAGAGGTCAAAGGAAATGAGTCAACAGATGAGCCATTTGTTGAAATGGAAATCAGAGAAAATTTATAATATCCTTAGCTTCATTATGATTCGGAATCTGTAAATCTCACTTCTATGACCATCAGAAGTATTTGGATCTCCCTCTATCCTGATCTTTCATTTTAGTTCAATCTCCCTTTCAATGTCATGTGTTATAGTATCATTTCAGTTCAATCTTCTGCATCAATGTGTCAAATTCTCTATTGTAGCATGTTTGATGAGGCGATCCTAGCTTGGCTAGGCAGCCTCAATTAGGGGAAGGACCCCTAATTGACTTCTTAGGTACTCATGAGCTTCTTTAGGTAAAGATTTAGTGAATATGTCTACCAATTGTTCTTTTGTATTCACATATTCCATTCAAACTTCCTTGTCTTGTACCAATTCCCTAAAATAGTGATACTTGATTGCTATATGCTTGGTCTTAGTGTGCATCACTAGATTCTTAGAAATATTGATAGCACTTGTGTTGTCATAGAAAATAACAATAGGTTTAGTGATTTCTTCTTTCATGCCTATCAACAACTATTTTATCCATATCAAATTTGAATAGTTTACTGCAGCAGTAATATACTCGGCTTCAACAGTAGATTAGGAAATGAAATTTTGTTTCTTTCTTGTCCAGGAAACTAAGCTCTATCCAAGAAAGAAAGCTCCACCACTAGTGCTCTTTCTATCATCTAAATTCCCTACCCAATCAGCATCAGTATATACTCTAAGTTCAAATTTATCATTCTTCTTGTAGTATAACGCATAGTCAGCAATTTCTTTCAAGCATCTCATGATTCTTTTCACAACCATCATGTGTGTTTCCTTAGGATTGGTAGAGAATCTTGCCACAATCCCAATAGCTAATGCAATATCAAGTCTACTATGTACAACATTCTATAATTTTCCAATCATGGATTTGTACAAAGTCTGGTTAACTTCTATAGCATCATCATTCTTAGATAACTTTTTTCTAGTAACCATAGGAGTTCCCACTGGTCTAGCATCTTCCATTCCAAAAGTTTTCAGTATTTCATTAACATACTTAGACTGTGTAATGAAAATACCTTTCTTCATCTGATATACTTTTAAACCAACAAAGAATTTGATCTCACCAAACATACTCATCTCAAATTCAATTTGCATTTCTTTTGAAAAACTTTTACACAATGCATCTTGTCCACCAAAAATAATGTCATCAACAAAAATTTTGGCCAACAAAATACCTCTACCTTCTTCATCTTTCATATATAGATTGCTTGTGTCATTTGTCCTGGAAAATCCAATCTATATCAGATAATTATGCAATGACTCATACCATGCTCTAGGAGCTTGTTTCAATCCATAGAATGCTTTCTTCAATTTGTATACCATGTGTCTTCTATTTGGATCAATAAAACCTTCTAGCTATTCTATGTAAACTTCTTCTTCTAGTATACCATTTAAAAATGTAGACTTGACATCCATTTGATATACCTTGAAATCTTTATAAGAAGCATATGCAAGCATAGTTCTTACTTGTTCCAATCTAGCTATAGGGGAAAATGTCTCCCCATAATCTATTCCTTCTTCTTGTGTGTAGCCTTTACATACTAGTCTAGCTTTGTTCCTAGTGATTTCACCTTTTTCATTCAACTTGTTTCGAAATACCCACTTTGTTCCTATAACATTCTTATCTACAGGTCTCAGCACCAGAGTCTAGGTTTCATTCTTCTCAATCTGGTCAATCTCTTCATTCATTTCTTGTATCCAGTCTTCATTTTCTAATGCCTCTTTAGTTGTCTTAGGTTCAAATTCACATAGTAACCATGTTGGATCTTTTGTCTTACTTCTAGTCTAAATTCCATTGTCTCTATCTCCAATTATCTATTGAGGCTTGTGATGTCTTTTTACATATTTTTCCAAAATAGGTTCAGCATTTTTCTTTTCTATTTCATCAAGTTCCCCAACAAGATTGTTAGATTCATCTTCTGAATGCTCGACAACCTCTTCTTGATCCTCGGTAGCATTATCTTGTTGCTCGACATGTTCTTGTTCTCTCTTAGCACTATTTTCCTGATGCTCGACATCATCTGTCTGTCACTCAGCATTGCTTGCCTGAGACTCAACATCAGGTGTAGGTCTATTACCTACCTCTTCTATTTCCTCAATGTACACAAAAGATCTGTAATCTTCTGGTTCTCTTTTGCTATTAGCCTTATTTCTTTCTGCATACTCATCAATTTTTACATTCACACTTTCCATAATTTTGTTAGTGTTAGAGTTCAAACACTTATAAGCTTTACTTTTTGTGGAGTAGCCTAGGAATATGCCTTCATCACTCTTAGCATCAAAATTTCCATTCCTATTGTCTTTCAATATATAACACTTACTTCCAAAGATTCTAAAGTATTTAACACTCAGTGCATGCCCATACCATAATTCATAGGGTGTCAGATTTGTACCTTTCTTGATCTGTACTTAGTTAAGAGTGTAAAAAGATGTACTTATAGCTTCTTTCTAGTATTTTTGTACCACATTCTTTCCAATCAATAATGTCCTAGCACAATCAAAAATAGATCTGTTCCTTCTTTCTGCTATACCATTCTATGGAGGTGTCCTAGGTGCAGACATCTATCTTTTGATTCCTCTATCATTGTAAAATAGATTAAATTCATTTTATGTAAATTATCCACCACAGTCAGATCTAAGACATTTCAGGTTCCTACTTGCCTCCTTCTCAACTTTAGCCAAATAGCACTTAAAAAATTGAAAAGCATCAGATTTTTCCTTTAGAAACATTACATGCATCATCCTGGTATGATCATCAACAAACAAGATAAAATATCTAGCACCACAGTAACTTTGTATACCCATAGGTCCACAAAGGTCAGTATGAACCAAATCTAAAATGTGTTCAGAAGTAAAGGATTTGCTCTTGAAACTTGACTTAGTCATTTTTCCTAACAGACATTCTTTGCACATCACATTCTCAGGTTTCTTCAATCTAGGTAGGCCTCTTACTTTCTTCTTCTTAATTATCTCTACCAGATTGTCAAAGTTAACATCACATAGCCTCTTATGCCATAACCAAATGTCATCAAGTTGTACAAACATACATATTTCTTTAGATAGGTCAAGATAGAACAAATTACCTCTAGTCTACTCACCACTTCCAACCAGTTCACTAGTAGCATCAAATATCTTAGCTTTCTTGTGATGAAATTCCACTCGGTAACTAGTTTTGTAGAGCTGAGTAACACTTAACAAATTATAATTCAATCCTTCAACCCAATATGCATTTTCACAAGAGATCTTATCAGTTAGTTTAATCAATCCTTTTCCTCTAATAGGACATGGTGCATCATTACAAAATGTTACACTTTTACCTTTATAATGATGTAGGGTCTCAAACTTACTCTTGTCACCAGTCATGCGATGTGAACAACCACTGTCAATAATCCATTTATCATTCTTGTTCACATAGGAAATCAATGTAGTTTTCTCATCCTTATTAGATTCATCTTTCATTGCAACATAGACTACCTCAATTTCAAAATCATTACTATCAGTGTCAGTCTCTTCTTCAGCAATGTAACAGGATTTCTTACCTTTTTCTTTGTAGTCTTTGTACCTTTAGTAGCCTTTGTCATCTCTTTTTTCTTTGTCTTTGTTCTTTCTTTATTCATCTTTATCCTTCTTGTTAGGACATCTAGCAGCTATATGACCGACCTTTTTACATGAAAAACATATAATAGGGAGTTTACCTTTATATTTTCCTTTTCCTCTTCTCAGTCTTCTAGCCATAAGAGCTTCTAGATCTTCAAGATCTTCATCGAAAGTGTCACTGTCATCTTCACTTTCACTTTCACTTTCATTGATGCATCTTTGTTTTTCCTTCTTAGGCTTGTTCAAGACTAACTATGACTTACAAGAAGATTCAACATTTCCAATGCTACCAATAGTGAAATTATCATAATTAGATAGTTCAAAAGTAGTTAGCTTGCTGATCAAACCTTCCAAAGTAAACACATTTGTAGAGTTACATCTAGATTCCTAAATAACTGAGATCTTAATAGCATATATAGGATGTAGAGTTCTCAACACTTTTCCAATTATAGTCTCATCATCAATAGTTCAATTTTCTCCTCTAATAGCATTCACAACTTCTTTTATTCTACCACAATATTGTGCAATGTTTTCATCTTCATTCATTCTCATTTCATCAAACTTACCTCTGAGACTCTAGGCTTTATCTTTCAGTACATATAGATCACCACCATAGATCTTTGCAAGAGTGTCCCACATATCTTTAGCAATTGTGTAGTCCTTAATGTCCTCAAATTTTGGATAGCTTAGGGTAGATGCAATTTCGAGCATTACCTGATTGTGTTCTTGCTTAGCTCTCATTTCCTCAGCAGTCAAAGGTGCAACAGGTGTGGCATAGTCATGCTCAATGTAGTACATTGTAGAATCACCAATACCAGCCAGATGCAGCTTCATCAAGCTTTTCCATGCAAGGAAGTTTTCCTTATTCAGCTTTGGTACCTCCTTATACATCTTGATCATTTTCTTCAAGTCCCTTTAAAATTGCTTTCTGTAAACACCAATAAGGAACACAACTCTAATACCAATTGTTAATATGATTTAGAACAATAGAGAGGGGGGAGGGTGAATCAATTGTTCTTAGGTCCTAATGTATAAAATAACTTCAAAAACTTTTCCTTAAATCAGATCAAGCAACCAAAACAAACTTGGTCATCTCTGATTCAATAATAGAAACATATAACTCAGTAGTCCACTACCTAGTTGTATCTAACTTGTAAAACATAGAAATGTTCAAACCCAAAAAGCATTCACACAAGTATGACACCAAGATTTATAGTGGAAACCCAATATGAGAAAAACCACTTTGTAACATGCTACTATTATTTTCACTATTTTGAAGTGAGCTCGGTTAAAAGCCAACCTTGTCAAAGGTTACAATAAACACTGTCAAGTGTGACCTAGTTAAAGGATTTGAATCACCCTATTAAAAGTGAGCATGATCAAATGACTTACATACACTCCATTAGAATGCAACCTTGTTCAAATAATTTAACATATGACTATTAGGTCAACCTCTGTTAAAAGGATTTTGACTGTTACAATGGTGAGAAAGTATTAGTATTGATCTGAAAAAATACAACTCACTTTAAAAATATTAGATCCAATTTCATACACAAATGCTGGTTTACTGACTTTGAAACTTTGCCATCTCCACTTCTGATTTGCTCAAAACTTTCCTTCAAACAATCACCACATTTTTCCTCCAGCCTTTTCTCTTATGCAGTCAATAAAACTTTACTATTCTTCCAGCATCTCCTTCACCCATGCATTTTTCATACCTAATGCTTTAGTTCCCTTAATACTTTCCTTTGTTAGGTTAACTTATCTTTTGCCACTTAATCTCCTTTGTATATCTTAGGGTTAGGTCAAATACATTGAATCTACCTGCTTCATGTTCTTTATCTCCTCTTCTAGAATCATCTCAAATCTCATAAATATTTACAATAAAATGTTTTACAAAGCATTAAATGCTTCCATACAATTAATAAATAAAGTCAACAAATTTTACATAATCCAAGAATTCAATAATGTCAGCTCCAGATCTAAATTCCCTTCAAATATAAAATTGTTGATGCTCTGTCAATACTATGATCATCCACTTGGTCTCCATGTAAAATGCTCGATCACTACTAAAACTATTTCCTCAGAAAATACTATCTTCCTCAACAATTTACTGATACTCGGTCGACACTAGATTTTTGCTCAGCATCCACTAGCTCAGTCAACTCTGTCATAAGTTGACTTAAACATGATTTCTTCATTTTTTCTCAATCAAGGCTACCAGTTTAGTCTTCAATCTTACTAAGATAAATAATACATTATCTAATCATTGTGCAACATAATCAAGTACACTTTGTAGTATCAAGATAACTCAACCTTTCTTTCCCTTCTTACCATAGATATAATACTTTCCTAAGTAGCAACAGTCTTACCAGTTAAGGTTTGACATCAATGACAATACAACAATTGTTTCAATTGTAGTTTCCAACACTTTTAAATAGCCCAGCAACTAAAAGAAAAGTAACCAAGGTTAAATCTGAGATATTTAAAATTCATGGAGTAACTCAAGAAGACCTCGAAAAAGAAAGATATGAAAAGATTTCTATGGGAATTCAAAGTGCATCTATAGTAGAGGTAGAGTCTAATGATCCAAAATTAAAGAATGTAAAAGTGTAGAAGTCTGATGATCTAAAGGGTAAAATAGATGTTTCCCCTCCCTTTCCCATAGAAACAATTGACCTTACTACTCCTCCTAAGTATATGGAAATGCCTAAGAGGAAGAAAGAGATCAACACTAGTCATCCATCCTTGTGAGAAACAAGAAGCAAGAAGAATACTCAAGCACCTCCAGAGGTAGGTTTCAAACCTAGTCTTAAAGTGTTGAGTACAAGGATTTTAGATGAAGGAAGATTAGATCTGATAGGAAAATTTTATGATAGATACAGTGAAATTGGCAAGTCATAGATTCATGGCATGATCATAAAACATATGATCAAGTTTAAAAAGATAGTCTTGGAACTGAAAATGGTCATTCTAGACAATGTTTGGAACATCTTATAATCCTTGAAGAAAAAAGATATTGAAGAAGATCTTAGGAACACAGAGAAAATTCTAGATGAAAGTCTACCAGTGTGTTCGTTAGAAGAGAAGTCACTATTGCTAGATTTGGTAAAGACATATCTATGAACAAAGCTCAAAACACTAAACATAATGGACAATAATTTTGAGTTGATAACCAAAGAGAGAGAAAAATCCTTTGAGAAGGTTTTCATGGACATACACATGTACCCACCTACTATGCCCATAGCTCAAGTAACCAAAAAGGTAGCCAAGGAGTCAAAGACCATAAATGTACCATTTATGAGTCCTTAGGATTCAACACTTATAGTTGAAACTCCTGTAGAGGCATAAAATTTTGTGCCCATAACAGAGTCTCTAGAGGATAACACTATCATTATTGATAATGTTAAGATTGCAATGGCAGCCATAGATAAGGACTTGGACAAGTTCAAAGAGGCCTTTGTAAGCACACAAGAGGTTGAAACACTATGTAGTGGCAACACACCCAAGATACAACAAGAAGGTGAAGAAGAAAAATAGATAGAAAAAGAAACACAAAAAGAAAAATAGAAAGAAACATAAAGAGGAGAAGAAAAGGTAAAAGGAAATGAGCCAATAGATGAGCCATCTATTGAAATGGAAATTAGAGTAAAGAAAGAAGTAGTGGATAGCACTCCTATCACTCCTTTTGTATCATTGTTGTCAAGATTGACACTAGACACCACTAGTTTAGATTCTTGGGGAGAAGAAGACCTGATCAAGATCAGTGTCCTAGCTATGGAGAAGGCCAAAGAGAAACAAGTAATGAGGAATCCCATATTTTTTGAGTCAGTGAACATCTTGAACATCCTACTACCTTTAGACAAGAAAGTGTCTAAGTTTCATTCAGTGGATGATGTGAGCAAAATTCTTTCAAATTTTAAGACAAACTTTTCTAGCTTGGAAGAATCTATAGCCCTAGTTGTAGAAGAAAAGTATATGAAGAAGAGGCTTAGTCAATTGGTCAGTAACTTTTCACTTGACCTAAGTGCACTCAAGGTCAGTAAAGCATCCTTAAAAGAGTTTGCAGCAAATGGTAGGAAGATCATTGCAAATTGTATGGACCAAGATAAGTTGACTAATGATCATTTCAAGAATATACAAGAGGCAGAACCAATGATAGAACAAGTAAGGAAATTAGTAGAAGACCCCTCCATTGATGTAAATATGTGTAATAATGTATATCAAGGGTAGAATGACAAGATTGAAAGAGAATAAAAGGAGATGTCTAAGATAAGGGCAAGGAAAACATAGCTAAGGAATGCTCTTGTGCCATCTTTAGATGTACTAAATCAAAACATCAAGGAGATTGATGCCACCATGGTGACATATGATCAAGATCCTAGCTTAGATTTGGAGAAGATGGAGAAGCTAAATTATGCATTATGCATCCATCTCAAAACACTCAATGCACTGATTGCATTCTAGAAGCAAGAGATCCACAAGTTGCATATAGCATATCCAAATATACTTTCCCTGTAAGTACTTGTAGAGATTCAATTTTTAGCACCTTTGTCATTAATTTCAAAGGGGGAGTATGTATAGAATATGGAGTTATAGATATGATGTATAATAATTAGACTAAAGGAGATATAAGTTAGAGACTTTTTTGTATAAGAGGATAGGTAGTAACTTTGTGATATTCCTTTGTTGCCATCATTGAAAAAGGGCAAGATTGTTGGAAAGTTGACTATACTATTGTATATGACTTAATATAGTGTTTTCATTATGGAAACAAAGTCATATAGTGTTTTGGAGTCAGCACACATCATTAGAAGATCAATATTTGACTAAGTACAGAAGACTAGACAGTCAATAGAGCACCAGTAGATCAGAGCATTAGCGCACATGTGTATGAACAAGTTATGGTATGCACCCTAGAAGATAAGAAGGTAAGAGTATATTCATGCTTAGTCTAAGAGCGTGTGATCAGAATATTTAGTATGAAAAAGAAAAAGACAGTTAAAGTTACATAGATAGTGAATGCCAGAACATAATAGTGTATGCAATCGACTGTCAGTAATTTGATTAGCGACTATAATATTGTTTTGTAAAGGATATGTGTCTATTGTAATTAGGTTTTAGACATGTAATTAGATTTTTTTTAAAACACACTTGAGCCAATTCAATTGGAATCTTTGTATGTAATCAGTTATACATGGACCTAGTTAATTGTTTTGGTAGCACATATAAATATCAGATGTGCCCTTTGTAATTGGTATGGAAGTTGTCATAGAGTTGAGATAAGTAGAGTAGAAGTGTGCAAAGAGTTTTTAATATGTATTAGAGCTTTTCAAGAGGTAAAATAGTCAGCACATCAAAGCAATTGATTAGACAATAAGTGTCACAGTGCTAGTTCATTCAACAAATATAGTGTATATGTGAGATCATAAAGTTGTAGCCTTCACCACTTGAGTAGTGAGCTTTAGGATAGTGTGTCCCCACCCCTAAATGGTTAATTGTAAAAGAATCCTAATAGGTTTTGAGCCTTGACAAGGTCACTATACTAAATGCATTGTAAAGACAACTCCTAACAGGGTTAAGGATCTTCTAACAAGGATCATTAAACAATAGTATAGATTATTAGTGGGTGTCAATTCCCACTAGGGTTTTTACATATTTGGGTTTCTCCATAACCATATTGGTGTTATGTGTTGTGTTCATCTATCTTGTTTATGTTAATGTTCATTTTAGTACTTAAGCATTCAAGTTAATTTTAAAGAGTAAAGTAAAAAGATTGAATATAGTGAACACTGATTCAACCCCCCCCCTCTAAGTGTTCCCATTCCTAACATTTTTATCTTGTTCTTTTTCCAACTCTTTGTTCTAAAATCTTCTCAACTTCTTCTATCTATTTCTTAGGATAATCATTTGGTACTATCATTTCTTCATCAAATTCATGATACTCATACAAATCTACAGTGTTGAATATAGGTGATATATCCATGTCATCAAGTAAATCAATTTCATAAGTGTTTCTACTGCCAAACATCCTTAATATCTTACAGGGACCAAATTTCTTCATTTTCAATTTTCCATAGATTCCAACAGGAAATCCACCTTTCTTCAAATGAACCATTACTTTATCTCCAACTATAAAATTCTTATGTCTTCTTGATCTATCTTCACTTTCCTTATAATTCTTATTACTATGATCCAACTTATGCTTCATTTCCTCATGTAATGTCTTCATGAACTCAAAAAATTCTTCTTCTTCAACACTTCTCTTTTATTCACCAAAAATTTTCTTCAAATTTGACATACCTCCTAGTTGTATGCCATTAAAAATATCAAAAGGTGTTTTCCCAGTACTCCTATTTACTAAATTATTGTATGTAAACTCTGTGTGTGCCAACATAGAATCCCAATTACTTAGTTTATCTCGAAGTAAGCATGTCAATAGATTAGCCAAAATTCTATTTACAAGCTTTGTCTGTGCATGAGTCAGTGGGTGAAATGTAGAACTATACCTCAACTCGGTATCCATCTTATTTGATAGAGTCTTCCAAAAGTATCCAAAAAACTTACTATCTCAATCAAAGATGATACTCCTTGGTAATCCATTCAATCTAACAATTTATATAAAGAAAAGATCTGCTATATGTACTCCATCCAAAGTTTTTTTGTAGGGTATAAAATGTGCCATCTTGGAAAATCTATCAACAATAACAAATATAGAATCATTACCTCTTTCTATCTTTGGGAACCGAAGAACAAAATCTAGACTTATATCAATCCAAGGTTTCTTAGGAATAGAAATTGGTGTATACAATTAAATAGTCTAACTTACTTCCTTTAGAACTTGAAAAAATCCATAACTTTTCACAAATTTCTGAACATCCTTATACAATTGTGGCCAAAAGTACTTCTCCTTAAAAAAATTCGATGTTTTATCAATGTAAAAAATGTCCAGCCAAACCACCACTATGCTTCTCCTTTATAAAATTAGTTCTCATTGATCCTCTTAGTATAAACAATTGAATACCTTTAAACAACATACCTTCTTGAATGAAATATTCTTCCCATTTAGTACTCAGTTGATCTTGAATAGGTGCTCTGCACTATCCATAGCTCAAAAAATCAGGGTCAGTTTCATACAAATCTTTCATGTCATCAAAACCAAGAACTTCAATTATCATTTTAGTCATCAAATATCTTCTTCTACTCAATGCATCAATAGCTTAAATAGTGACTCCACTCTTATGTTTTATTTCAAATGTATAACTCTACAAATTGTTGGATATTTTCCAATAGGCCAGTACTGACTATATGTTTGTCATTGATGACATCATATGGAAAGTAGCATGCATGGAAGTCTTATGTAGTAAGCCTTTAGTATATGATGCATGACCATGATATTAGCATGATATCATGGGTGCAGAGGTTAACTGTAAGTACAAACAATTATATAGCAACTTGTGTCAACAGTGTTCCTTACAGAGTTATAG
Source organism: Chamaecyparis obtusa (assembly GCA_027943335.1). Lineage (NCBI taxonomy): Eukaryota > Viridiplantae > Streptophyta > Pinopsida > Cupressales > Cupressaceae > Chamaecyparis > Chamaecyparis obtusa. Next base: position 98,886 of record BSBK01007933.1, read on the forward strand.
GAAGTGTTCTATGTATGGTTGTTCATATAGTTGTCTTATGGGCATGCGCCTTAGGATATATGTTGAAGACATGTTAGTGATGTTTTAGTTGTGAATGTATAGTCTAATGATGAATGCAAGTGAATTTATGCAGTTTCTATTCACCAGTAGTAGTTTCCTATGTTTGTTTAGAAGAGCCGACAGAGATTTTATTGTTTCTTGAGTTCACCTATCTTGAGGATATGCACCCTTGGATTTAAGATTGGAGAAGTGTTATTGATGTTTGGTTAAGAGTGCATAAGTTAATTTAGCTTACAGAGAAAGTTCCAATTATTTTGGTAGACCTGATAGTGTGTGGCATGTGTCTACAATTATTTTATTAGATAGGTCCCATAATGAGTTACGTGCATAATAGAGTTGATAGAGTGTTTGTTGGAGTTTATTATGGCTTCTCTAATATGATTTCAAGGTGGTTCTAATAGGCTGACATGATTATATCATTTGGAGGAAAGATATTTATAGGAAGTCATTTGTGATTGCTTGAGTGTGGTTCATGAACCATGGTTGATTAAGCAGAGCAGAGTAGATTGTGCAAAGTGTTGAACCATCAGAAGAAGGTCTATGTGACCAAGTAGAGTATGTTTTCTATTGATTGGAACTAATCTAGACATCAGGTCAAAGCATAGTTCACCAAGATCCAGATATAGTGTGTATCTATTATTCAAAAGGTTGTAGCCTTCACCCATTTGAGTAGTGAGCTCTCAGACAGTGTGTCCTCTCCCCTAAAAAGGACATTTATAAAAGAGTCCTAATAGGGTTTGACCCTTAACCAAGTCTAATGTACTTAATATATTGTAATGCTACTCCTAACAGGGTAAATGATCTTCTAGCAAGGATCATTATACACTAGTATAGAATATTAGTGGGTATCAAGTCCCACCGAGGTTTTTACCTATTTTGGTTTCCCCATAACCAAAATATAGGTGTTGTGTTCAAGTGTTCTTTCATTGTGTTTATGCTTTATGTTTAAGTATACTTAATTGGACAAAGAATTGAAACTTGTAGATAACTGATTCACCCCCCCCTCCTCTCTTAGTTATCCCTTGGGACTATTCCTAACAATTGGTATTAGAGCCAAGTGCCTCAGAGAGAAATTTTAATAGCTTGAGCTTGATCAAATGGCATACTTTAGGAAAGAAAGTCCTAAGCGAGATGGAGAGAATTATCTTGATTGGAAGAACAAGATGGTGACCCATTTCCAGTGCATTGCTTTTGAATTTTTTAATGTAACCATCCAAGAAGCCAAGATTCCTACATTGGAAGACCTTTCAAAAGATGATGCTACTAATGCTCAAAAGGAATTGTTTCATTAGAATTCTATTTCTAAAGAAGCCCTTATCAACACCCTATCTAACGGTGAATTTTTAGAAGTAAAAAAGATGGATACAACCCATAAAATTTGGAAGCACCTTGAAGGCAATTTTGAAGGAGACAAAAAAGAAAAGGATGTGCACAAAAAGACATGGAAGAAAAGATACAATGCATTAGAGATGTTTCCTGATGAAAATATCAGAGCTTACAATCAGAGGATTAATGAAGCAGTTGCTGGAATCAAGAACAATGGTGGAGAGATTTTTGAGGAAGACATTATGGACAGGTTGATGACTACTCTTACTCTAGTATATGAGAGAAAGATCAACATCCTTGATGAGACCATGAAAATTACATCAAATTTCAAGAGAGAGACCTTGGTTAGCAAAATCTCATCTTTTGAGATTTCAAGATTGAAGATAGAACCAAAGAGTGAGACAACTTTCAAAGCAACAGTTCATGGTAAGAAATCTACAAACACTTCTGGTAATTTTGATGATGAGGATGAAGATAAAACACTAGATGATTTTATTGCTATGATTTCCTAAAGAGAAAATAATGGACAAGGAAAATATGAAGGTTAATTACCATTTAAGTGCTTTCATGTAATAAGATTGGTCACTTTTCAACTAAGTGTCCCACTAGAGCTAGAAAGTTCAAAAAGGATTATAAGCCTAAGTATTCTAAGGAATGCTACTATGCTGGAGATGGAGTCTCAGATGAAGAATCATGTGAAGAAGAAATTGGATTCATTTATATTGTAGATGAAACAAATATTAGGTCAGCTCCTAAAAATGAGAAAGTGAATCAAGAGCTAGCATTGATTTCCCAAGTAGATATAAGAACAAATTGGATTATAGACAATGGTTGTTCACATCACATGAGAGGTGATAAAGGCAGGTTTGTTCATTTGGACAAATACAATTGAGGTATAGGTCAGATTTGGAGACAATACTCCTAAACCTATAGTTGGTAGAGGAGCGATCACTTTGGATGGAAAGAATAGTACTGATGATGTTCTTTATGTTGATGGTTTGAAACATAACCTTCTTAGTGTTGGATAGTTACTTGGTAAAGGCTATTAGTTGGAGTTCAAAGATGACAAATGCATCATTAACAACAAATATGGTGTTATGATTGCATCAAGAAGAAAGACAAGAGGTAATGTTTTTCAACTCAATTCAGAAGCAAGTTGTTTTGTTGCTAAAGTTGATGACAGTTGGTTGTGGCATAAAAGACAATGTCATATCAATTTTGATAACATAGTAAAGATAAGAAATGTTAAAGCAGTAAGAGATCTACCTAGCATAGCAAAGCCAATTGATACTATATGTAGGGAATGTGTGATGGGGAAGCATGTGAGAAATTCATTCAGGAGCAAGCAAAATTTAGGAGAGAACAAGTTGGATCTAATTCATATAGACCTATGTGGACCAACTCAAACAAGATCATACTATGGTGAAATGTATTTCATTTCATTTGTTGATGATTATACTAGGATGATGTGGGTTGTGTTCTTATAAGATAAGTCAGAAGCTTTTGAGAAGTTCAAAATATTCAAAGCTAAGGTTGAGAATGAATCTGGATTAAAGATAGAATGTTTGAGATCGGATAGAGGAGGAGAATTCACCTCTAATAGATTCTATGAATACTACAAAGAACATGGCATAAAGAGATAGTAAAGAGAACCTAGAACCCCTTAGTAGAATGGAATTACTGAGAGAAGGAATAGGATCATTCTTGATACAACACACACAATTATGATAGAAGGAAAAGTTGCACACACCTATTGGAGAGATGTGGTCAACACAATAGTTTATACCATGAATAGAATTCAATTGAGGTCAGGCACTGACAAAACACCATATGAGCTATGGTTTGGTAATGTTCCAAAATTAAAATACTTTAGAATATTTGGAAGCAAGTGCTACATCAAGAGGGATGAAGCAGTAGGCAAGTTTGATGGAAGAAGTGATGAAGGTATTTTTCTTGGTTACTCTACTAAAAGTAAAGCTTATATATGTTTCAATTTAAGATTGAAAAATATCATAGGAAGTGCTCATGTAAAGATTGATGAAAATTTTATGGTTCGAGAAAGATATCAGGATTAGTCACCCATGATTGAAGAAGAACCTAGACCTTCCACTAGTGAGATAGTCATTGAAGAAATGTTTGATAGTATTGATGTGTTATTCAGTGACCCTAAGACAAGTGAAGAAAATACTCCTAAGGATGATGAGTTAACATCACCTAAAGTTCCAAATTTTACATCAAGAAATCATTCCAAGGTAGACATCATTGGAGATCAGAGCGGCAAAGTCTTAACAAGGTCACAAGAAAAGAATTTAGATAGCAGTGAAGCATCATGTTTACTATCTCATATTAAACCTTTAAGTGTTGAAGATACTTGTAATGATTCAGATTGGCATGATGCTATGAAAGAAGAACTTGATTAGATTATTAAGAATGACACTTGGGAATTGGTCCCAAGACCTAGTTATAAGAATGTGATTAGAACAAAGTGGATATTTAGAAACAAGATGAATGAAGATGGTACAATAGTAAGAAATAAAGAAAGATTAGTATGTAAGGGATATGCACAAAGAGAAGGCATTGATTATTCAGACACATTTGCACCTATGATTAGATTAGAAGCTATTAAGTTGTTTTAAGCTTATGCTATAGTTAAAAACTTCAAAGTTTATCAGATGGATGTCAAATCAACATTCTTGAATGGAGACTTAAAAGAAGAAGTATACATTCAATAGTATTCACCTTATCAGACAAACCTAATATGGCATGTAGATTGAAGAAGGCCCTTTATCGACTTAAGAAAGCCTCTAGAGCATGGTATGAGAGACTAGATGGATATTTAACAAATATTGGATTCAAGAAAGGAGAAACAGATTGTAATCTATCCATTACTTGTATCTATATGTGTTGATGACATTATCTTTGGAGGTAAAAACAAACTCAGTGCTAAATTTGCCAAAGAAATGTAGAATGAGTTTGAGATGAGTATGATTGGTCCTATCAAGTACCTTTTGGGATAAAATGTGTAGAAGATAGAAAAAGGGATTTTCATTAATCAATCAAAGTATGTGGAAGAGATACTAAAGAAATTCAAGATGGATGATTGCAAGCTAGTAGGAACCCCTATGATTACTAGATGCAAGCTTAGAAAGGAAGAGGACTCACCGGTAGTTAATATAACATTGTATAAGTCTATGATTGGTAAACTCATTTATCTTACTTAGACTAGACCTGACATTTCTAATGTGGTTGGTATAGTTGGAAGATTTGCAATAGACCCTAACCAAAGTCACCTGATGGAAATAAAGAGAATATTTAGATACTTGTAGGGCACTATGATTATGGTCTATGGTATCCTAATTTAGAAAATGTTGAGCTTCATATGTACATAGATGAAGATTGGGTTGGATGTGTTGATGATAGAAAAATTACTTCAGGTGGAGCAATGTTTCTTGGTGATAGACTTGTCACTTGGACAAGCAAGAAACAAAACAATATTTCTCAGTCAACAACAAAAGCAGAGTATGTTGCAGTAGTCTTGAATTGTTCTATAATTGTTTGGATAAAGCAAATGATAAAATATTTTGGAATTCAAATTGGTTATCCTATTGTTATTCACTGTGATAACACTAGCACTATCAATATGTCAAAGAACCCTTTGATTCATGCAAAGACAAAACACATTGAGATCGAGTATCACTTCCTAAGAGAGAAAGTGGTAGAGAAAGAAGTCAAGTTGGACTATGTGAGTACTAAAGAATAGTTGGTAGATATATTCATAAAGCCCTTGCCTAAGGATACTTTTGAGTATCTCAGGGGGAAGGTGGGAGTAATTCCCTTCCTTAATTCTATTTAGAAGGAAGCAGAATTCGCATAAGTCCTCAGGGACTGATGGAAGATTGACTACTCTACCTCAGGAGTAGTACCCATGCTTAAAATGAGTGGTGCCCTTTTCCATTGATGTCAAAGTGGGAGTATATATATAGAGTCATGAAAAACAAAAGTAAAAAGAGGAGTAATATACTAAGGGGGAGCAACAGTACAGTTGAGGAAAAGGAGAATATTGGAAAATATTGTAGCAGATGGAGGATTCATCTTTATAGAAGTTTTGAAGAGGAAATGGAGAATGTTATAAAAGAAATGTTCATTTGGGTTGATGGTGGTTTTTCATTCAACATGTTGCCATCAATGCCAAAGGGGGAGATTGTCGGAGATTTTCCAGCAGGCCAGTACTGACTATATGTTTGTCATTGATGACAACATATGGAAGGTAGCATGTGTGGAAGTCTTATGTAGTAAGCCTTAAATATAAATGATGCATGGACATGATATCAGCATGATATCATGGGCATAGAGGTTAACTATAAGCACAGACAATTATATAGTAGCTTGTGTCAGCAGTGTTCCTGACAGAGTTACTAGAAGTGTTTTGTGTATGGTTGTTCGTATAGTTTTCTTATGGGCATGCACCCTAAGATATATGTTGAAGACATGTTAGTGATGTTTTATTTATGAACACATAGTCTAATGATGAAGTCAAGTGAAGTTATGCAGTCTCTATTCACCAGTAGTAGTTTCTTGTGTTCGTTCTGAAGAGTCTACAAAGATTTTATTGTATCTTGAGTTGCACCTATCTTGAGGATATGTGACCTTGGAGTTAATCTTGGAGAAGTGTTATTGATGTTTGGTTAAGATCACCTAAGTTAATTCATCTTACAAAGAAATTTCCAATTATTTTGGTAGAGGCGACAGTGTGTCGTGTGCGTCTATAATTATTTTATTAGACATGTCCCAGAAAGAGTTGCATGAATAATAGAGCCAACAAAATGTTTGTTGGAGTTTATTATGATTTCTCTAATATGATTTCAAGGTGGTTCTAATAGGAAAACTTGATTATATCATTTGGAGGAAAGATATTTATAGATAGTCATTTGTGATTGCTTGAGTGTGGCTCATGGTTGATTAAGCAGAGCAGAGTAGCATGTGTGAAGTGTTGAACCATCAAAATAAGGTCTATGTGACCAAGTAGAGTATGTGTGCTATTCATTGGAACTGATCCAGAAAGAAAGTCAAAGCGCAATTCACCAAGATCTAGATATAGTGTGTATCTTTTATCTAGAAGGTTGTAGCCTTCACCCATTTGAGTAGTGAGCTCTTGAATAGTGCATCATCTCCCCTAACAAGGACAATTGTAAAAGACTCCTAATAGGTTCCAAAACTTAACTAGGTCTACTATACTTAATATATTGTAAAGCTACTCCTAATAGGGTAAAGGATCTTCTAGCAAAGATCATTATACACTAGTACAAAATATTAGTGGGTATCAAGTCCCACCATATTTTTTACCTATTTTGGTTTCCCCATAACCAAAATATTGGTGTTGTGTTCAAGTGTTCTTTCATTGTTTTTATTCTTTATGTTTAAGTATACATAATTGGACAAAGAATTGAAAGTTGTAGAAAATTGATTCACCCACCCCCCCCCCCCCCCCACTCAATTATCTCTTGGGACTATCCCTAACACAAATATTCAACCCATTTCATATGTCTCTGACTTAACTTATTCGGACTACCCAAATATTTTAAAGCCTTATGATCATTATACAACACAAATTCTCTTGGCACCAAATAATGTCTTCATTTCTTTAGGGCTTGAACAATAGCATATAACTTGTTGGGAGTTCCATTTGATCTTCAACTTCTAGATTTATACTTTGATGGATAACTTTAATATAACTTTTACTCTATCACCAATCCAAAGTCTACAAGGAAGAGGGCCAATTAACAAGGATCAACAATGAGATCCTCCTACACTTTGAGCCTTAATGCTTAGGTAGGTGTACCATTGACTCACTTCTCCAAAGGAGTCTCAAAACAATATACCTTTATACCCTTTACTAACTGATTGGAAGATTTTATCATTTATATATGTGTGTGATTGATAATGATGGACTACTTCCAAAGAATAGATCAGTGTGTTAACCCAGGGCAAAGAGTCACTTGAAAACATATATCAACTAAAACCCTAACTCAAACACACTTGAATTTAGGATAAGTGCTTTACCTATTATCCTTCTCACTCACATATCAGTACATCAAATTCTTATCAAGCCATGAACTCACTGAAACTACCTCAAAGACTTTAATCCTAACTTTGTTAGGAACTTAATGATAATTTCAAAATACTCTTTGTTTACCATATGCTAACCCGCTTTGTGAAATTAACATCTATGAACTCAACAACAAAAACAAGAAGATATACACCACTATGAGATTGGAATTCAACTATATTCTCTTTAAGACTTGCTGAATCCATACATTGTCAAACAACAAAATGCCAAAGAAATAGACCCAAAATACAGGCTCTCCTTGTTCAGTATAATACCATCAACAACAACCCTTACAAAATCAAAAAATCTACAATATATACCCCCTAGTCATCTTGGAAACGCAAAATAGGTTGCAACAAGGTACAGATGAATAGGGTTAGGGTTTCACCCATTGAAACAACCAAATCAATAAAAAAATAAATGCCGGGGAGGAAACCCAGACAACCAGGAGAAAATAGATCCTGGGGTGATCCTCAATCATGACAATACCACTAAGAAAGTATTGAGAACCATGAAAATGCCCAATTTGTCAACCTGTTCGGCCACCTGCAAGATGCCTCAAGCACAAAAAACATAGTACAAACCCCTACAAATGATCATGGCAAACCCTGGACTGCACTACAATGGAAAAAAAATCATCTCTTACTAGCCCCAGTCACTTCTACGTTCAATTTTAGTCCTTTTGGTCATAGGAAACCCTCAAAAAATTTGAATTTGAAAAACAACGGTCATTTCCAAGCACCAACATCAAATCGGTGGTTGATGTTTAAATCTAAGCTATCTTTAAGTCATGACCGTTAGATCTTCCCTTTTCACAGTCTTTTTATCTTAAATCAACATATATCCCTGGGTTAACACTTAGTGAACACATGAAAATAGTTTTTTCAATTCACAAAATAAAATCTTAACCCACCATCTAACTCAATGACTTAGCGATCAAAGGGAAACAACTAACCCCAGTCCTCATTTAGTGAACTGGTGACTAAAGGTCTTTTCACCAGTTCAGAGAATACCTTCAGTCACCACTAGAATTTTTAGTGATTGTGCAACCTTCCTTCACTGAATTTCCAAATGTTTTGCAACACCACCACTTTTCCTTGCGAATGAGCGAAAACCCTTGAAATTTGTCAGACCACCAAAACTTTATCCAAACTGCCAAAAGACTGAGGAAATTTTACTGGGCCCACATCAGGAAGATCGACAGTTGTCTCATCTTTGCATAGCCCTCCAAGATTCCTTTAGATCATAAGACAATCCTTGGATGAAGAATCTTACCCTGCTTTGACAACCCTCTGACAGGTTATGAAATCAATGATCAGCGTAAGATCTTAAACCTCTGACACATCTCATAAGAAATTATGCCAACCATTGATTTACTAACAACATCAAGACCCTCTGATGTATCTAGCAACTAGGTCCCACTAAAAAATGCCAAGTCATCATTATGTGTACCAATCAAAACCCCCAACTATGCTTACATGGCAATTAGGACCCACCGAGAACATTATACCCCCTGGAAAATCAGACAGCTGGTGCAAGATCTAAAAGGCTCAAAAGATTCTATGCGCTTATATGCCAACTGTTGATCTAGAATCTTAGTTGATTGAGATACCAGGCCCACCTAACATGTTATATCCAACTCACCACTCTTGATGAATAAAAGACTGCCAATTCAACTCCCAGTAGTGGATCCGCCCACTTAGAAAGGCTACGTCACAAAAGAAAATCAATGATAGTGCCAATAACTGGTACCTCCCTTTGATCCATTACACAACATCTACCTTGAACTGTATCAACTTTAAGGCCCAACTTTTCCATAATCTTAAAAGGCATAACAATATTAGACGCACCACTATCAATCATACAATTTCTTAATTTCATTCCATTCACAAGAACAATTAAAAAGAATGGATCACTTTTTTCAAGGCTAGCATTGACAAAACTATCCAAATATATAGGGGGAATTTGAGATACAATTCCCTGAGTAGCAACACCTTTCAAAGCTTTATCCTGAGATCCATTGCAAGCAACATCATTGTTATGAACATTATCTACCCATGCAATAGCTCTATCTTTCTATTCAGGGATCCTCAACAACTCTGACAATGGAACCTTAACTGTAATTTGGGACAATACAGATAACATATCAATAGGAGTAGAGGAAGGAATCTCAATTTGCACTGCCTTAGTATCCTTCTGCTTATTTGATACATTCAATGTATTGGCCCCCCTCACTTTTTCATTCTTAGCCATTATGTTAACTGGCTTCACAATCTCACTAGAAAATATTTCAACTCCAACTCCCTTAGGCTCACAATTCTTACCTTTCACATTCTTGAATTTTACCATGTGATCACCTTTTGATTTGTTCTCATTAGGCTCTCCAGAGTTGGTACTCTTTATAAACATTCTTGCAGCTTTTTCAGTTGTATTCTTTGCTACCATGCCTCTAGTTTGCACTTGGGAAATCATTTCTATAGTAATCCTATCCATCTCTTCTCTAGAAGGTCTTCTTAAATTTACTAGCTTAGAAGAAGAGTTCATGTTACATGTCTTCTTATCAATGTCTTCACTATCAGAAAAAACCTCTTGATGAAAAAGGGCCTGAGTGTGTCTCTTCACATTTACATCTACTTCTTCATTAAAATCAAAATCATCTTCATATCCTAGATATGAAGTAGCCATATTGCATCCAATATCATCTTGATCTTCTTCTTGATCTATCTCCTCATTGCCACAATCTTGATTTGCAGCCATAGAATGTGCAACCACACAATGCTTTGTAGAATGAGGGGACTGGCATGCAACACACCAAGGTATGTCCTCCATGACATTTATTGAAGCTTTTTGTAGAGGGTTAGGGACACCTCTATCATTTTTCCCTCTTGTAGTAGGGACAATAGGCTTGCCATCCTTCCATTAGGTGTTGTAGGGGTAGTTCTGCAATCTATTCTACTTATTGAAATGGTTGTTGAACTGAGGCCTTTCATTGGTAGGAGCACTGATGTTCCTATTTGCAGGTGCCTTCAAATCCTTCAATGCATTGAGAACCTTATCCAATTTATCTTCTTCTTTCCTCCTAGTTCCAACATTCCTATCATTTTCTTTTTTATATTTCTTGTCCCCAAACAACTTAGGGTCATCTCTTTTCCCACCCAATTTTCTTGATATCTTCATATTGTTCTCAATATTGATAGCAATCCTTAAAGCATCTCTAAGATTTCTTGGTTCTTTGTCCCTCAACAAGTATCGCATCTTCCCATCAAATGCATTGAAGTATGTAGTCAGACAAACATTGTCATCTAACCGCATAACTTGGAACAACTTATGCACACCCTTCTGAAATATCATATTGATTTCAGTTGTAGACTCATTCTGATCTTTCCTTATGGTATTGAATTCATTCAACATGAAACTAGCATTAGGCCTATCACCATACCGCTCTTTAAAACATCTCTCAAAGCAATCTCAAGTATCAATACATTTATCAGGAAGTCTCTTAAACCAATCTCTAGCATCCTCCATTAGAGATTGAACAAATAATTTCATGACTACATCCTCATGCTCTACCTCATAATCATTAAGCATATCAAAAAATAGCCTAAGATGCTCCTCACAACTAATAGCATTATTACCAGCAAACTTAGGTACCTTATCTCTTATATCATTTGGAAAAGCATTTGGGTAGCCTGGTATACCATCAAAACTAATTTTCCTATAGCCTTCTAGTTGCATAGGTCTTCTTTGAAATCCTAAACTTGTGTTCCCACTAGAATTATTATTTTTATCTACATTCCCACCTACTTGCACATTTGACTATCTATTAGGATCAACAAATGATTTGGTAGATACATTAGGAATTAGATTACTAGTAGTAGCATTGCTAAGTGGAACAATAGTGTTCATAGATGGCATACCTACTTTAGTAGCAGAAGGGCCATGAACATTAGCTGATGAAGCCTTCAAGAACTAGATCTTTCTTCTTTTCTCTGCAATAGCAACATCAACTTTAGCTCTTTCCAACTCTTGAGCAAGAGCCTCATCCTCTTTTCTTTTTCTTTCTATCTCTGTCTCCCTATTTGATTTAGGTGGTGGGATCCTTGGTATTGTCACTGGTTTTCTTTCTTGGACACCCACCATCTTCTGCTTTCCTTTTTCATTAATAACTATAGTAGGCCTAGTGATCTCATGTCCATTCCCACCCTTAGGCAATGGAGCATAACTTTGCACTTCTCTGATCATAGGGCCATCTTCATCAAACTCATGATCTTGCAACAAGTGTTCCTGCTCACTTCTTAGAGCTTCAAGATCACCAAAAACATCATGCTGCAACACCCTAGGAGCAGAAGCAAGCATCTTGTTTCTCTCCTTCATTTCATTAATTTTTCTAAGGAGAGACTATCTTTCTATTAGAGCATTCACCTTTTCAGCTTCTCTCTCCTTTTGTAACCACTTATGTATGGCATCTTGCTTTTCCAACTACAACCTTAGTGCATTTAAGTCATTTGGGTCTATCATAATGTCATCAAAACCTGATGAAACATCCATATTAGTGATATTTTGATATGGAAAATGTACTTGCCTCGGTCTCATGGGTTCTCTTCTAAAATTATGTTCATCAAGATCTAAATCAATCTCAAAACCCATCTCTCTAGCTTGTTTATCCTAACCTACAGACAATGAACCCTTGTCTTGAAATATAGCCTCTGGGGTATCATAAAATTTATCTTCAGAACGACCACCATCTAATCTAGAAACTCTATCCTATGAACCTTCCGCACATGAGGAAACATGTGGTGCTCTTCCTCTAGTATTTCTTTGTTCTCTTATGGGATCACTAGTAGACTTACCATTTCTCCTAATCTAACTCTTCTTCTCCTATCTAGGCAATTGCTCCAAAGTGACCTCCAAATTTTTTTGACAAAGGACCTAGTATTCCTTCTTTTGTCCATGATTAACAATTTATAGCACCAGTTCTTAACCTTTTGAGTTTCCACCCACCCAAGTGGGGAATCCTTTAACTGAATACAATAGGAAAACAAGAGTGCACTTTTGAAAACTTTTATCTTTAGACTCTCCCCAGCAGAGTCTCCATTTTGTTGGTGACTCAGATGGGTAAATCAATCTGGTCCATAAGATTTTGACTTTACATTGTAACCACAACTAGAGATCCTAATAGATATACTTCTTCATTGTTGTTCTCCCCAGTAGAGTCACCATTTTTTTGGGAGTTCCCTTTGATCTTCAACTTGTAGATTTATACTTTGATGGATAACTTTAATATAACTTTGACTCTATCACCACTCCAAAGTCTACAAGGAAGAGGGCCAATTAACAAGGATCAACAATGAGATCCTCCTACACTTTGAGCCTTAATGCTCAAGTGGGTGTACCCTTGACTCGCTTCTCCAAAGGAGTCTCAAAACAATATACCTTTATACCCTTTACTAACTGATTGAAAGATTTTATCATTTATATATGTGTGTGATTGATGATGATGGACTGCTTCCAAAGAATAGATCAATGCCTTAACCCATGGCAAAGAGTCACTTGAAAACATATATCAACTAAAACCCTATCTCAAACACACTTGAATTCAGGATAAGTGCTATGCCTATTATCCTTCTCACTCACATATCAAGACATTAAATTATTATCAAGCCATGAACTCACTAAAACTACCTCAAAGATTTTAATCCTAACTTTGTTAGGAACTTAATGATAATTTCAAAATACTCTTTGTTTACCATATGCTAACCTACTTTGTAAAATTAACATATATGAGCTCAAGAACAAAAACAAGAAGACATACACCACTATGAGATTGGAATTCAATTATATTCTCATTAAGACTTATAGAATCGATACATTGTCAAATAACAAAATGCTAATGAAACAAACCCAAAATCTAGGCTCTCCTTGTTCAGTATAATACCATCAACAACAATCCTTACAAAATAAAAAAAAGCTACAATATATACCCCCTAGTCATCTTGCAAACCCAAAATAGGTTGTAACAAGCTACGGATGACTAGGGTTATGGTTTCACCCACTAAAACAACCAAATTAGTCAAAAAATAAATGCAGGGGAGGAAACCCAGGCAACCAGGAGAAAATAGATCTCGAGGTGATCCTCAATCATGATAATACCACTAAGAAAGTATTGAGAGCCATGAAAATGCCCAATTTGTCAACCTATTCAGCCACCTGGAAGATGCCTTGATCACAAAAAACATAGTACAAACCCCTACAAATGATCATGGCACACCCTAGACCACACTGCAATGACAAACACATCATCTCTTACCAGCCCCAATCACTTCTAAATTGAATTTTAGTCCTTTTGGTCATAGGAAACCCTCAAAAAATTTTAATTTGAAAAACAATGGTCATTTCCAAGTGCCAGCAGCAAATCAGTGATCGACATTTAAATCTAAGCTATCTTTAAGTTGTGACCGTCAGATCTTCCCTTTTCACGGTCTTTTTTTCTTAACTCAATAGATATCCCTGGGTTAACACTTAACAAACACATGAAAATGGTTTTTTCAATTTGTATAATAAAATCTTAACCCACTATCTAACTCAGTGACTTAGTGATCAAAGGGAAACAACTAACCCCGGTCCCCATTTAGCAAACTGGTGACTAAAAGTCTTTTTTCCAGTTCACAGAATACATTAACTCACCACTAATTTTTTTAGTGATTACGTGACCTTCCTTCACTGAATCGCCAAATGATTTGGAACAGCACCACTTTTCCTTGTGAATGAGTGAAAACCCTTGAAATTTGTCAAACTACCAAAACTTTATCCAAACCGCCAGAAGAATGAGGAAATTTTACTAGGCCCACATCAGGAAGATCAACAGTTGTCTCATCTTTGCATAGCCCTCCAAGATTCTTTCAGATCATAAGACAACTTTCAGATGAAGAATCTTATCCTGCTCTGACAACCCTCTGACATGATATGAAATCAATGATCGGCACAAGATCTTAAACCTCTGACACATCTCATAATAACTTATGCCAACCATTGATTTACTGACAACATTAGGACCCTCTGATGCATTCAAAAACTAGGTCCCACTAACAAACACCAAGTCATCATTATGTGGACCAATCAAAAATTGCCAACTGTGCTTACATGGTAATTAGGACCCACTAAGAACATTATACCACCTGGAAAATCGGATGGCTAGCGCAAGATCTGAAAGGCTTAAAAGATTCTATGTGATTATACACCAACCGTTAATTTGGAATCTTAGCCAATTGAGATACTAGGTCTGCCTGACATGTTATTTCCAACTCATCACTCTTGACCAATAAAAAGTTGTGAATTCAACACTCAGTAGTGGACCTGCCCGCTTAGAAAGGCTACGTCACAAAAGAAAATCAATGATTTTCGTAACATTGTGTTAGCACGTGGAAAAAATTTCATGACCCTAGCCCTTTTCTCCTGGTCTCTGTAGTTGATTTTAGGTCTCTACCTCAAGCCCTTAGTTGAAAAATTCAAAAATGTACCCGTCGGTGTGAAAACCCTTTGAAAAAGCTTGGTCTTGTTCTAGTTTCAATTTAACTTTTTGGGTCACTTAAAGGTCCTAATTCAAATGTGCTTAGTTGTTATCCCCTTTTTCGTATGATCACATGAACTTATTTTATGTTACACGATCTTGCGACTAAAGGTTTTATACCCCTGGCGGCCTTTAATTTTTCTAAGTCCTCTATGCCTAAATTTTCCTTAAAAGCCTAAGTCCTATGTTTTAATTCTTTCTAATGTTCTGGCTTAATGTTTTCTTGGGCCTAGCTCTGACACCATCTTCATCCAATGGTTGTCACAAAAGCGTAATGGTTTTGTCAAAGGCTTGCACTTTTGCGATGACCATTGATTCTCTTTCATGATATTGGCTTTCTTTGTAGATGGGTCCACTACTAAGTAAGCACACATGGCATCTCCCTATTAGCTGAAGGAAATAGTGAAGTGGCAGGGTTTTCAGATTGAATCAAGAGATTTTATGTCTGTCTACTAGATTTTATGACATGGTGGTCCCTGATTTGTTGGAGTATCCTATCACTAATAGATTTGACCCCAAATTTCGACCAAAATTTTTGACCAACTAGCAAAATGGTTTTAGTTGGTCGCATTATAAAGGATAAATTTTCTTTTTTTTTACTTTTATGCCCGTGTTGGTCAAAATTTCAACCAACACGGGCATAAAAGAAAAAAAAAAAAAAGAAAATGCATCTTCATTTGATCATGACTTCGAGTATCCTTTTTAGCGTGGGCGGGAGCGGCTATGTTATTCATTCTTTTTCATGTTTTATTTTGATCAAATGAAATCAACTGCCATCCTTAAAATGATGAAATCGATTGCCATCCCTTGTGATAATTTCCCATTTGATAATATTTGAAATAAACCTAGTAGCAGTGTGACAATCATTGCATACTCAGAGGTTTTTGAAAATCCTTAGAGTTGTTATATGAATATACATACACACATATATTTGAAAAATATCTATATATATACCTGCAGTATTGAAACCTACCCAAAATTTTTTTTTACCAAATCTTAGAACCTAAATCCGAACCCTATGTAGGTTTCAAATTATCTCAAATGGACAAGGATGACCAGAAATGGACGAGCCACGCTTTTACATCATAGATTAGGGGGGCAATTTGACCGAAGGAGGTCCAAAGAACCTGCTATATCTAGGGGCACTGCACAAGGCCAACATGAGTGGCCTTTTCCTTTACTGCAGGTGAGATGACATGATTGAAATAGCACCCATTCAAACCCTCTTTCTATGCATGTGCAAAGCCAAAATGTGAATGCCACTAATTTTCAAACCGCACACACGAAACCTCAGCCCTTTTCATTTGCATAGATGCCATGGAAAGACTGCGGTTGGAGTGCTACTGTCCTGAGGAAAACTTCTTTGCACATGATGCATCTGTATTAGAACCGGGATTGGAAACTTAGATGTATGTATATAAAATCTTCAATGTGCTCCACACAAATTTATTATTTGTTTACACATCTCAATAAATTTTTCCACACAAATTTGGGAATATATCTCTTCTTCAATAGAAACCTTCAACTTCAAAGAATCCTGCACAATTTTTTAATCATATATGAATCCACTTCTCTTTTGGTTAGGGAAGATCTTTCACTCTTGAAATCAATATTAACTTTTTATCCGAGGGCTATTGTTGAACAAACCTACTTAACTTCCTTAGTTAGGGTTTCAAGAAAGTATCAAATATCTAAAATATCAAGAATGAGTTAATGAATTCTCTCAATCTCCTTTTATAACTCCTTTTTGGGATCTTTGTAGAAGTTATATTTTAGAACCATTTGATAACTTTCTAGAAAAATCATATTCACCCTCTTTATTTTTGAACAATATGGGTCACTTTATAATCAAAACAGTTACATTTCAGCACAACCACCAAGTTGTGGAAAATACTAAAATGTTGAAATATGAATTCAAAGCATGCCGAAATAACTTTAAATTTTTAGGAAATCAAACTTTATGAGAATTGGTGCTTTTAAAAAATGGTAGGCTTCTCCAAGAAGTGTGGAGTGCTCCTAGAGTGTCAAAACTACCACCTAAAGTCTAAAAGTATCGTTGGACTCATCTTGATCACTAGATTTCATTGTCATTGTTAGAATCATAGTTGAAAAACTTAGGCTTTTCAATGACTCGGCTGGCCCAAAAATTTCAAAACCTCAGGACATGATAAAAAAACTTGGGAAAATAATGACAATAATTCAACAAATTTAGCAAACATTTTAAGATACCTAAATTTTAAAATATTTTTCAAAAACACTCATATTACTAAATTTGTTGAGCATATCACTAATTTCCATCATACATGTAAATCATATCACTAAGTTTCTGGTATGGGTATAGGAACGAGTATGGGTATGAGAACTGGGTACCTTGGTATGTTCAAAATATTTTTGCTCTTGCATATGGTATGTGTATATATAAACAAAAATATAAAAGAAATATACATGATTACAAATCTAAAGACATTTGATAGCATGATACTTATCTTTGATCAATGCCAAATGCCAAAGTGGTAGCAATAAAGATATATATTAAATGCCAATTGATAGTTAAATATTTAATATTTATCTTTATCACACTAGGCCTACTAATAAGGCCATAAGCGATTGCCAGCTTTTCATTGTGTTAACCAGCTAATATTTACCTAATTGAAAGCTAAATGTTTCCATCTAACAAATAAAATAAATAGATTCTTTATGTAAACCATAATTTTATACTTTTCTTAAGAAAGGCATAGGTTGTTTCAAACCTTCAACTCTAACTTGGAAGCCTTCTCACAACATCTCAAAAGTGATTCCATTGAACATTCAATACTGAGACACACAAACATTCTAATTTGTTTTCAGACTATCTATGCTACAATGGCTGCCAAAAACAATCCTCTTAGAATAGTCATAATGTGCTTTGTATAAAACCCTCAAAGATGATCAAAACCACTCGCATCAGGCCTATAGAGCCTTTCTCCACATTCTCCTTTGCCCAAACAACTAATTCTAAACCTTGGATTGTCCAATTTTTGTCTCAAACCAACTGTCAGATATTTGCACATGCAAACCTCAAAATGGAGCCCTACAACTTTGGGATATTGCAAAACACATCAATATAGTCCTCTCCACAAAATTTTAAGATTCTTAACCTTAACAATGAATAGAACTGAATTTTTTAGTCAAACTAGAAACCCTAGTTTCTAAACAGGTCTATTAGAAAGATTGGCTTATTATACCAATCAAATGACATTTTCTTTTGGACTGGTAAGAATGAAAACAATCTGTAATACAATTACCTTTCCAACTATATAAATTTCACACCTGTACTAGGCCATACCAATTGAAAAATCAGACTTACACAAAAAAAAAGGTAAAAATGTGCGAAAAAAAAAAAGTACTCTTTTTCATTCCATCCTTCTCCAACTTTGGTTTGCATGTATATCGAAAACAATTCCATTTTCTATTTGAATGAAGTTTAAAGGGATATTGATTATTTGACTGTTTCACCAGTTTGTAAGAACAACGAACTCATTGAATTGTTTTAATTGTTGTAGCAGAGCCCTCGGAATAATGAAGATCATCCCATGAACATAGAAGGCCTAATATTCAAGGGATGACATTAACTAACATGTATTTTATATCGTTAACAAAGCATATGCAAATTTGTTAGTGAAGTTAATTTTTTTATGTGTTCATATTGCTGTATATGGAAGAATAGAATACTTTCACATCTGTCGGGTTTATATGGTGGAATTTTTGTTATTATGAAAGAATAATTTATATATGCATCGGGTGCATTGGAATAAAATATATAAGGTTGGAAGCGAGTCTAAATGTTAATTGTCCCTGAATTTATATTGTCTATGTTGCTAAGCATCGGGTTTGCAGTCTAAACGTATGGTATTAGTTTTTGAAGGATGAATTGTTATTGAGTCAGTGATTCACAAACAATTTTAAAGATCTGAATTTGTAACAGTCCTATGGGTGATGAATATTGTGTTCTTGTTAAAGACTGTCTGTCGTGCATTGAAATTAGAGACAAATCATCTCCATATCTTAAAGGGCCTTAAGATTATTTTAATCCATTTTGAATATATTCATGTTCAACCTAATTCCAAAGTGTATGATTGTTGAGTAATGTTTGAGTTCTGATGCTTATATTCAACATGTCATCACAGATGGTCATTTCCTTTTGAAATTAATCAGTTTGTTGCATTGAGCAGGGGTAGTGTTGAACAGGGGGATTAGATTGAAAACAATCAGCAAATAGTGAGTTGCACTTTGACAGACTCAAAAAAAAGGTACCAGTCAAAGATTTTAAATTATCAAATATTTTGTGAAGAGATAAAGTTATTTGTTTCAATCAATCTCAGTTTGCTACAGAATTACCTCATAACCATTTCTAGGGTTTGGAAGTCTATCAACATGAAATTATTTGATCATTTTATTTACTAACCTTCTTAACATATTTGGTGAAGTCAGGTAAATTGAACACTGTAGAAATTTACTATGGAAATTCTGATGGGTTAAAAAACAAACATTTAATATTGGCTTCCCAGCTTCTTGACTACTTTTTATCATCATTGTTTGTGGCGAGGTCATCTTCAGAGATATAGTGGCCAGTCACATTCTTTTTTTTCATGACAATAATTCTCTAGAGCATGGAAGTTGTCTTCCATGATCTCTAGCATGCTCATTACAACAACATTTTATGCAGAGAAAAATGGACTAACCTTCTAAGTCTAACCATCAAAATCATAAATCCAGAGTTGTTACCATCTGCACAAACAAAATTTTGTATTTCAAGTTTTCACTAGCATAACATTTGGCCTGTGTAGAGAAAGAAACCATTAAACATCCTTACATTGATACAAATAACAAATATGATCTCTTCCATCCATACGCCAATCATGAAATGATCGAATGCCATCAATTGACAAGGGTGGTATTTAGTTTTCCACTTGCTTCTTTAAGGAAAATTGATTCAAGAAAAAGTTCTCATATGGTTGTTCAGTATCCACCTTATTTAACTTTCTTTGATATGTAGAATTGAATCTTTGTTCAGTTTCCCAAAGTCAGAGACTTTCAATTGAACTTTGAGTTGAGCCTAACTTCTTGAGTTGATTCCAAGGCATTGTAGAATCCTCAAGTTGAGTTAGGTTGAAATCCTAAGTGATTATAGATGGATCAAAGTAGATTCAAGTTGAGTCGGATACACTCAGCTCTGTAAGTTCATTAATCCACCTGTAATCACTTAGGACTTGCTTTGAAATCAGCTCAACTCAACTTGAGGATTCTACAATGCCTTGGAATCATTGATGCAGAGAGAACCCAGGGATGATTCAACACTGCATATCTTCTTATAATATTTCACTAGTACATTTGACATCATTTTTCGACCATTATTTTTGACCATTAATGAAAATGGTTTAGGTTGGTCGGGGTATAGAAGGAAAAAAATTATTTTTTTAAAAATCTATCCCCATGTTTGTCAAAATTTCGATGAATATATGCTTGTCGAAAGTTTGACGAACACGGGCATATTAGTTAAAAAGAACATTTCAATCATTTTCATTTTTATGGCAGTGAGTGACCACGTGAATTGGGATTTTCACTGAGCTAAGGAGCTGAGCGGACTAGTGGAGCTTATTCTGCAACAACGCTCAATTCTCCCAAGGTTAATAGTACATTTCTTATCTTCTAGAGTTTGAGGTATGTTAATCCGTGATCGTGTCTGCTATATTTCATATTACCACATACTGCATTGTCATTTTTGATTCTTGTACTCATCTTTGGTATTGAATCAATGTGATATATGAATCAATGTGTATGTTTACTGGTGTTTGAGTATGGTTTGTAAATTCTATGACTGAGAATTATGAAAGCTACAACTAGGGTTTAGGATGCAATGCCATATAACCAATGCATAATCAATGGTTTTGGAATGTAGTTTTGAAAAAAAATAATCACTGAGATTTTAATGGCACAGTTTTACCTTTGTATTTGTCCTACATAGAAATGCCACTGTAAACATGGTACTCATGGTTTATTTGAAATACTCGGCAAGGTCTGAACGCCTTTTATAATTGCATGGCCAAGTTCAACCTACAATAACCTTTACTTCAAATCCTCCCGCTTACTCTTTGCTGTAGACATAGGGCTCACGGTCTTATGATTGTTAGAAACTGGCATATGAGAATGGGAAAATTTGATTCACTTGAATTTTGAAATCTTCATGTAGTTTGATCTGAAAATAGATTTAATTTACTAAACTATTCAAAACTTTCATCAAATTCAAAATTTTCTATGTTGTGAAATGTGCTAACTTTTTAGTTTGAGTTTTTTCCCTTCATTTTAATTAATCAATTTAACTTAATTATTCTTTAAGCAATGATAGAGGTAAAAATGGTGTGATTTCTAATAAAAGTTAGTCATAATTTAGATAATGTGTGGTTCTATTTATACACATTTATACATTGGGTTTGTAAGTTTTTTAATAAACTGTAAACCCTTGTTTGCATAGTCATGGCCAATATAGAAAATTTAGTTTTGACCAAAACCCAAAAACTGATAAGATCTTCCTTCTCAAATGAGGAAAGCCTCAATTCATTGATTCCCTCAACTAATATAACTGTCTCTTTATCCACTCCCTATAGTCCTAAAGAAATGAAAGCTATGAATTAAGCTTCTCAATTTAAGCTCTAGTTTTTACATCCTTATCCTTTGAAATATTATATATATTATTGCCAATTGTGTGATCTATGACTCAATGGAGTCAATCTCATCCTTTATACTTTTTTGAAAAACTAGGTCATTTCAAGAAAAATTGATAGAACACATACTTAACTTCATTAGCACATTCCTTAAATAGTTTCAAGTGATGCTAAAATATATCAATTGTGTGCATTTTCATACTGATTAAAGGCTTCTACCTTTCTCTTATCTTTTATCTTACTTAAGGCATCCGACTCTTCTTTATTCTGAATGAGAGAGGAATGATCCTTGAAGGAACCTATTGAAAGCTTCAATTTTTGTTTTAGAAGCAATGAGGAATCAATGTTTACCACTTAAATTCATCACTTGTCTTAGTAGTGTCTTGAACCTTCTTAGTATTTTCCTCTTCCTCTTTCTCATTAAGCACTATAGTTTTCTCTAAAGGAACAATGTCCTATTCTTTGTTTCTAGTTGTGTTCCTTGAAGGAGGGACACCTATTTCACTTTGATCTTCTGTACCACTACTCTTTGGATGAGCAGTTTTCTTATCCTTCTTATCACTCTTCTTTGTTGTATCCCTCTCAATCATAGGAGCATCAAAGGAAAATATGTATATGTCTTGTGTGGATGCATAAGCTATATCCTAAAAATTAATATCATCTATAAGTGCTTATTACATAGGAACAACTTCAACCTTCTTCATCTCCTCTACTATTTTAGTAGTCATCTTTTTAGTTTGTTTCTTTTTCCTCTCTCTCTCTTCTTTGTCCATTCCCATGATGGTATTCACCCATTTTTTGGGGCTGGAACTCTTATGCCTACATTTGAGACAATTGGACTCTTTCCTCATTTGAGTAAGGCATCCCAAAACACGTAATCTGCATGGTGGAAACACAACCTCAAAATGGGAGTACAGGGAAACTCTGCTCTCAAATGCCCTATCCCGCAGTATCTCTCATTTGCATATTTGAATCCTACACCCATCAAACTTTCCTAAATTAGAAATATTAGATTACATTAAAATAGGGCTCTTTGAGAATATAATAATAGCAACTTACCAAATGCAACTAGATTGTCGATGACTTGAGAAAGAATGGCATAATTGTCGCTCAGCACAAAGTGTGCATCAGATAATTCCATCTGTAGTTCATTTTGAAGCATGTTTTCTAGACCCAAGTTGAATTTTTTGATAATACTATTGATGTAATGTACACAGCTTCCGTTATTTGGGTTTCTTGAACTTATAAGCAATGGCGTACAACCTAGGGGTACTAGATTGGACACAAGAAATTTTCTAGCTCCCATCTCATATAAACTTTGGACCACAAAATAGATAATAGAATCTGTGATGTGACTTCCCAAACATCAAACCTTGAATAATATGTGATTGTCATATTAGTGGGTAATTAAGTTGTGTTAAGATTATGTGATGGTTTTTTGTGTTCAATTGCATTAAACTATTCCCTCACAGCATTTGAAGCCCGAGTCCTGCCTAGTGAGCTCATAAGTGAATCTTAATTAGTATGTCTTCAAATCTATTAATAAAAGTAGGATGGGGTCACCTTGAGATGTTCTGAAAACTTGCTAAGAAGCAGTTCCTGGTATTGGTTCACATTGTAGAGTTGAGAAACTTTTGACTGCGAGATAAAGTAATTGGAAATATAATCATAGCTTCCAATGTTAATGTAGAAAAGAGCTGTGGAGATGAGATGAGTAGCATTTTCAGCTTGTTCCAACACAGAAACCAAGTCTTCCTTTGTGTTGGAGAAGAACTCAATCTGCCTCTCAAAGGGTATTCTGCCAATCTGCAAACAGGTATGTAAGATAAAATACTTTTAAGTTAGTTGGTATTTTATGAAATGTGTTGTTTAAAAGCCAATGAGGATTGATTACTCTTACTATACCAAACACCACATCATATTTAGTTGTGTTGGAATAGGAAAAACTATATCTTTTAAGGCTATTTGGAACTTACATATTTGTAGCCAGTGGAAGGCAGAATTCCAGAGCCTCTAGAGGCAAAGTTGACTCCTAGTAGTATGTTTCTCCCATTTTCTTCTAGATCTAAATATGGGACTGGAAAAGGCACCCCCATGATTTGGCCTACCATAAAAAAAGAAACACTAATTAACTTTACAAACTTACAACACAAGCTCTGGACTTGGGAGAAGTGGAAAAAATGTAGTTAGGAACTTTTCCCATACAAATGTAATCTGGAATGGTTCTTCCATTGCAAAACCTTCCATTTGGTAAGCCATTTCCAAAGTCAATGCCATTGAACCAAATATCTCCCTTGGAAAGAGTAGTAATGTAATTATTGTTTCCTATGTCCACCAATGAATCTCCAAAGATAAAAATGGCAGGAGTAGTAGAGGCAGTGGCAAATGTGAATAATCCCATCACTGTAAAAATTGTAGGCCAAACCTTCTCCATTTATAACCTATCAGTGAACTAAGCACACCAAGGTCTTAGAAGATAAAACTCGAATGCTTTACCCTGCTGTCAAGCTACAAGGGTGCCTTTATATTATTCCAGATGTTCTACATTTGATTGAATGCGTAATCTAAAAATTGACAGATCCATGTTAGAAAAGTTTGTGATCTCTATTTTTTTTTTTCGAAAGACAATTAAATGATTTGACAAGAAAGAGTCACATGTGACATATTCTGCAACTTAAATTTGTTGCTTAGCAAGTTATTTTTGCTAGTCCATCTGAGTCTTGGGGCCCTCTAGCAACACAAATAGATGCAGATTCTTTCTGTGATATAAAGTGGTTGCCAGCGCCTACAACTAAAGACTGCAAATAATATAGCTTAAGATAAATGAACCAAAAAGATCATAACGTGAACTAAAATGAAAGCCAAATTCCCAACACAACAAAAATAAATTCCATCATGTTATCACGTGCTCTTTCTCATCCACAAGAACAATAGAAAACCATTCCCCTAAAAAAGACCCTTTCCAAGCATCCCAAAACACATCTCCAAACCACTAAAATAGGAACCCAGCCAGATGCATATTCTCCTAATAGGAACTGATATATTCTTTAGTAGGGGCCGTTTAATAATGTATTCTAAAAGGGCAATAGCTAGGCAGTAATGTTGTAAGGAAAATAACAAGCATAAATTGAACCATCTTGAGAAGAACTCAAGAACTTGACTGCCAATTGTCTACTCTTCCATTTGTCCTAATTTTTTCCTCTACCTACTTTAGCATTTATCCCAGGTAATTGATTTAATAGGGAGTGAAGCTTACTAATATGTTGAACAATGATATCACTAAGTGATATCCCAGCTAAATGATTTAATAGGGAGTGATACTATCAACACTTGGGTTAACAACTCAACATATTCATACCAAACAAATGAAGCTTACTCCCAAATTTATCAAGTTGTGTTAACTTACCGATGACTTGATGCTTGACTTTAAGTAAAATGGTGATATAGGGGTCCTTATATTACACATAATTTTGATTAAAAGTTAAAATATAGCATTAAAATCTAAATGATAAAGATATTTCATATGATGTTTTCAATATTAAAATGGTTGAGAAAATGGTTGTTCAGTAATGATTTTTATCAACAGGTTGCAAACAAATCATCCTTCTTCCACCAATGAGTCATTCCATTTAAGAAAGACCATGTCTGACGATATCAACGCACAAAAAAATAGCGAGACAATTGCTAGACTATGGTCTAACTTAAAAAGAAAGGGTGATGGAAAATGTTATTGTCCTTGCAAACTTTGTAAGGGCTTAAAGACTCAAAGATATCTAATCAAAATAGCTGAGGAACATTGTAGGCAACATGGTCACATTGAAGGGGGAAACGAATTTCATCCATTGGTATGTATTTTAATATTTTAT
Organism: Chamaecyparis obtusa; assembly: GCA_027943335.1. NCBI lineage: Eukaryota > Viridiplantae > Streptophyta > Pinopsida > Cupressales > Cupressaceae > Chamaecyparis > Chamaecyparis obtusa. Next base: position 124,512 of record BSBK01007933.1, read on the forward strand.
AAAATACATAAGACATGATTTGATGATGACAACATGGTCATGGTTAATATAAGGTCATCATTTTCATATAGGTCAATGTCCCTCAGTTTCATGTTATGGACCATGACAATCTAGAGAATGTGGATTTCCAAATGAGGGAACATGGAGGTGTGAATATAGAAGTAGAAGGTAATGATAATATGGAAGAAGACCATGATGATGAAGAAGATCAAGATGATCACGATGATCAAGATGATGATGATGTTGATGCAAAGCTTGATGTACCTATACTTGAGAAGGTACACGAGCCCCTATATGAAGGCTCTGAAACAACTCTTCTTGCCGCTGTATTGTTGTTGGTGAACTTGAAGGTTATGAATGGTTTATCCAATGTAGCAATGACATGTATGTTAAGGTATGTCATCTTTTTTCATTATTTTAGTCGTAATTCCCTTACAATTAATATTGGGTGAATCATGTAGCAATTAATATTCTTTAAATTAACAAATTATATTTTTGGTCATAGGTTCGTAGGTGAGTGTTTGTTACCACCATCAAACATTCTACCTCGCTCGTACCGAGAATTATTTTCCATTATGAAAGATATTGGAATGGAATATCAAACAATACATGCATGTCCGAACGATCATATTATATATTATAAACAACATGAATTTGCAACAGAATGCCCTATTTGTCATATTAGTAGATATCAATCAGATCGAATAACAAAAAAGGTGCCTCGCAAGGTTCTTCAACATATTCCCATTATTCCACGTCGGCAACCATTATTCAAGTGCAATAGCTTGGCACAATTTATGGATTACCATGCACGCAATAGAAGTCAAGATGGCATTACGCGAATGTCTTCAGATGGCTCAGCATTTAAGGAAATAGAAGAAAAATGGCCACACTTTAAAGAAGAACCTTGCAATCTCAAGCTTTCATTGGCAGCGGATGGTGTCAATCCGTTTGGAAAGATGAGATCTACTTACTCGGTGTGGCCTATTTTTGTTATCAACAATAACATTCCTCCTTGGTTGTCCATAAAGAGGGAGCACATAATGTTGTCACTGATTGTTCTAGGTATTTTTTGATTTAATGGTCATCTAAATTAATTTATTATTAATAATCCATCAAAATGGTCATAATAATTATGTAATGTTTTTGTTCATTCAACTAGGTAAGTACCAAGTTAAAGATATCAATGTATATATTGAGCCCCTTATCAATGAGTTGATGGTGTTATGGAATGGGGTCACTATGTATGACATCTCTAGACCAATAGGACAAAGACAATTTCAATTCCATGCAATGCTTGTATGGACAATACATGATGCCCCTGGGCTAACACATTTTTGTGGTATGTTCTCTTCTTAACGCCTCTTTTTTGGTATGTTATAGTGCTAACACAAAGTTAACACATTTAATCCAATTATACATGATCTTGTAGGTCTTCAGACAAAGGGAAAATTTGCATGTCCAATTTGTGGTCCAAAGACAAAATCTAGTCATTCAAAAAGTTTGAGAAAGCAGGTGTTTGATGAGAATAGACACTTTCTCCACAGAAATCATAAGTACCAAATTACTGAAAAACATCTTTTCAATGGGAAAGAAGAGACTACATCAAAGCCATGGAGAATGACACCTCACCTATGAAAGTTGGCATACAATAAAATAAATCATCAAGGTAATGTCATTCCTCTGATGGGTTTTGTTTCAAATTTATATTTTGATATTGTGTTTTGTTTACTGATGATGTAATTGATGCTTGTGAAGGTTGTCAAGGCATCAATGACCAACTTCCAAAAGGACTAAAAAGTTATCCTACACAATTTACTAGGTTGTCGTACTATGAGCAACACCCAATCGTGCATTTGTTTGATCCTATGCATATTGGAAAGAATGTAATAGAGACATTATGGAAAATATTGGATGGAAGGCGTGACAAAGACCAAATTATCAAAATTTGTAGTGACATTGAAGAGTCCAACCATGCAATGAAAAATTTTATTCGATCAAATAACAATGGAGACCAGATTGATACAAGTTCCCTTCCATGGTTATTGTCGGAGCAGCAGAGCAATGCTATAAAAGAAATTATAAAAAAAATATGATTTCCCACAGGATTTGCTGTGAACATAAATGATCTCATATCAAAGAAAATTGAATTTGAGCCAGGGATGAAAACACACGATTGGCATATATTTATTAAGGTAATTCATATTATTTTGTATTCACTATATATTTGTATACTGCATGTGGTTTTCATTACATTCTTTTATAAAATATTGACAAGATCATTTTACAAATATTGCAGTATGTTCTACCTCTATCTCTCCCACACCACTTTGCCAACGGTGTCAAACAAGTTATATATGATCTTGGAAAATACATGAGGTGGTTGTCATCTAAAGAAATCAATAAAGAAGATATAAAATACTGGAAGAGAAAAATTCCTCTTCTTATGTGTGAAATGCAAAAGTGTCTACCTTCAACTTTTTTCAATGCACAAGAACATTACCTCATACATCAAGTTGAGGAGATTGAATTGTGTGGACCTGTACCAACTAGGTCAATGTGGATGGTTGAGAGGCACTTGAAATTTTTGAAAGGCTTGGTTCGATAGAGAGCACATCCTGAGGGTTCTATGGTGGAGGGATATATGGTATACCAGACCATGGTGTACATTAGTGAATATCTTCCTAAGTTTGCAGCAAAGATCCATGTATATCATATTTGGGATCCTAACTCCATTAACAAATTTGAAGGGGAGTACTTGATGGGAAAAGGTAGATTGAGGAAAGTGAGAGGTAAATCTAAGATGTTATTATATTTAATTAATTCTTATAAATTTGGTAGAGAGTGGGATGCAATAAATCTAATATGTTTTTGATACAGCTGGTCAAGAGTGGGATGCAATACATTTGTATATTGCAAACAATCTTGATTGGATGATGGTATGGATTGAACGATGTCAAAAAAATGGTTTCTCATTAACATGGGAAGGTGTTGCTTCATTGGTTAGAGAAGCTCATCGTAATGGAGATTCCAATGTTACTCCAATGGTAATTGATCTAGCACATGGTTTAAGAGGTGGACAGGTACGTAAAAATTTATTAATGATCATGACTCGTATGTTTCATATCAACTCATGATGCAAATAATTTACACACTTGAAAAATTGCAGGTCAAGCATCACAAAGCTATGTACTATCATGGCCACAAATTTCACATATAAAAGTTGGATGACACAAAGAAAAATTGTGATTCTGGGATAAGTGCAGTTTTCGAGGTCACCAATATATCATCTAGAAATGACATACATCCTCAAGAATCTCAAAATCAATACTATGGCATCTTAGATGATATAATTGAGTGCGACTTTAACTCCTTCAAAGTAGTTCTATTTGTCGTCAAATGGTACAGGCTACGACTAAATCAAAATGATCCAGATAAAACTGTTATTCAACATGATAATGGATTTACAATCATTAATACAAGGTCATTTGAGCCAGTTGGAGATGAGCCCTATGTTCTTCCAAGCCAGTGTGAGCAAGTGTTTTACTCAGAGGTTCCACATAAACAGGGTTGGTCATTTGTTGTTAGACATGATCCAAGAGGAAGGCCGATAAAGTATAATGTTATGGAAGAAGAAGTGATGCAGGAGCATCCTGGGTGTAAGAGCAATCTTGCATCACCCAAAAATATTTCTATTTTTGTATTCAATAAGGGCTATTTTGTGCAGAGCTGCTATTTATGGAAAGTTACTATTTTTTGGTAATTTTTGTATGTGCTCAGAATGATCTGATTTCTTTCTTGGAGGTTCATTTTGGTCATATAAGTCTGCCAGTAAAGTTTCATTGCCAGATCAAGTGTATATTGGAAGATATTGAAGATTTTCGGTATTGGCAGCAGGGTACAGAAACTTTGAACTCAGTTTTGAAGGCTTTAGAGGCCCCGGATGAGGTCAAATTTTGGGCTGAATGAAGCTTGCTTAATTCAAGCGTTGTAGAGCTCCTCGCGCCCTTTCCGAAATGGGGTTACAATAGTCAATCGGGTCAACTGGTGATGACTTATGGTCTTCGGAAGTTGGGTCACCTGAAATGGCGAAAAATGATTTTTCTTCAAAATTTCTGTTCGGGTTTCAAAATTTATTTTGAGCCGACTATGATGTAATGAAATGTAAAATAAAAATAATTCTAAGTTTGGTCAGCCTTATTGGCTAAAATTCTGGAACCTTTCCAGGCGGTGGAAAATTGCCTATATAAGGAAGGCTGTATTATTGTCTTAGGCAGTTCAGAATAGTTCTGGGTAGTAGATCTGGGTATTGATTCGAGGCTTTGTCCTACAGAATATTGTAAGGGAATGCCCATGTGGCTTTGCATATTGTAATTCTAAAAGTTTGTAATTCCACATTTGTGGAGATAATAAGAAGCCAATTTTCTGTTCTTGCATATTGTTGTGGTTTCTCTATTTCTGTTATGTGTTTGTGGTATTAAGCGGACCACCCTTCATCAAGTGGTATCAGAGCCAGGTTTTCTTGAGTGTGTAAACAGATCGCCGACTGTGAGGCAGTTTGCACCAGGACCGTGGCTAGGGTTTCAGCGCGCATCGCGAAAATGCCTCATGAAGGGAACGTGGCGAAAGAGTTGGTGTTGTGACACCTGAGGTTAGAGAGCTGCAGAGACAAGTGCGAGCATTGCAAGAAGAGATTCACAGAGGAATGAATCTTAATGTCAGAGACGAAAGCGAGGATGAAGCTGAAGAAGAATATCAAGAAGGAGAAGTTGAAATTGTGAACCAGGAGGAAGAAAGACTTTTTCGGGCGATTTCCAAGATTGGGAAAAGACCTAAGATTGAGGTTCCTACATTTTCTGGAAATCTTAACCCAGAGGAATTGATCGACTGGATCAATGAATGTGAGGAATATTTTGAGTATGAAGATGTTGAGGATCCTGATAGGGTCAAATTTGCGAAGGCCAGACTGAAAGGTCATGCGAAGATATGGTGGCAAGAGATTCAGTTGGAGCGAAATAGAAGGGGAAAGGAGAAAATTACGAGATGGGATCGGATGGTGGATAAATTGAAGCGATAGTTCATTCCTGTTGATTATGAGCTTGATCTACTAAAGAAAATGCAAAGTTTGAAGCAAGCAGGAAGATCTGTTCAGGAGTATACAGAGGAGTTCTATTGACTTCTCATCAGAACAGGCCATGCAGAAGCTGATAAGGAGAAAGTTGCCCGATACCTTAATGGGTTAAGGCCAAGCATTCAGGAGGAGCTGAATCTAGTTCGAATGAACAGTATTGAGGAGGCATGCCAGTTTGCCCTAAAAGTAGAGGAAAAGCTGAACAAGAAGTTTGAGAGCAGACAAAACGGAAGAGGTCACGGTGGACGATCTGGTGGACGGTCATATGGTGGCCGAAATGAAGATCCGAAAAAGAAGGATGAGGCTAGTAGCAGTCAGAATCAGCGAGGAAATAATTCCAATCACTTCCAGGATCAGAATAATAGAGATCAAAGAGGAAGAGGAAGAGGACAAGGATCTGGAAGAGGTGGCTTCCGTGGAACATGTTTTCACTGTGGAGAAGAAGGTCATAGGGCATTTGAATGTCCTCAGTGCCAAGGCAGAACAGACAGGAGAAATGAAGGCCAGGCTAGAATTGTACATGTAGATGAAGATGCCAGATCATCAAATTCTGAAGATGCTGAAAGAGGAGAAATGTTGATTAACAGAAGAGTCCTGTTGAGTGGTGAGAATGAACCTGAGCAAAGGAGGAGCTTGTTTCGCACCAGGTGCAAGTGTGAAGGTAAATGTTGTGATGTGATTATCGATAGTGGAAGCACTGACAATTTAGTGTCAGAAGAGATGGTGACAAAGTTGAAGCTCAAGAGACAAAAACACCCACATCCATATCGGATTGCCTGGGTACAGGATGACCACAAGGTCATGGTCAATGAACAATGCCTGGTGAAGTTCAAGATTGGCGGATACCAAGATGAGGTATTGTGTGATATCATATCTATGGATGCATGTCATATGTTGTTGGGTAGACCATGGCAGTTTGACAGATGTGCTGTACACGATGGTCGTGCGAATACCTATTCCCTGACAAAGGATGGAGTGTGACATAAGCTAAAACCATTGAAGGAGACTGAAGAAAAGGTATGTGGTAATGCAAGGATAACTTTTGTTGATGGAAGAAATTTTCTAGATGGTATGAGGCATGAGCATGTATGTTTTTCTTTAATTCCAAGAGCTGATAAAGAGGAAGTAGAAGATGTTCCTGTAGAAGTTGCAGATTTGTTGAATGAGTTTCAGGATATTGTATCCGATAACGTGCCTGATGGATTACCACCAGTCAGGAAGATCAGTCATCAGATGGACTTGATCCCAGGAGCGAGTTTGCCGAATAAGGCAGCACACAGAATGACACCTGCAGAAAGTGAGGAGTTGAACAGACAAGTACATGAACTGTTACGTAAAGGATTGATCCGTGAGAGTCTAAGTCCCTGTGCTGTACCTGCGGTATTAGCACCAAAGAAGAATGGAGAGTGGAGGATGTGTACAGATTCCAGAGCAATAAACAAGATCACAATCAAGTATAGGTTTCCATTGTCACGAATGGATGATATTATGGATTGTTTGAGTGGAGCTGTGTATTTTTCAAAGATAGATCTGAAAAGTGGATATCATCAGATTCGGATCAGGGAGGGAGATGAATGGAAGACTGCCTTCAAGACAAAGGAAGGACTATATGAGTGGTTAGTCATGCCTTTTGGGCTAACCAATGCACCGAGCACTTTCATGCGGCTCATGAACGAGGTTCTGAAAGAATTTTTGGGTAAGTTTGTCATTGTTTACCTAGATGATATTTTGATCTTTAGTAAGACATTGGATGAGCATATGATGCATATTCGTATGGTATTTGAGAAGCTGAGAGAAGAGAAATTGTTGATTAATTTGAAGAAGTGCAGTTTTGTGAAGAAAGAGTTAGTGTATTTGGGATTTGTAGTTTCAGTAGAAGGTCTAAAAATGGACCCAGAGAAGGTACAGGCTATCCTTGAATGGCCTACTCCAAAGAGTGCTACTGAGGTAAGATCTTTTCATGGTCTAGCTAGCTTTTACAGAAAGTTTATCAAAAATTTTAGCAGTATTTGTGGACCCTTGACTGAAACAATGAGAGGGGATAGAAAAGAGTTTAAGTGGACTAATGGGGCAGAAAAGAGTTTTCAATTGTTGAAACAAAAAGTTACAGAACAACCTGTTTTAGCACTTCCAGATTTTAATAAGGTGTTTCAAGTAGATTGTGATGCTAGTGGTACTGCAATAGGAGCTGTTATGAGCCAAGAAGGTAAACCTATTGCTTATTTCAGTGAGAAGTTGAATGATGCCAAGAGAAAATATTCTATTTATGATCAGGAATTTTATGTTATAGTTCAAGCATTAAAGAAGTGGAGACACTATTTGCTTCCTAAGGAGTTTGTTTTGTATGCTGATCATCAAGCTTTGCAATATTTGAATAGTCAAGGAAAGTTGAATCAAAGGCATTTGAAATGGGTTGAGTTTTTGCAGAGTTATACATTTGTTTTGAAACACAGGAGTGGAAAGTCTAATAGGGTTGCAGATGCTCTTAGCAGAAGGCAACTATTGCTGATAGAAATGCAGATTGAAGTGGTTGGGTTCAAGGAACTCAAGAATTTGTATCCAGAGGATCCTGATTTTGGTGAAGCTTGGAAGGCTTGTACAGAACCTGTTACTCTAGACAGGACGAAATGGTTGGATTTCATCATCCAGGATGATATGCTATTCAGAGGGAGTCAGTTGTGCATTCCACGAAGTTCTATGAAGGAGAATCTCATCAAGGAGAAGCATAGCGGAGGATTGGCTGGACATTTTGGTCGTGATAAAACCGTTGGTTTGGTTAGTGAGAATTATTATTGGCCGCAGTTGTAGCAAGATGTGAAGAAGTTTGTACAGAGTTGCAGAGTATGTCAGATGGCGAAAGGAGTGAATTAGAATACAGGGTTGTATCAGCCATTACCTATACCAGAGAAGCCTTGGGAGGATATCAGTATGGACTTTGTTCTGGGTTTACCGAGGACTCAGCGGGGACATGATTCAATTTTTGTGGTAGTTGACAGATTTCCGAAGATGGCACATTTCATTCCTTGCAAGAAGAGTAATGATGCTGTTCATATAGCAGAATTGTTTTTCAGAGAAGTAGTGAGACTTCATGGTTTGCCAAAGACCATAGTTTCAGATCGGGACACTAAGTTTGTTGAATATTTCTGGCGTACATTGTGGAAGAAGTTAAAGACAGATTTGAAGTTCAGTTCATCACATCATCCACAGACTGATGGAAAAATAGAGGTGGTGAATAGGAGTTTGGGAAATTTGCTGAGATGTTTGGTTGGAGATAAGCCAACAGGATGGGATTTGATTTTACCACAGGCAGAATTTGAATACAATAATTCTGTCAACAGGAGCACTGGTAAATCACCATTCCAGATTGTATATGGAAGTAGTCCAAGAAATGCATCTGAATTGAGGAAGATAGATAAAGGAGAAATAAGTAGTACTGAAGCTGAGGATTTTGCAGAACACTTGAAGAACATCCATGAAGAGGTGAGGAAGCATATTACCAAGATGAACGCACAGTATAAGGCTAAGGTAGATGAGAAAAGGAGGTATAAGGAATTTCAAGTTGGTGATGAAGTCATGGTTCATTTGCGGAAGGAGCGGTTTCCAGTTGGTACATATAACAAGCTGAAAATGAAGAAGTTTGGACCATGTAGGATACTGAAGAAACATGATTCAGGAAATGCATATGAGGTAGAATTGCCTACTGAGCTAAATATTTCACCAGTGTTTAACATTTCAGACCTGACAGAGTATCATGAAGGAGGTGTTGAAGATGAGATCACAGCAGCACAGTGGAGTATTCCAGCAACTAGTTCAGACACTAAGGAGATCGAAGATATACTGGATAGTCGTATTGGCAGAAGCACAAGGAACAGGATATATGAAGAATATCTAGTCAAGTGGAAAGGATGACCTGTTGAAGATTCATCATGGCTGACAAAGGAGGAGATTAGCCGTCTTGGTTTTCCTCTGCACACCTGAGTCGTGACAGGGTCACTTCTCAAATTACCTCGGGTGTCTGATGCAAGAGCATCCTGGGTGTAAGAGCAATCTTGCATCACCCAAAAATATTTCTATTTTTGTATTCAATAAGGGCTATTTTGTGCAGAGCTGCTATTTATGGAAAGTTACTATTTTTTGGTAATTTTTGTATGTGCTCAGAATGATCTGATTTCTTTCTTGGAGGTTCATTTTGGTCATATAAGTCTGCCAGTAAAGTTTCATTGCCAGATCAAGTGTATATTGGAAGATATTGAAGATTTTCAGTATTGGCAGCAGGGTACAGAAACTTTGAACTCAGTTTTGAAGGCTTTAGAGGCCCCGAATGAGATCGAATTTTGGGCTGAATGAAGCTTGCTTATTCAGGCATTGTAGAGCTCCTCGCGCCCTTTCCGAAATGGGGTTACAATAGTCAATCGGGTCAACTGGTGATGACTTATGGTCTTCGGAAGTTGGGTCACCTGAAATGGGGAAAAATGATTTTTCTTCAAAATTTCTGTTCGGGTTTCAAAATTTATTTTGAGCTGACTATGATGTAATGAAATGTAAAATAAAAATAATTCTAAGTTTGGTCGGCCTTATTGGCTAAAATGCTGGAACCTTTCCAGGCGGTGGAAAATTGCCTATATAAGGAAGGCTGTATTATTGTCTTAGGCAGTTCAGAATAGTTCTGGGTAGTAGATCTGGGTATTGATTCGAGGCTTTGTCCTACAGAATATTGTAAGGTAATGCCCATGTGGCTTTGCACATTGTAATTCTAAAAGTTTGTAATTCCACATTTGTGGAGATAATAAGAAGCCAATTTTCTGTTCTTGCATATTGTTGTGGTTTCTCTGTTTCTGTTATGTGTTTGTGGTATTAAGGGGAGCACCCTTCATCAAGAAGATACTGAAGATGATGAAGAAGCAGATGATGATGATGATGATGATGATGATGATGATGATGATGATGATGATGGTGATGACGATGGTGATGGTGATCATGGCGATGATGATGATGGTGATGTTGTTGATGGAGATGATGATGGTGATGATGGAGATGATAGTGATGATGATGATGATGATGATGATGATGATGATGATGATGATGATCAATGACATAATTGAAATGGTTACATATTTATTGTGTTCAATTTTAATGATTACATATTTATGTTTTGCTTTAAATTGTAATGGTTACATATTTATTGTGTTCAATTCTAATGATTATGACATATTTGATTTATAATTACCAATTTTTTGTTTATGATGCTCAATTAATTATTGTTGATACATGTATATTTGTGTTTGATTATCACCCTTTTTGCAAACAGGCAATTGACTACAGACATTGTCACCCCGGCCTTCTATTGACGATCTTGCATTCCATATATCAGGCAAATTTGTTCATGTTTACGATGTTACATATTGTTCATGTTATCTTCTAAGTTATTTGTAGCATACGTATCATGTAATATTTAGCTAACTTAAGATAAATGATTAACATATGTAGGAAATTTGACCCCTTTGGCGTGGATCATGCACAGTGACATGGATCAGCAGGTATAAGTCAATAAATAGACATAATTTTCTTATATTCTTCTTGTTTATCACTGAGCATGTATGTTATAAATAGATATATTATATAATCATATAATTTATATATAGACAAAGAAGAACCATATAGAAATATAATATATAATCACTTTCAACCTAGTACATTTTATATGTCTCATGTATAGACAAAGAAGAACCGTACGTATGGGTCACAACTTGATTATTCTATATATATTGACATGGCAATATCTCATTTGATGGATTGCAGCACCCACCAAATAGGTACTTGTCAGATCTATCTACATCGAATGAGGGAAATGAGGGAATGCTAGATGAAAGTTCTACATGTAGTACGGCTAAAATAGGGAGATCAACTAGAGGTCAAAAGATTAGAAAAAAATTTGATAAATGCATGCAATATTTCCTTACTAATGGGGGGTCCTGTTCTTATGATGATGAGACCAAAGGCGACATCAAGGTGCCCTTTTGGTATAGACACATTGAGAAACAATGGGTACCCAATGAGCTACCTCCAATTAATACTGATTTTTGTGTTAATGAGAGGATATATCACATTGCTCCATCCTCATTACATGGTTTGGGCCTATTTTCCATGGATGGGATAAAGGTATATTACAACAGAGTTGTTGAATTATTCAAGTATGTCGGTCCGTGTTACAATTACAATGATTGGATGCAGATTGTTCAATATAAAAAAAGTATGCATAGGTATGCACTATCAGCTAATTATATACAAAGGAAAGAAAATGATCAAAGTAAAAGATTTTCAATGTACATTGATGGGAGACCAAAAGTGATAGGTAATATTGTGGGTTTTATAAATAGTACGTGACCTTCGTCAACTAATAAGCAACCCAATTGCATATTTGAGGTGCATGAGGGGAATCAAGTTTTTGTATGTGCAATAAAATCAATAAGTGCAGGGGAAGAACTGCTAATAGATTATCATTTAAATCGCATAGATACAAACAAAGTTACTATTATGAGGGTGGTAAGTACTATATACCATTTTATTAATAAGTTTTTTTTTGCTAAGTCTATTGCTTTTAGCTCACTAATTTTTTTATATTTAATCTTTGTCACAGGACGATATGGATTCCGCAGATGATAGAGGCCATGAGGATGCTCCTCCCACTCGTTCTTCAGGGGTAAACCTTATTAAATATGTACAAATTAGATAGTTGAAAAATGTTATATTATTACGTTATTTTATTTATGGTTTTGGAGTTTTTATGATATTTTTACTAATATTCTTGTCACAATTTGATGTTTAGGATAAGGGAAAAGCACCCTCGATAGTAGAGGCAATAGCTACCCCCGAGGATGATGATCTTTTTGCAGATTCACCTAATGTTATAATCATGTTGAAGAAAAAAATGAAACAAATCAATAAAGAAATAATTAATATTTTGTATGTAACAAATCCAACTAAGGAGATGCTGATGAGGCTAACTGAATTGAAAGCGCTCGCATGTCGGTATCAAGTAAGCAGTAATGAATCTTTAGTTATAACAAAATTTCAATAAAGGTTAATATTTTATACTCTTTTATGTTGTGAAATAAAATATATGTAATATGTGTTCTTGTTGTAGGATTTTATGGAATCTCTAGCACCTGGTCAAGGACAATGTGCAGATGAGGCCGGTACTAGTAGGCCTTCGGCCGCCTCAGGTAAAGTAATCCTTTAGTTGACAAGTTACAAGGAATTTTTTCTTTGGAACATTCAAAAATTTCTCAAATTAACTCTTACTTTTATTATTTCAAAATGTCTTTGCTAACAATGTATTGTTTAGGTCATCAATTATAGGAGACTCCTCCTAGCCAGGTTGTCCTAGAAGATTATCGAGTGCAATGTCAGCCACAAGGGCCATGCAAACATCAACGCCTTCAAGGGCTATGGCAGCTAGTAAATCATTGTTTTACTATATTTGGTTTTGTTCTAATTATGATTTCATAATTTGTACTTTAATCTTGGGTGCATCACATAGTGGATTATTTTTTTGGAGTAGGAGATACCCCGGTGGCACCGCTTGGTACACCAGATGCTGATCAATCTGCATGTATTGGTGATAATTCACCACCATTTCCTGGATCTACCCGTGTTACTAGCACGGGAGCTATGCAGACATCATTATTGATTGACAATAATGAATCAATGCCTATAAGATGTCCTCAGATTCTAGGTACTTTAAATAATTATTTTTATATTGTAATATGCATTTACCTATTCATAACAAGTTTTGTATTGATTATCCCATGACATTTTTTGCAGGAAATGATATGTTTTATAAGAAGCTTTATGACCTCACATTGCATATATTTGGGCCCACCATACGTACAAGGTGGAACATCATAAGTGAACTAAGTTTATCCCACTATTTTTTTTTCATATCATTAATTGGTACAGTATTTTTCCTTTCATTCCGGTCTTTTCTTTTAGTGGCTATATCTAACAATTTTGTGTTTTTCCTTAAAAGGTGGAATTTGCAAGAAAAAAGTTTAAAAGATCAACTCATCAAAGATTTACATCATGAGTTTGGTAATAATATATTTGATGAGAAGAAAATTTTAGAAAGAGCTTGCAAACATCTTAAGACTGTGAGGGACGCATATAGAAAGAGTCTTTTCCAGAACCCAAAGTACGAGCGTCCTCCCTTTATTTTAGTGAGAGATTGGAATGAATTTATTTTAGATGCAAAGGAGGAAGCGGATGCTCAAAAAGGAGTTTCACCAACAAATGTGAGAAGGTATGCAATAGTATTAACTACTAGTGATAAGGTGTTTGGGATGGACTTTTGAGATGATAATTAAATTTTGAATGCAATCATCATTTTTCAACATAATATCTTTGTATGATGTTTTAGACATTTTCACCATTGAATGCAATGTGTTCAGCATTTCAAAGTTTCATTTGTTATTCCATATACATGTTTTTATAACCTTTTTTTCAAACTTTTCATAGGTTGCAGGACACTTCAAAGGCAACAAAGGCCAGGCTGCAAAAGATTGGGCAACACAGACTTGGCACTGGAGGATATTCAAAAATTAAAGCTCGCATTGTAAGTAGCAGTAAATGAATTGCAGAGAAAAAATATTTATAAAATGCAAATAATTTTGTTTAATCAAAAAATGCAGGGCTCTGATTTTAATTTAGAGGCCACAAAAGAACACAAAAAAATTGCCTTCAAGGAAGGCTATCAAGCTGTGGCTAAACGCCTACAGCAAGCTTCCACTGGCCCAACCAAAGAGTCTCTTGCATCATGTGCACAGGTAAATATGCCAAAAAAATATATTAGAATTTGAATACTTGAGCAACAATCAATTTGATAATAATGTCTATTACATTGCAATGCAGCCTCTTAATCGTGACACAGATCATATGACGCCGCATCATGAAGCCCCTGATGTGCATCATATTGTCCAAGGAGGTGCTCATTTGCTATTTAAAACTAATTATGCAATTATTAATATAATTTAACATCTTAAATTGAACTTGATGTAACATTTTTGTGTATATTTTAGAGGATATAGAATCAGGTCATGTTGAACAAGTGCCAGAGGATGTTCAGACTGATCGCCATGTAGATCATGTGGCACATTCAAGTAAAGAAAATCTATGTTTTGTTCTTTTAAATTAATTTTTTGATTTATAGTTCTTTTACTTACATAAATACTTGTAATTCAATAATATAAAATAGTGTGAATTTAACTCATGAAGTACTTATTGCAGTAGACCCCCCTTCAGCGCAGCGGCCTCCTGTTCCTGAATAGACGAGGAGGAGACACATGTTGGGATTAGAATCAATAGAGGAGGGGAATGATGAGGACGTTGATCTTCCTCTTAGAAATTATATGATTAAAAAAAATAGCAAGAAACCCAAAAAGAAATGATTGTAATTAACATTTATTGCTAATGAAAGAACATTGTCTTAATGGATGTAATTTTGTACTAGTAATGTTGATGAATGATGTGTGTTAATATGTGTTAATGAATTATTCATGAATGTTGTGTGTTAATGAATTATGTGTTAATGAATTATTTATGAATGTTGTGTGTTAATGAATTTTATGTGTTAATGAATGTTATCATGTGATTATAATCATTGAATGTTATATTTCAAAAATAGATGAATGAATGAATGATTGTTATTAAATGTTAATGGGGAATTTAGAGTGATGTTAGGGTGGGGGGGGGGGAGGGGCCAAATGAGCTTCCACCTTCATGTGGTTAGGCTTGTTTAGTAGAGAATATTAAACTATTCTCGAAACCAAGTGAAGCTCAAACTTTAAAGACAAGCTTAGAGTTTTTGATGCAGAGCCTTCTAATATCCCCTTAAGGAACCCTGTTCAACTCGAGGATTCGACAACGTCTTGGAATCCACTCAAGGAACTAGAGTTCAACTAGAGGATCAATAAGAAGTCCCTAACTTAAGGATATCAACCAAACACTCCTCTACAATAGGTTCACTACCTTGATTCATTTTAGACAACTTATCAATTCACTTTGTCCATGTTCCAATTTCCCTCTCCTTGGGAACACTCCTAATTCACCTTTCATGCAATCACCTATTGATTTCTATCTTCAAGGATTCCCTTGATCCTTCTAAGGCTTCAAAAATCCTCAAATAGCCTAACTAAGGAGTTCCAAACCCTACCAAGCATTAACTCTATCCCAATCTTCAAAACTGCCTTTTCTAGGACTATCCAATTAGCCCTGTCCTACTAGTAAATTGCAGTTTTCTCTAAAATTCCTCAAACACCATGGTGACTTCTTCACCTTTCTAGATACCCTTTATTGAGTTCTTCAAACCCTACTAATACCAATCCTTCAACTTGTGACTGTTGCACACTTCTATGACTGTCCCTATCAACAATTAGGCCTAATTAGCCCTCCTCTTCCAAAGAAACTCCTATTTACACTTCCTCTCAACCTTCCAACCTTTATAAAGTCTCAAGGAATCTAATAAACATTGGAATTCCTCAATTAGTTTGACCCTCCAAGCTTTCCTAGATACATTTTCATCAAACCCTCCCTTTAAGGGTTTCTAGCCTAGGGCTTCCTAAAAAAGACCCTAAATCAACTCACAAAACCTTTCTAATGGCTCAAACACCTTAAAAAAAACTCTCTCAATCATTTCCAACACTCATTTACCAATTCCACCCTCAACTTGTTCATATTCACCATGTGGTGCTTCCCAAATGCACCCTTCACTGCCTGTTCAACAGTCACCTACTGTTCCTTTCTCCTTTCACTGACACCTGCATCCAGATCATGATAAAAACATAATATTTATAGGCCTTAGTACCTCTCCCACAGGCGATTATTAGAACACAAACAATTATGGGTACTTTCACCTTTTTAATCACAACAAAAGTTGACAATTCCAATTTACATGGAGATCCAATTAGAATCAACTCTAACATACTTCACAGATTAAAAGTCCGATGTTTAAGCTTTACACAGCTTGTTGCCTATATATTTTAATTTGTAGTATGTACTTCATTCTATATATGAATAAGCCAGCTAGTTTGTTAATTAATGGCCCATTTTCTTTGAGAATTTGCCAGCCTTTTCAGAAGTATTTTTGTTTAGGATGTCAAAGAGATATGAAGAAGAAGAAGAGAACTTATGTGAATTGAAGTGTCAGGAGGGTGGTATTTATCTTTTGACATTTGGAGGGCGTGACAAGCATGTGTAAGCTGCCTCACTTGCATTTTGAATTTTATAATTCTATCAAATTTATCTTGCTCATTTGGTTTTGCTTGTGCAGGTTTGGGCCTGGGGCAATCCAAAATATCAATGAAGCTTTGAATAAGGTATGAAAAGATACTCATAAATTCACAAGGCATGTGATATTTGTTGGGTCATTGTATTTCATTATATCAATGGTTCTAAGGATAATTTGGTAGGTCGAGGGGGACAGAGATGCAACAGCTCTTGTCATAATGAATGAGGTGATTTCCACCATTTTTACAGGTTGGGTTGGATCATGAGAATAGTTATATAATTTGATAAGTAGGAATAGTTATATAATTTGAGATAGTCAATATTATTGGCACACTTTCCAAAAAAGTTGATATTGGATTTTGGATATGTTATAGTTCTCCCAAAAGGGTATCTAGAATGCTAATTTTTTTGTAGGTTCATTTGGAAAAAAATTGAGTTATTTGGGTTTGAACACTGCTGGAGGGCTACTAGCCTATTAACTAGGCCTAATTAGCAGTTTTGGTGAATTTGTGTGTTTGGAGTTGTTTGAATGATAGAATCTGATTGAAACCTATTGAATCACCTTGTTTGACACATTTAACATCAACTTTGAAGATTTGGAGTCAGGTAACTATGTTTGTGGGTTGAAGTGCTTTGAAGCCAATTGGAATCCTTGTGGGTTATTTATGAATTTGCCTAAGTCATTGTGAATCCATCACCTTTTGCATGCCACTCTGCATCATCTAAGGTGCATGTAGTATACCCTAAGATAGATAAATGTAAACCTTCTAAGGAAATACCTAAATGATGTTGGGAACTATCTTGAATTCAATTTTGAGGAAAATGAAATTATAATTATGACAAGGTGTTTATGAATAAGACAAATTTAGACAAGAATGACAAGCACCCAAGAAAAGGTGGACATGAAAAGAAGATAACTATATTTAAAGGAAGTCAAGATAATGTACAAAGCCACAATAGGAATGTCCTCAAAAGATGTACCCTCTAATTTGGAAAATGACTCTAGAAAGTGTAATTCTTGACCCTAGGATGTGCAAGCTATGTTTTCAGATTTTTAGATTTTTTGAATCTAAGATGAGGACTATTCACTATGAAAATGACTAAGAAGGGTTATAAACTCTCAATATAAGAATGCCACTAAAATGCAAGGTATGAATTTATAATTTGCAAGGGTTTCCAATCAAAATATTCTAGATAAAGGAAAAATGATATATTTATGACCCATGCTATTTTGTTTCTCTATGTGGGACATTTTTTAGGACAAGTTTTGATGATTCATAAACACAAAAATCACACAATCACTTATGGCTGTAGGTATGACTGAAATGAAATGTTTTGTGTATATTTAGTAACTTTTTCAAGTTACAAGTTTTCACACTATCTTTCACAACAAAACACATAAACAAGTAGTCTAATATAAGGTCAAAATGGCTTCAATGAAGTATTTTACAACCATTACTTGGTAGTTAATTATCTCACATAGATGTATCAAACTATTAGAACTTAAAAGTCCTCTTGTAGGCACCTATGTTTTTTCCATTTTCTAGGTAATGTTGTCATGTTAATGTAGATATATTTCAATAACACAACACCCTAGGACACATATTGGTGCAGGGGTACTTAACAAAACAACTAAGGACAATATGGTACTACATGAAGACAAGAGGGAAAAGACATCTAGTCATGCCAATTGGGATATTCTAAGGCCAATAATGGCATACTGTAATGAACAAGGTACTTTGGAAGTCAAGAATTGTAAGGGTCCTGATAAAGCCCTATGGGCAACATAATGTAAAAATGGCCTAACGAGCCATAAGGGTAGCCTAGAGAGTAGTTTTATGTTTTTTCATATTTAATAAGGTCATTGAACCAATTTCAAGTCATTATTATGGGTCTAGGTGTTAAGAAAGTCATACAAAGCAAAGTTCATAATTTGAATTTTAAATTCCAACATTCATGATGATTTTAGAGGGAAAACCAAAACTAAGCAATTGTTTGATTAATTAGTCATCTCAACCAACTTTGGTCAGTTGGACAATTGTATAAGGGTCTATATATGATGTCATGTCGAGATGAAACATGTTAAGCATTGTATGAACGATAGAGTACATAGATTGTATGGATAGTGACAGTTTCAATAAGATTTATGTGTTTCTTGCATATTTTTTAAGTCTCCTTGATGCAATAACTATTCATTCATGTCAATATGAGTCCTTTTTATAGTCTTTGATTAGTTTTAAGGTGCTTATTAATTCATTTGAAAAGATATATCTGTTGTCTCGCAGAAAGTTCTATTTGTTTACATTGATAATATGAATAAATGAAGGTTCCATTCCACTTTGTACATTTACCTACTTCAAGGAATGGAACCTATGACTCTAACATGCCCTAATAACACCAAATAAGAAAGAATGATGCAGGTCTGCAGGTTGAAGAGAAAAAAATGCAAAGTTGATTAGTGTTTGGACAAGTTTGGGTACCCAAATACATGCCATGTGTAACACAGCCGTACATCTGGCTGAACAAGGTATATATATTATTTTATATTCTTCAATAAAATGTTGAACTTATGGTGAATCATGAATTTTATGACCTGGAAGTAAGTGGAAGTGCTAGATTGGTGATACCCTAGGGTGTAGAGGGTTTGAAGGGTGAATTTGGGGTTTTATAGAAAATGAGAACATAAGGTGAAATTGGTTGTTGATTCATCTAATTAGACATAAAATATGAGTGTCTTGTGAATTTGGTGACTTTTGGACACATATTTGGCATAGTTGCTTTGTAAACTCACATGAAATACACTCAAAAAAATTGAGACAGTCATTTTAAGGGCACAGTTTCCAAAGCAATGCACATTGATTGTTAAGTATGTTTTAGATCACCAAAAAGGGTACTTGGAATAGTTATTTTTTTGTAGGGTTGTTTTGAAAAGTTGTGAGAAAAATTGCAAAAATAGCTACTGGAGGGCTAATTGGGGGCTTAAGGCTTGATTGGCAGTTTGATGAAAGTTAAGGCCTGATTGGCATTCAGAAGTTGAAAAGGGTTTGTAACCTATCAAATCAACCTTATTAATATATTTCCAATCAATCTTGAAGATATAGAGCGAGGGTTTGATGTTTTGTGGGTTAAGTGCTTTATAGCCTATTGGAATCCTTGTAGGTTTATTGTGCATTTAAACTAGTTTAAGTGGATCCATCACCTTTAGTTGTTTCACTCTGCATCACATATGATGGGGATTTTGGGGGCGTATTTTTCCATCCACCTTTACTAAAATAAGTTAATGATTTAGAGGTGAACTATGTCAAGATCCTTCTATTATTCTATATCTTATTTTTTTATTTTTCATAGGTGACAAGAGAAACACCATAATTAACACCTAGATCACCGCACTTACTACCCTAAAATGATGCAGTCACATATCTAATTCATCGTACTTAACCTCACAAATCAACACAAGTACCTTATTGAAGTGATACACTTATTTTCTTAAAATGATGCAAATGTAATTGTAAAAAACATGTTTGTCTTTAAAAAATTATATTTAGTATTGTAAAATAATGCATTTGCAAACTAACCAACATTTCTATTTGATATATGAGAATTATCTCATCATTTGAATATGGATTGTGATTATAGGCATATATATCATTTATCGTAATTATTTTGTAGAAGTAATTAGCTGTTGTTTATAGATTATTTAGGACTTCAATCTAAGATCTTTTATTTGCTGTTGAAGGCTTTTAATAACATAGTTACTGACTTCTTAATTTGTGGGCCGTTCATCATTGGTTTGGTCATATTGCAGGTGCTTTGGTAACTAGCTTGGTCTTAGGTTTGATACCGTGTTCAGTTGCTACATATAGACTAGTTAAGATTTGAACGCAAAACCTTTCATTTGTTGTTGGAGTGTTCTATTATTGAACTATAAAAACTGAAGAATGATATATTATTTAACACAGATCAACACCCTTGTAAATGTTCAAAAAATATTTACTTTACATATTGACTATTTTACTTGTATGCATATATAGATATATTTTACTTCACGTGCACATCAAAGTGTAGGTAAAATGTAGTGGTAAAAATTATATGCTTCTGCATTTTTCATGATGTTTTTGGTTCACTTTGTTTAGATACCTGCTAAATGCAATAATTAGCATAAAATGACATTTTCTTGTGTAAATTCAGCTTATATTTCAATATATTTTTATGACTTATATCTAGAGATTCATTCCTAATCCCCAAACAAATCAGATACTATTTGGGATCAGATATGTAGATGAGAACCTGACCTAAGTAAATTTTATGGTTATAGATTCCAACCATGACATATAAAATTCAAAACTTATATTTAATAGTTAGTTGATCATTATTCTAGTCATTGCAAGTTGATCAAACACATGTTGTGGTTGATTTACAGAGAACTACTGGTAAGGAAGGCTTGCTGCTCTGATTTGGGTCTGAATAGAGGTCCTTGGACTCCTTAGGAGGATCGTCTCTTGAAAAACTATGTTCAAACTCATGAAGAGGGACAATGGAGCCTTCTTCCTCACAGAGCAAGTATGTATGCTCAAGTACGATAACTATTTATGTTTTGCTTAAAGTTGGTATCAATTGGTTGATCATTACATAGCTAAACATTTATGTAAAGCAAGAAATACGTAGAGAAATTTCTTACACTATTACCCACTACTCTATCAGAAAATTTTGTCATTTATGGGAAACGATGTCATCTATGAAAAAATTTGTCATCAATGGAAAAAGTTGTCATCTCTGGAAAAAGTTGTCATCTATGAACAAACTGTCATATATATGTGTGAAAAGTCCTCATCTATGAAAAAAGTTGTCATCAATGGAAAAAGTTGTGATCTATGGAAAAAATGATCATCTATAGAAAAAGTTTCATCTGTGTGAAAAGTTGTCATCAATGGAAATGTTATCATCTGTGGAAAAAGTTGTCATCTATGTTTATGTTTCCCATTGAGTAGGCTTGGTGAGAAAAGTTGTTATTTGTGAAAAAAAGTTGTCATCTGTGGGAAAAGTTGTCATCTATGTTTATGTTGCCGATTGAGCAGGTCTGGTGAGATGTGGAAGGAGTTGCAGGTTATGTTGGATGAATTATCTTCGCCCTGATGTCAAACATGGAAACATTTCACCAGAGGAAGAAGATCTCATCATTGAACTTCATAAGGTGCTTGGTCATGTGCTCAACTAATCAAGAGTTAGAGCAAGAAGTCACTTGTGGAAAGGCTACAAGGGAAAAGTGTGGTAGGTCTAGTACTCTATAGTACGGACTTGAGGAGACCAAACTAGTTGTTGAATCAGTGTTCTTGAACCATATTAGGACCATCCCCATCATTAAATTGAACTAATAAGTCCACTAGTGAAGAGTTTTGGTAAAGGGCTAGGATTAGGCCTATAAGAGAATTCTTGCAGAGGTTGTTTGGGATAGAAATTTGTTTGTTTCAAATAAAGTTTGGTTTTCTTCTTTGTTTCTTGATACAAACATGGATCCATTGAATACAAAGGTGAAAGATCTCTATAAATACACAGTCTTCATTAAGGTTTGGGGAGAGAATCATTTTCTTTCTAGACTTCACAAATGGATCCATTGTAAGAGGTTTGGAACTATGTACTGTCAGGTAATGTCTTCCTCTATTCTTGTGGTTATTTTTTTAATTCATTTGAATATAGATAATATTGATGTAGAGTGGTTAGCAGAAGTGGTGGAAATTTCAAACTTCTTCTTCTATGACTCAGGAACCCCACTAGCCCTTCAGGCTCACCAAAGGCTACATACCCACAATTGACTCAACTATGCCTCCAAACACCTAAGATGGACCAAAATGGTGTAAAAAAGGTTGTTTCAACAAGAATCAATCATTTTTGATAGCCTTTACAACACCTATTGATCACAACCTTCAAATCTACCTTCTAGCCCTATGAGCCCTAATTAGCCCTGCTGGACCAGTTTTCTCCCTTTTTCTCTGACTTTTTCCAAACAACTTGAGAAAAAAATTACAATTTCAGACACCCTTTTTAGGTTTATTTAACATATGTAAACTTCAATGGTGACTCCTTTAGACCAGTCTTAACTTCCTTCACAAGGTACCCTCCTAATGGCATCAAAATCAAGCAAATAACAAAGAAACTATATCATTATCTTATCATCATCACTCCAGACTTTCATCATAGTTATAATATGGAAAAATATGACTAAATCCAAGATATTTTACACCTATTCCACAAGGAACACCCAAAACACTCATTCAATGCCTTCAAACCCTTGTTGCATAGGGTTTCACCAAACACCTACCTCCACTAACCTTGGAGACCAAATAATGGTTCATACACCTTCTCTTTGATGCCCTAGGACATCTCAAATCATTAGATAACCTTCTTGTACAGCCCAATATGCTGCTGTCATACTATTCCCACCAATCCACTATGGGACATTTCCATTGTTTTCTCAAAACTTGCTGTCTTCGCACTAGTGCTGCATCAAAACTTGTTAGATTTCTATTGTACATGTTAGAAACATGCCTCCCATGAATTTTGGGCCCTTGGATTCATGGGAGGTTCATCTATTTAAAGAAAACTTTTATTTGTCATAGGAAAAACTCAAGAAAACAGCTTGAAATGAACCAACAGTCGTATATGCTGCTTCAAAACAAAGTGTTATTCATTCAATAATGAGTGAAATGTGTTTAAATACCCTTCTAATTCATGTATTTGATAGTCCCAAACAAAAATAAGTTCAATACATTAAATGGAACAACACCAAAATGAAATTTTATTGCTTTCTTTCACAACAGTCCGTACAACAGGCTTTTTTTCTCCCTGTCCCCCTCCGTACAATGGATCCTTTAGACGTTTAATGACCCCTATCTACCTACCTCAACCAACTTTAGACAGTTGGGAGGTTTAATTAATCCTAAAACCTGTTAAAACTAATTTCCCTCCTAAAAGGTAATATGACCATTTACATTCAAATTTAAATTAATAAACTTTATTTTATGCATTTAATTATGACTATTCTGACTTCCCAACTTACTCCATTGACCTACACATGGTCCAATGTATTTATTGAATGCTTCTAAACATGAAAACTACTCAAATCTAATCCTATTGGACTCTTTCACCTATTACATTGCTTTGATCACTTATTACATTATGTTGTGTCTATTACATTGTATTGGTCCTTAGACCTCTATCATGACTTTTACATAGTTTATTGAATCCAACACTGTCATAAGCCATTCTAGGCTTCAAAAATTGCTAGTCAACTTGTCTTGATACCATCTTCTCCTTCTTATTTACTGGAGTCCTCCTTTTCTCAGATGGCCCTACATCAAATATGCTTTAAAAAAGTCTTTCTTCTTGGTTGGGATGAGTCTATTATTGGCCTATCCATGGAAGCCTCATTTTTAACTTGTTCAGGGCATTTTGTCCTGGCAACATATCTAGTTTATACTTCCTGAGTCACCACTAGAGTCTTCAAATCTAGATATTTTGCACAAGGTTAGGGCACCATTGCCAGTCATTTAAAACATGGTTATTTCTTTAACATATGATTTTTATCATTAATATTTGTGTGCTTACAGACCCTAATTTTGTTGCTCCAAGAACCCTAAATTGGAAATTTGTAGATGGGTTTTGGTGCCAAGAAATAATACAAGATTCATGTGATAAGTAAGAGATATTTTCCATAGCAAGCCAAATTGTGATATTGCTATCAGGATTCAACTGTGTAGGTTTTTGAGTCAAACTCTGCTTGCATCCTCATTTGCAAAACCTTCACCAAGTGTTGTGCCTTATGAACCATTCATTAGAAAGCCCCTTAAGCTCGTCAATTAATAAGTAGGAGATATTTTCCATAGCAAGTCAAATTGTGATATTGCTATCAAGATTAAACTGTGTATTTTTTCGAGTCAAACTCATTGACCCGTGATTCATGAGTAGTGGTTCACATGAACCCATCTCTCATGAGAATGAATGGAACACTTATCACTCATTGGCTCTAGGTGATGCTCACAGAGGTGAAGCACTGCGACTTCCAGAGAGGTCACCCATCCTAGTACTACTCCAACTTGAGCGCACTTAACTACAGAGTTTCCTCCATGGTTAAACCCACTCTGCTTGCATCCTCATAGGCACAACACTTGGTGAAGGTTTTGCAAACAAGGATGCAAGTAGAGTGGGTTTAACCATGGAGGAAACTCTGTAGTTAAGCGTGCTCGAGCTGGAGTGGTACTGGGATGGATGACCTCCTGGGAAGTCCCGGTGCTTCACCTCCGTAAGCATCACCTAGAGCCAATGTGTGCTAAGTGTTCCATTCATTCTCATGAGAGACACGTTCATGTAAACCACTACTCATGAATCACAAGTCAATGAAAAGAAGTCTGAATGCACCTTCGGTATGTAACATTTTTTTTAAAATTTTTTTTGCATTGGTCTAAATTTTGACCAACTCTAAACCAAGCCATCCACCAATGCTTGGTCTAAATTTTGACCAATGCACTAGAAAATCAATGACGGTGCCATACATTCGACCAACAGTATGGTCAAAAAAATTGACGACGGTGCCATACATTCGACCAATAGTATGGTCAAAATTTTGACCATACTGTTGGTCGAATGTATGGCACCGTCATCAATTTTCTAGTGCATTGGTAAAAATTTAGACCAAGCATTGGTGGATGGCTTGGTCAAAATTTAGGCTACCTCATTTTCCTTTATTGGTCAAAATTTTGAACGTTGCAAAAAAATGATGGCGATTTTTGAACTTGGACTGCAGTCAAAATTTTGACCTATGTTTTGGTCAAAATTTTGATGAATACTAAATACATCAAAAATTTGACAAAAAAAGAACGACGAGAGTTTTGGTCTTAAATTCAACCAATTACTGTCTAAATTTTGACCAACATTCGTCGAAATTTGAGGTCAAATTTACTAGTGTATGCAGCATAGTGGGGTCATGGTCTATGGTATAGGCTAAGATTCTAGATCCACGTCTGGTGTGTAAGTGCATAAAATCTTTTGAGGCCTTTAGATCGTGTGCCATTCGTCTGATCCTCCAGGTGTTCATGTTAGACATAAAGGTGGGTCGAAAATAACACATAGGCACAATTGGCAGTTTTTGACTGGTCCACGATCTAGTGTGTTGGTAGTTGTCAGTGGGACCTAGTTTTTGGCTTGTCAGAGGGTCCTGGCATCTGTAGAGGATCAACGACGGGCTTAAGTTCTCATGAGATATGTCAGAGGTTTGAGATCTTACACTGGCCATGGATCTTACTTTTCTCAGATGGCTGACAAGGGTGGGTCCTCTAGCAGGTGGTGCTGACCTAAGCATGTTCTCATTGGCCCAGGTGTGCTAAGTTGGATTTGTCAATGGGTCTATCAGTCTCAAAGGAGTTATTATGTTGTAGGATTTAACGGTTGTCATGATACCATTGATCGGAGTTGCACGATGGATAAGTTAGTAGTGTAGCGACAACCATCAATCTTCACTAAAGGGGGAAGCTTTTTGGTGGGTCCTATGTCAAGGGTGACTGAGCGATTGGAGAAAATGATGTAGTGACATGTGGTAGGTTTTCAGGTGGGCCCAGGTTTATCATAGGTCTTAGTGGTTTTGATAAAGTGTTTAGTGGCCTGACAAATTTTCAAAGGCCTCCCTCATTCGCACAATAAATTGGTGATATTCTAAATCGACTGGCCATCCAGTGAACAAGTGTTTGCATAATAGCTAAATGAATTGGTGGAAAGGTGAAACATTCAACAAATAGGCACTAACCTTTTGTCACCAGTTCACTAAATATGGGACCGAGGTTAATGTTTTCCTTTTGTCCCCAGGTCACAAAGTTAGAGATGGGTTAAGGTTTTCTTTCTGCGAATAGGAAAAGGCATTGTCACACAGTTGCTAGGGGTAAACCTGGGGTATCTAGTCGAGTTAAGGACATAAGCCCATGAAATAGAGAGATCTAATGATTGTGATATAAAGTTAGCCCAGATTTAAATTATGACCACTGATTTACTGCTGGCGCCATGGAATTGACCGTTTGATTTCAAATTTGAATTTGTAGAGGGTTTCCAATGATAGAAAGGACTAAAATTGAATGCTTTCATGGTCGGATTTGATTTTTTTGGTGGCACTTGCTACTGTGATGTGGTCCAAGGTGTTCCATGATCATCTGCAAGGGTTTGTACTGTGTTTTTTGTGTTCGAGGTGTGTTTGTAGGAGGCCAAACAGGTTGACAAATTTGAATTTTCATGATTTACAGTACTTTCCCAGAGATTTATCATAAGTGCAACTCTTTCTCTAGCATGGCCGACTGGTTTTCATCTCCTGCATTTAAACTTGTGACCGTTTCTAGTTGGTTGGGTGGTTGAAATGCTAACCCTAGTCACTCGAAGCTTGATGCATCCTCTTTGAGGATTCCAAGGTGACTAGAGGTGGTATATATTGAAAAAGGTGATATTTTGTAAGGGTTGTTGTTTATGGTATTATACTGAGTAAGGAGAGCCTGGATCTTGGGTCGGTTTCTTTGGCATTTTGTTATCTTGGTAAAGTATTGATTCTAAAAATTAATGAGAATACACTTGAATTCCTATCTCAAATCTCTAACTATCTTCTTTTTCTGATTATGGATTCATATATGTTAAGGTCACAAAGTGAATTAGTATATGGTAAACAAAGAGTATTGTGAGATCAGCTTGGAGTTCCTAAAAAAGTTAGGATTAAAGCCTTTAGGGTGATTTCAATGAGTTCATTATTAGATTGGAATTTGATGATCATGTTTGGGAGTGAGGGGAGTAATAGGCAAAGCACTTACTCTAAGTTCATGTGTGTTTGAGTTAAGGTTTAGTTGATATATGTTATCAAGTGACTCTTTGCCTAGTTAAGGCATTGATCCCTTCTCTAGAGGTAGTCCATCATCATCAATCACACAAACAAATTCAAATGATAAAATTTTTAATCAATTAGTAAGGGGTATAGTTTTATATTATTTTGTGATTCCTTTGAAGAAGTGAATCAAGGGTACACCTACTTGACCATTAAGGCTCAAAGTGTAGGAGGATCTCTTTTTGATCCTTGTTAATTTTCCCTCTTCCTTGTAGACTTTGGAGTGGTGATAGAGTCAAAATTTTTATTAAAATTATGCATTAAAGTATAAATCTACAAGTTGAAGATCAAAGGGAAATCCCAACTAAAAGGCAACTCTACTGGGGAGAGTCTAGATATACAGATTTTCAAGGTGCACTCTTGTTTTCCTATTGTATTCATTTGAAAAAATTTCCTATCTAGGTGGGTGGTGACTTAGAAGAGGTTAGAAGCAGTGTCATACTTTAAATCATGGACAAAAGGAGGAATACTAGGTCCTTTGTCAGAAAGCATCTAAAGGTCACTCTAGAACAATTGCCTAGATAAGAGAAGAAGAGTTGAATCAGAAGGAATGGTGAGTCTACTATTGCTCCCATGAGAGAACAAATAAATACCAAAGGTAGAGCACCACATGTTTCCTCAAGTGAGGAAGGTTCACAAGATAGAGTTTCTAGATCAGATGGTGATCACTTTGAAGATAGATTTTATGATACCCTAGAGGCTATATTTCAAGACAAGGGTCCATTACCTACGGTTCAGGATGAACAAGCTAGTGAGATGGGTTTGGAGATTGATTTAGACCTTGATGAAGATAATTTCAGAAGTGAACCCATGAGACCAAGGCAAGTCCATTTCCCATATCAAAATATTACTAATATGGATTTGTCATCAAGTTCTGATGACATTATGGTAGAGCTAGATGATTTAAATGCACTAAGGTTACAATTGGTAGAACAGGATGCCATACATAAGAGGTTACAAGAGGAGAGAGAAGCTAAAAAGGTGAATGCTCTGATAGAAAGATAGTCTCTCCTTAGAAATATTAATGAAATGAAGGAGAGAAACAAGATGCTTGCTTCTTCCCCTAAGACTTTGCAACATGATGTTTTTGGTGATCTTGAAGCTCTGAGGAGTGAGCAGGAGTGCTTACTGCAAGATCATGAATTTGATTAGGAGGGCCCTATGATTAGACAGGTTCAAAGTTATGGTTCCCTCCCTAAAGATAAAGATGGGCATGAGATCACTAGGCTTGTTATTGCCATTGGTGAGAAAGGAAAGCAAAATATGGTGGGACATCAAACAAGCAGATCATTGATAATACCAGGGGTCCCACCACCCAATTCAAATAAGGACACAAAGATAGAAAGAAGAAGAAAAGAAGATGAGGACCTTGCAAGAGAATTAGAAAAAGCTAAAATTGAAGCTTCCATTATAGAAAAGAGAAGAAAGATCTATTTCTTGAAGGCTTCATCAGCTAATTCTCTTGGCCCATCTACTACTGAGCTAGGTATGCCATCGATGACTACTACTATTCCACTTAGTAATGCTACTACTAGTTCAATTCCTTCTTCATCTACTAGGATAGGTGTTGATCTTGGATAGTAGTCAAATGTAAAAGTAGATGGAAATGTAAATGCAAATGTTGATCCTAGGGTTAACACTAGTTCAAGTTTTCAAAGAAGACCTATGCAATTAGAAGGGTATATGCAAATTAGTTTTGATCGAATTCATGGCTACCCGAATGCTTTTCCAAAGGATATAAGAGATAAGGTACCTAAGTTTTCTAGTAATAATGCTATTAGTTGTGAGGAGTATCTTAGGTTATTTGTTGGTATGGTTAATGATTATGAGGTAGAGCATGAGGATGTAGTCATGAAATTGTTTGTTCAATCTCTAATGGACGATGCTAGAGATTGGTTTAAGAGACTTCCTGATAAATGTATTGATACTTGGGATTCCTTTGAGAGATGTTTCAAAGAGTAGTATGGTGATAGGCCTAATACTATTTTCATGTTGAATGAATTCAATACCATAAGGAAAAATTAGAATGAATCTGTAGCTGAGTTCAACATTAGATTTCAAAAGGGTATGCATAAGTTGTTCCGAGTTATGTAGTTAGATGACAATGTCTGTCTAACCACATACATCAATGCATTTGATGGAAAGATGGGATACTTGTTGATGGATGAAGAATGAAGAACCCTTAGACATCCTTTTAGGATTTCTATCAATATTGAGAATAATATGAAGATATCAAGAAAGTTGGGTGGGAAGAGAGATGACCCTAAGTTGTTTGGCGACAAGAAATACAAAAAGGAAAGTGATAAGAATGTTGGAGCTAAGAGGCAAGAAGAAGATAAATTGGATAAGGTGTTGAATGCTTGAAGGATTTGAAGGAACCTACAAGTAGGAACATCAATGCTCCTACCAATGAAAGGCCTCAGTTCAACAACAATTTCAATAAGTAGAATAGATTGTAGAACTACCCCTACAACACCCAATGGGAGGATGGAAAGCCTATTAACCCTAATACAAGAAATAAAAATGACAGAGGTATCCTTGACCCTCTACAAAATGCTTCAATAAATGTCATGGAGGACATACCTTGGTGTGTTGCATTCTAGTCCCCTCATTCTACAGAGCATTGTGTGGTTGCACATTCTATGGCTATAAATCAAGATTGTGGCAGTGAGGAGATAGATCAAGAACAAGATCAGGATGATGTTGGATGCAACATGGCTACTTCATATCTAGGATATGAATATGATTATGATTTTGATGAAGAGGTAGATGTAAATGTGAAGAGACATAGTCAGGCCCTTTTTCATCAAGAGGTTTTTTCTGATAGTGAAGACATTGATAAGAAGACATGTAACATGAACTCTTCTTCTGAGCCAATAAATTTAAGAAGACCTTCTAGAGAAGAGATGGATAGGATTACTATAGAAATTATTTCCCAAGTGCAAACTAGAGGCATGGTGGCAAGGAACACAAATGAGAAAGCTACAGGAATGTTTATAAAGAGTACCAACTCCGGAGAGCCTAATGAGAAAAAATCAAAAGGTGATTACATGGTGAAATTCAAGAATGTAAAAGGTAAGAATTGTGAGCCTAAGGGAGTTGGAGTTGAAAGATTTTCTAATGAGATAGAGAAGCCAGTTAACACAATGGCTAAGATTGAAAAAATGAGGGTGGTCAATACACATAATGTATCAGATAAGAAAAAGGATACTAAGGCTATGCAGATGGAGATTCCTCACTCTGCTCCTATTGATATGTTATTTGTATTGTCCCAAATTATAGTTAAGGTTCCATTGTCAGAATTTTTGAGAATCCCTAAATAGAAAGATAGAGCTATTTCATGGGTAGATAATGTTCATAACAGTGATGTTGCATGCAATGGATCTTAGGATAAAGCTATGAAAGGTGTTGCTGCTCAGGGAATTGTATCTCAAATTCCTCCTATATATTTGGATAGTTCTATTAATGCTAGTCTTGAAAACATTGATCCATTATTTTGAAGTGTTCTTGTGAATGGAATGAAATTGAGAAATTGTATGATTGATAGTGGTGCCTCCAATACTATTATGCCTTTTAAGATTATGGAAAAGTTGGGCCTTAAAGTTGATACAGTTCAACGCAGATGTTGTGCAATGGATCAGAGGGAGGTACTAGTTATTGGCACTATCAATGCAATGCCATATAGGCTGGCAGAATATCCAAAGAAAGAGTTAACAATGAGCATTTTGGTGGTGGACATCCCTCCTCATTATGGGATGCTACTATCTAGAAGGTGGAGTGATACAATGGGTGGAAGTTTACAGTGTGATCTATCCTATGCCACTTTCAAGATTGATGATCAGTTTGTCAAGATTGAGCGAGAACCAAGAGTATGCCACATTATTGAGAGAAATATTGACAATGAAACTACATGTTTTGTGGATATTGATATTAATTCTTTTAGGGAAGAGATCCCTATATTTGAAAATGAACCTATTTTGTCACCTATCTCTATTGAGGTAAGTGTTAATTCTATGAAGGGTGATTTGTGGGTAATGTACTTTGATGGTGCAAATTCCAAGGATGGAGCAGGAGCATGTATTCTAGTTATTTCTCCTAATGGAAACACCTACAAATTTTCCTTCACATTGAATTTCTTTTGTACCAACAATATAGCAGAATATGAGGAATTGTTGTTAGGAATGAGGTTGGTACAAAAACATGGTATTAAGTGTTTAAGTGTTGTTGGTGATTCTAAGTTGGTGGTGTCCCAAGTCAGGTCAGTATATGCTTCCAAGAACAAGAGGTTGAAACAATATAGGAATGCAATTTGGGATTTGATTGAACATTTTGATGCCTTCAATATTGAGTGGAAGGATAGGAGTAACAATAAGCTGGCTGACTTGTTAGCCAATATTGCAATCAATCCCACTGATATTACATTTGCTGGTATTTCTAAAGTTGAAATTTAGGCTAGGCCTAGTATACTAGAGAATATTGAGAATTGGCAAGTTTTTGATGATGATAATGATATCTTGAAGTTTATGAGTTGTGAAGATTAGTATCATAGTCAGGAATTTGATTGTTCAGCCTTGGTTGAGTCTATAGAAGGAAAAGAGGTTTTCTTTGGCAATGAGGTCATTCAACTTAGAATGAACAAGGTGGCCAAGGGGCTTGTTGTTTTGGAGACTGTCTTTGATACTAGGATAGAGTTCAAAAGAATATCAAAAGAGAAGATCATGCTAATCTAGAGGAGATAAATCTTGGAACACATGAAGCACCTAAGAAAGTATACATTGGTAGAGATATATCTCAAAAGGTAAAGAAACCTTTGATTGAATTGTTAAGAAAATTCAGGCATGTTTTTGCATGGTCATATGATGACTTAAAGGTTTATAGGGAAGATTTATTTCAGTATATTATTCCTTTGAAAGAAGATGCTAAACCTTTCAGGAAAAAACAAAGGCCTATTAATCCTACTTTGGCACCCAAGATGCAAGAAGAGTTAATGAAGCTGAGAGATGCTAGAATTATCAAGCCTATAAGGCACTCTTCTTGGGTTTAAAACCTTGTTCCTATGACAAAGAAGAATGGTGACATCAGGCTTTGTGTGGACTTTAGGAATTTGAACATTAGCTCATTAAAGGATAACTATTGTCTGCCCAATATGGAAGCTATGTTGCAAAGAGTGACCGGATCAGAATTGATGTCTATGATGGATGGTTTCTCTGGTTACAATCAGGTCATTGTCAAAGAATCAAAACAATTCAAGACAGCTTTCACTACACCTTGGGGAACATATGTTTATGTGAGAATACCTTTTGGTCTCACAAATGTTGGTGCTACTTTTCAGAGGGCAATGGATGTTGCCTTTTCAAATTTCATAAATGATTTCCTTGGTGTATATCAAGATGATTTAACTGCCTATTCCAAGAAGGAAGAGGACCATTGTACTCATTTGGAGAAAATATTTATGAGGGCTTTGCAATATGGCATTTCATTAAATACAAGGAAATGTTCTTTTGGTGTGATTGAAGGTAAGTTGCTTGGCCACTTAGTTGGGAAGCAAGTAGTGAGAATTGACCCTAAGAGGGTAGCATCCATTGATAAAATTTAGAGACCAAAGAATGTTAAAGGGATTCAGTCCTTCTTTGGTTAGGTCAATTTCTTAAGGAGGTTTGTGAAAAATTTTGTGGAGGTTACTAAACCTATTTCTAAGATGTTGAAGAAGGGATCTACAATTAATTGGGAGGGTGAGACTGATGAGGCTTTCAAAAATATCAAGCAGGCTATCCAAGATGCACCAGTGCTTAAGGCACCTAATTATAATGTCCCAATGCACATCTTTTCCTTTGCATCTTTTCACACTATTGATGCAGTTTTGTTACAAAAGAATAAGGATGGTTTTGAGTAGCCTATTGCATTTTTCAGTAAATCTTTGCATGCTGCTGAATTGAAGTATGACATAAATGAGAAACAAGCATATGCACTTGTGAAGGCAATCAAGGCTTTTATGTGCTACTTGATGCGAGTATTTGTGATTTATTTTGTGCCAAGTGTAGCTATGAAGGATATCTTTTCACAGCAAGAGGTGTTTGGAAGAAGATGCAGATGGATCAATAGGATCCAAGAATTCAATGTTGACATCCGAATTAATAAATTGGTTAGAGGACAAAGATTGGCAAAACTAATGGCCCAATCCAATCTTGATGCAAATCAGGTAAATCATTCTAAAATTGATTATACATGTGATATGGATGATTGTGTTTTGTATCAAGATATTATCTATTACTTGAGAAATATGAGTTGTCCAACAGGAATGAATGATAATCAAAAGAGGACATTGAAATTATAGGCCATCAACTATGTAATTGTGAAATGTAAATTGTATAGAAAGAATTTGGATTGCATACTGTTGAAATGTGTAGATGAAGATCAGGCTAACATGTTGTTGAAAGAAATGCATGAGGGGGTTTGTGGTGGACATTATATGGGTAAAAAAACTGCTCATAAAATCTTGAGAGTAGGATTCTGGTGGCCCACAATCTTCAAGGATGTAGAGCAGTTGGTAAGGAGGTGTGATGCTTGTCAAAGGTTCTCTGGTAAGCCTAAATTTTTAGGTAATGTGCCATTAGAAATAGTATAATTTTAGGCTCCTTTCCAACAATGGGTAATTGATTTCATAGGGGAGATACCAAACAAGTCAAGTGGAGGACACTCATGGATCTTAGTTGCCACTGATTACTTTACAAAGTGGGTAGAGGCTATACCTACAAGAAACACAACTAGTAAGGTGGTAATTGATTTTCTATTGAATAATATTGTTACAAGGTTTGGGTTCCTTGAGAGAATAGTAAGTGATAATGCAATGTGCTTCAGGTTTGCTGAATACAAGGAATTCTACAAAGGTTTAGGAATTCAGATTTCTAATTCCTCACCTTATCATCCACAAGGAAATGGTCAGGTAGAATCTACTAATAAGAGTTTGATTAAAATCCTAAAGAGGATTCTTGAAAAGAATAAGAGGGCATGGAATTCAATTCTTCCATTAACTCTATGGGCTAATAGGGTAACTATGAAGAGGGCAATTGGTTGTGCACCATTTGACCTAGTATATGAAATACATGCAAGAATGCCTCAGAACAATTTATTGGAAATGTATAAATTTGTGCAAATTTATGTTGATGACATAGATGATGAAATGCAATTGACAATAGAGGACCTCATTAGGTTGGATGAGACTAGAAGAGAGTCAGTTACAAGAAATGCCAAATTGCAGTTGCAGGTTAAGAATTTGTATGACAAGAAGACTGTTCACAGAAAGTTTGGGCTTGGTGATTTGGTGTTAATTTGAAATGCTAGATTGGAGGATAAAGGAAAACATGGTAATTTTGATCCCATCTGGCTAGGGCCATATCTAACTCATGAGAAATGGGGCCAAGATTGATACATTGTAAATGAATTAAATGGTGATATTTAGGAATTGCCAGTTCATGGACAATTCTTGAAGAAATACTTCAATTGAAGTATTCTTTTTTCCATGAACAATAGTTAGGTCTGTACATTTTGTAAATTCTATAAATAAGTTCTTTTCCCCTATCTTGTTTTGTCCTGGTCTGTAGGGTTTTGGTCCTGTTGCTCTTTGTTGCCAAGTTTTCCAATGGGATGGTCTACTTTTAACCAGTAATTCTAAGTCCTTACTATGCCTACAGGAGGCATACATCCCCAGATAGAGCCACTATTAGCACATGCAAAAAATTTCATGGCCCTAGCCCTTTTCTCCTGGTCTGTGCAGTTGATTTTAGGTCTCTACCTCAAGCCCTTAGTTGAAAAATTCAAAAATGTAGCTGTTGGTGTGAAAACCCTTTGAAAAACCCTAGCCTTGATCTAATTTCAAGTTAACTTTTTGGGTCACTTAAAGGTCCTAATTCACATGTGCTTAATTGTTATCCCCTTTGTCACATGATCATGTGAAATTTTTTCATGTTACGTGATCTTGCGACTAAAGGTTTTATACCCCCACGGCCTTTGATTTTCCTAAGTCCTCTACGCCTAAATTTTCCTTACAAGCCTAAGTCCTATGTTTTAATTATTTCTAATGTTCTGGCTTAATGTTTTCCTAGGCCCAACTCTGACACCATCTTGATCCAATGGTTGTCACAAAAGAGCAATGGTTTTGTCAGAGGCTTGCACTTTTGCGACGACTGTTGATTCTCTTTCATGACATTGCCTTTCTCTGCAGATGGGTCCACTGCCAGGTAAGCACACATGGAGTCTCCCTATTGGCAAAAGGAAATAGTGAAGTGGCAGGGTTGTTAGATTGAATGAAGAAATTATATGTTCTTCTACCGGATTCTGTGACATGGTGATCCCTGATTTGTTGGAGTATCCTATGCAGCACGGTGGGGTCATGCTTTGTGGTATCGGCTAAGATTCCAGATCAACAGTCAGCATGTAAGTGCATAGAATCTTTTGAGGCCTTTAGATCTTGCACCATTTATTCGATCCTCCAAGTGTTCATGTCAGAGATAAAGGTGGGTCCAAAATAACACATAGGCACAGTTGGCAATTTTTGACTAGTCCACAATTTTGTGTGTTGGCAATTATCAGTGGGACCTAGTTTTTTGCTTTTCATAGGGTCCTGACATCTATAGAGGATAAATGAAGGGTGTAAGTTCTCATGAGATATGTTAGAGGTTTGAGATCTTATGCTAGCCATCGATCTTACTTTTCTTAGATGGTTGACAAGGGTGAGTCCTCTAGTAGGTGGTGCTAACCTGGAAATATTCTCATTGGCCCAGGCATGTTCAATTGGACTTGTCAGTGGGTCCACCGGTCTGAGAGGAGTTATTCAACTATAGGATCTAATGGTTGTCATGATACCATTGATTGGAGTTGCACGATGGATAAGTCAGCGGTGTAGCGACAACCGTCGATCTTCACCAAAGGGGGAAACTTCACGGTGGGTCCTATGTCATGGGTGACTAAGTGATTATAGAAAATGATGTAGTGACATGTGGTAGGTTTTTAGGTGGACCCAGGGTTATCATAGGTCTTAGCAGTTCTGATAAAGTGTTCAGTAGCCTGACAAATTTTCAAAGGCCTCGCTCATTCACAAAATAAATTGGTGATATTCTAAATTGACTGGCGATCCAACGAACAAGCATTCACATAATAGCTGAATGTATTGGTGGAAAGGTCAAACATTCAGTGAATAGGCACTAATCTTTTGTCACCAGTTTGCTAAATATGGGACCGAGGTTAATGTTTTCCTTTTGTCACCAGGTCATGGAGTTAGAGATGGATTAAGGTTTTCTTTCTGTGAATAGGAAAAGGCATTGTCTCATAGTCGCTAGGGGTAAACTCAGGGTATCTAGTTGAGTTAAGGACATAAGCCCATGAAATAGAGAGATCTAACAGTTGCCATATAAAGTTGGCCCAGATTTAAATTATGACCACTGATTTGCTGTTGGTGCCATGGAATTGACTATTTGATTACAAATTTGAATTTGTAGAGGGTTTCTAGCGATAGAAAGGACAAAAATTGAATGCTTTCACGGTTGAATTTGATATTTTTGGTGGCACTTGCTATTGCGGTGTGGTCCAAGGTGTTCCATGATCATCTGCAGGGGTTTGTACTATTTTTTTTGTGCTCAAGGTGTGTTTGCAGGAGGCCAAATAGGTTGACAAATTCAAATTTTCATGATTTGTAGTACTTTCCCAGAGATCTATCATAAGTGCAAATCTTTCTCAAGCATGGCCAACTGGTTTTCATCTCCTGCATTTAAACTTGTGACCATTTCTACTTGGTTGGGTGCTTGAAACCCTAACCCTAGTCACCCAAAGCTTGATGCATCCTTTTTAAGGATTTGAAGGTGACTAGTGGTGGTATATATTGAAAAAGGTGATATTTTGTAAGGGTTGTTGTTGATGGTATTATACTAAGTAAGCAGAGCCTGGATCTTGGGTCTCTTTCTTTGGTATTTTGTTGTCTTGGTAAAGTATTGATTCTGAAAACTAATGAGAATGCACTTGAATTCCTGTCTCAAATCTTTGATTGTCTTCTTTTTTTGATTATGGATTCATATATGTTAAGGTCACAAAGTGGATTAGCATATGGTAAACAAAGAGTATTGTGAGATCAGCTTGGAGTTCCTAACAAAGTTAGGATTAAAGCCTTTAGGGTGATTTTAGTGAGTTCATTATTAGATTGGAATTTGATGATCATGTTTGGGAGTGAGGGGAGTAATAGGCAAAGCACTAACTCTGAGTTCATGTGTGTTTGAGTTAAGGTTTCGTTGATATATGTTCTCAAGTGGCTCTTTGCCCTGGTTAAGGCATTGATCCCTTCTCTAGAGGTAGTCCATCATCATCAATCACACAAACACATTCAAATGATAAAATTTTCAATCAATTAGTAAGGGGTATAGTTGTATATTATTTTGTGATTCCTTTGAAGAAGTGAATCAAGGGTACACCCACCTAAGCATTAAGGCTCAAAGTGTAGGAGGATCTCTTTTTGATCCTTGTTAATTGGCCCTCTTCCTTGTAGACTTTGGAGTGGTGATAGAGTCAAAGTTTTATTAAAATTATACATCAAAGTATAAATCTACAAGTTGAAGATCAAAGGGAACTCCCAACAGATCGCAATCCTCTGACAAAACCCTTGTGAACTTACAAAAATTGTACAATCAAGATGGTGTTAGAGCTGGGCCTAGGAAAATATTAAGCTAGAATATAGGGAAAAATTAAAGCATAGGACTTAGGCTTTATGGAAAAATTTAGGCGCTGAGGACTATAGGAAAAATTAAAGGTCATCGGGGGTAAAAACTTAGAAAAATTAACGGCCAACCCAGCAAGGTGATAAAACAATAAGGCACATGCGCTAAAAGGTTTTTAAGTGGCTTGAAAAAGTAACATTAAAATAGAACAGGGCCAGGGCATTATAAAGGTTTTTTCACACCAACGGCTAGTTTTTCAAAAGTTTGAACCAAGGGTTTATCCCAGAGACCTAAAAATAACTGCAGAGACCAGAAGAAAAGTGCTAGAGCCATGAAATTTTTTCAAGGTGCTAACAAAACTCTTGATCATAGGTAGAATATTTCCTTTTTGCATCATTCAATATCTCACTAAAGAAAGTAATAGGTTTACCTTCTTGACTCAAAATAGCTCCTATTGCATTCCCACTTTCATCAACTCAACTTGAAATACTTTATTCTAATTATGTAAAGCTAACATAGGCAATTCAACAACCTTATGCTTGAAATTTTCAAAACTTTTATCAACTCCACATGTCCATATGAATTCTCTTTTATCTCTTCTCATAGTCTCAGTCATATTATTACAAATTGAACTCAAATTTCTGATGAAATTTTTGTAAAAACTTTCTAAACCATGAAATTATCTAACCTCACTAGCATTTTGAGGTGTAGTCCAATTCAAAATATCTTCAACCTTCTCAGGATCCATTTTCAAACCATTAGTTGAAATCACAAATCCCAAGTATACAATCTCATCTTTCATGAAGGAACCATTAGATAACTAAGAGGGGGGGGTGAATTAGTTAAGTCTAGTTATCCTATAGTCCCAAATACTCTAAGATGTATATAAAAAAAATTTCAAATCAAATAATAAACTTTGTAAAATATCAATTGTGCCTTCCTATTCATATATCAATTACTAGTAAATTACATATTGTGTTTAGTGATCTAATGATTTAAGGTAATGTGTAAAGTAAAATAATAATTCAACACATCCATACACATATAACACATAGATTTTAATGTGGAAACCCTACTAGGAGAATAACCACTTGGGACCAATAACCCAAAATAATTCACTCTTCTAAACTGAGCCTAGTTAGGAGACAATCCTGTTAAAGGTTACAAAACACACTATGAGGTATGACTTGGTTAGATGATTTATCACTAATATTTATCCCTTAACCAATCATTCACTATGGGGTCAACAAGAAAACAATCAACATTAATTTAATGTCATATTGAAATATAAAGATTGTTAAGTCTCACTCAGTTACGAGATTTATTTGTAACAATGGTTAAAATCATATAGTATTGACCTGATTCAAATAAAAATTTGATTTTCATATTTTTAGTTCTATGGTAAGCTCAAAAATACCTCTGATCAATAATCAATTCAATATCTTCATTTCCTCCAACTTTTTTCTACTCGATAATTTCTTTCTCTGACACTCGTTGTCTACATATTTTCTTAGTTTTGTCTTCAACTAGTTTGATCAGTGTTGCATGAAAATAATCTTTTGACAGGAATTCTCCTACATAAAACTCAATAATGAATCTCATGTCTCTTTATATAGACATCATTAAGTGTTTTCTTTCCATCCATAGATTTTTCCTCTTAATCATCACCATAGATTTTCCAGCTTTAACCTTCATTGACAGTTGTGTTAATAACATGCTTCATTCTCCTTCATCTGATCATCCTTAAATTTTGTTAGTCATTTGATCACCATAAAAAAACATTATCAATTACCTCTGAATCATAAACAATTTTCCAACTCATCATCTTAAGTCGACTATCACAAACTCTATTTATGTGTTTCACTCGGTCAATAATAAAATGCATCAGCAATAACTATATCGGTTCAAGCTATACTCAGTATAC
This sequence comes from Chamaecyparis obtusa, assembly GCA_027943335.1. Lineage (NCBI taxonomy): Eukaryota > Viridiplantae > Streptophyta > Pinopsida > Cupressales > Cupressaceae > Chamaecyparis > Chamaecyparis obtusa. The sequence continues at coordinate 164,450 of BSBK01007933.1, forward strand.
ACTACACTTGCTCGGTGTATACTAAATTCTTAATTTATAGACTGCATAAAACTTGTTCAATCCCAATCTTCAATACATAATAGAATCATGTAATACAATCAAGTAATTAACATAATGTCATAGACTCATCAATAAGTTACCTAGTGTATACCATAACTATATCTTTCTTATCTATCTCATCTTTATGTAGATATCTCATTCCTTTACCATTTTTATTTCTTAATATGTTTTTCTAACCATCATGATAAGTACAATAAAAACTAGTTAATATTCAATGACAATACATTAACTAATTTAATGTCTTACATAGACTTTAGTAGCTTGGTGATCATCAATCATTTTCTTTCAATTATCCATTCCATTGTCAAACTTTCCTTCAAGATATTCAATCGGTTGTAGTTTATCAATCTCTCCCTTTGGCATTGATGGAAACACAATATGAAATATGCCATAGAATACCAAACATATGTTCTACAACTCTGTAAGAAAATGTTGTAACTTGGTAAGCTCTTCATAGCTTGCTCATTTAATATGTTTAATCACTACACAACATTAATTCTCCATACAGTCTCCCCCTATAGATTTGTTTCTCTCCCTATGTGTATATTCTTTTCTCCAGATAAATATTCTTCTCTCCCTTCTAACATTTCATTTAATCTTATCCCCCTTTGAAAAAAATGCCAAAAATAATAAACAACTCTTCAATATCCAAAATATTATCTCTATTGTTCAGTTTAGATCAAGTACCTTTCATGTACCGATATGGAGTTTCAATTTGTCTTTTATCTTTCAACTTTCACAACCTAAGGAAACCTAAAGTGTGAACAATATGCATTAACATCAATTGATATTGTGATAAAGTATAGGTTGATGAAACCTCCTAATCACCTTAGTGACCGATACACAGGGGATGTACCCCTAGTCTAGTCCTAAAGGATTCAAATGTATCCTTAGATAAGGGTTTAGTGAATATATCACAAATTGCTCTTGTGATTTCACATACTCTAGTTTCACTTTCTTTTATTGTACTTTTTCCCTCAAGTAGTATTAATTTATAGATATATAATTTGTCTTTTCATGCATCACCAGATTCTTAGAAATGTTTATTGCACTGGTTTTATGATAATATATCATTACTAGATCAATCATCTCTTCATTTATACCTGCCAAAAGTTGTTTTATCTATGTAATGTTTGAACAATTAGTAGTAGTGGCAAAATATTCTTCTTCTCTAGTGGACTCTGAAATGCATCCTTGGTTCTTACTTATCCAAGTAACTAGTCTATCTCCCAAAGAGAATGATCCACCATTAGTTCTCTTTCTATCATTAATATTTCTAGCCCAATCTGTACCTATGTAAACTTTCAATTCAAAATTACCTTCTTTCTTCTACCACAAGCCATAGTTTTCACTATTCTTCAAGTATCTCAAAATTCTTTTTACAAAAGTCATGTGATTCTTTAGGATTATCAAAAAATCTTGCTACAATTCAAACTACATGTGCAATATCTAGTCTACTATGCATAACGTACATCAACTTACCAATCATTGATATGTATAATATCTGATTTACCCTGGTTGACTAGTCATCCTTTTTTAATTTCCATCTAGTGACCATAGGTGTACCAACCGGTTTTGAATCCTCCATACATTACTTTGATTGATTAATGTATATGCCTTCACTTTGTTCTAAAATTTGCAAGACAAGAAATATTTTAGTCTCTCCAAACATTGAAATTTCAAATTCTTTTCTCATTTCATCAGCAAATGATTTTCATATATTATCATGTCCTCCAAATATGGTATCATCAACAAAAATTTCAAAAATATGAATCTTATTATCTGTTTCACCTTTCAAGTATAAATTGTTGTTGTCACTTGTTCTAACAAATCTAATACTGATAAGGTAGGAATGCATTATTTCATACCATGCTCTTGGTGCTTATTCAATCCATATAATGATTTGTGCAAGTTACATACCATGTTCTTTTGATTAGGGTAAAAAAAACTTCAAGTTGTTTAATGTATACCTCTTCTTCAAGTATCCCATTCATAAATGAAAATTTATCAGCCATCTGCTAAACTTTAAATCATTTGTAAGAAGCATAAGCAAGCAGTATTCTAACTCCTTCAAGTCTAGCAACTGGTGCAAAAGTCTCACCATAGTCAATACCTTCTTCTTGTGCATACCCTTTGAATACATGTCTTTCCTTATTCCTACTGACATGTCCATTTTCATTTAGCTTGTTTTTGAATATCCAGTTGGTTCCAATTACATTCTTATCCTTTGGTCTCGGTACCAATGTCCATGTTTTCTTTTTTTTATATCTACTCAATTTCTTCTTTCATGGCTTTAATCCTTTCATCATTTTCAAGTGCATCTCTAATAGTTTTAGGTTCAAATTCACAAACTAAGCATGTATTTTTTCTCAACTTACTTCATGTCATCATGTCATCTTTCTTGTCTCCAATAATCTGATTCTGTGAATGATGTTTCCTTATGTATCTTGCAAGTACAGGTTTAGTTTTCTATTCTTCATTGTGTTCTCCTGTTCGTGTAAGATCATTATCTTCATCAATAATAGTGTTCTGATTCTTGGTCTGTAAAGATTGATGCTCGATAGTATTACCTTGTTTCTCAATACCACTAGGGTTTTTCTTGGGTAGAGTGTCAGGTTTCTCAATGTATGTAAATCTAGCATAATCTTTAAATTCCTTTTTTCTCTCTTCATCATTCTTCTTAGAAAGTTTATCTACTCTCACATTTTCACTTTCAACCATCTTGCTAGTAGCCTTATTCATAAATTTGTAAGCTTTTCTCTTAGTATAATATCCTAAGAATATTGCTTCATCACATTTTGAATCAAATTTACCATTTCTATCATCTTTTAGAATGTAACATCTACTTTCAAATATTATGCAATAACTTACTTTAGGTGTGTAACCGTACCATAATTCATAGGGTGTCTTGTTTGAATCTTTCTTTAGTTGAACTTGGTTCAATGTGTATACAATAGTAGTAACAACTTCTCTCTAGTATATCTGTGCAACATCCTTTTCAATCATTAGTGTTCTACGATAATCCACAATAGATCTATTCCTCCTTTCAAAAATCCCATTCTACATGGGTGTCCTTGGTGTAGAAACATATCTCTTAATTCCATGTTCATTACAAAAATTAGTGAACTCATGAGAAATAAACTCAACACCTCTATCTGGTCTCAAGCATTTAGTTCTTTACCACTTTCTCTTTCCACTTTATCCTTAAACCATTCAAAGATCTTAAAAGCTTCATATTTTTCTTTCATGAACATGACAATCATAATTCTAGAGTAGTCATCAACAAACAAGATAAAATATCTATCTCCATAATAACTCTAAATTCTCATAGGACCACACAAGTCAGTATGAACCAACTCCAAGATAGAATTATATGAATAGTTTTTCCTCTTAAAACTAGATTTTGACATCTTTCCCATTTGAATTTTTCATCACATGACATGGTTAGGTTTAGATAAGCTTGGTAAACCTCTAAGTCTCCTTTTCTTACTAATATTAACCATGTTATCAAAATTCACATGACATAACCTTTTGTGCCATAACCACACATCTTCAGTTCTAGCCAATAAACAAAAAGTTTTAGCATTAACAAGATAAAATAGATTACCTTTAGATTATTCACTAATACCAACCAACTTTATAGTCTCATCATATATTTTCACCTTTATACTCTCAAATGCACCTTGGTGACCTGTGTTATTTAGTTGTTCTCCACTCAAAAGATTAAAATTATTTCCCTTCACCCAATATGCATTCTCACATATGATCTTATTGTTCAACTATATAGACCCTTTTCCTTTTACTAGACAAGGTGTATCATTTCCCATTTTAATAGATCCACCATTATAATATTCAAGGTATTCAAATATTTCTTCATCACCATTAATATGATGTGTATAACCACTATTAATGATCCAAGTATCATTCTTTCTAACTTTAGAAATAAGTGTTTTCTCAACATACCTTTCTTCTTCTTCTAAATCTTCTTTCAAAGCTTCAAATACCACCTCAATATCTTCATCAATATCAATGTCAGTGCCATCATCATCCTCTTCAAAAAGGTAACATGCCTTCTTACCTGTGTCTTTATAATCTCGGTTACTTCTTCTCTCATATTGTCACTTGCCTCTATGTTCTTGGTTATCTCTTCCATCAGAATTCCTTTCGCTAGATTTTTCATTATTTTTCTCATATTCTTTCCTATTAGGACATCTAGCTGCAATATGACCAAACTCTTCATAGTTAAAGCATACCAACGGTAATTTTCCTCTATATCTTCCTTTACCTCTCTATAACATTCTAGCGATTAATGCTTCAAGCTCATCAATTTCATCCTCATAACTTTCACTATCAATCTCATTTCTTATCATGTGTTTGCTACTTGATTTACCAATATTGAGAGATGACATAAATGCAGATTCAACTATAGAAAAAACACTATTATCAAAGCTATTTAAGTCATATGTAATTAGTCTACCAATTATAATACCAACTGTAATATGATTACTTGGAGCGGATCTCATCTCATGAATTGTAGAAACTCTAATAGCATAAACATGTGACAATGTTTTGAGAATTTTACTTACAATAGTTTCTTCTTCAATAATACCTCCTTCTCATGGGATAACATTCAAAATATCCTTGACTTGGTTGTTGTACTATGAAATGTTCTCTCCTTGTTTCATTTTAATGTCATCAAAATTTCCTCCAAGACTTTCAGCTTTAGTCCTTAGCACATTCACATCTCCTCTGTGAACTAGTGCAAGCTTGTCCCAAATTTGTTTAGTAGAAGTATATGTCTTGACATCTTCAAATTCTATATCTGATAAGAAAGCAAAAAGCTCTATCATTGTAGTATTGTGTTAATGTCTTTCTCTCATATGATCAATAGTCAAAGGTCTAGTAGGAAAGATGAATTCATTGTCCAAATATCATATTATAGATTATCCAATTCCTGATAGATACAATATCATTCATCTTTTCATGTCAAGAAGTTGTCTTTGTTCATCTTCTTTCCTATTAGGACATCTAGCTACAATATGACCAAACTCTTTATAGTTAAAGCATACCAAAGGTAATTTTCCTCTATATCTTCCTTTACCTCTCTATAACATTCTAGCGATTAATGCTTCAAGCTCATTAATTTCATCCTCATAACTTTCACTATCAATCTCATTTCTTATCATGTGTTTGCTACTTGATTTACCAATATTGAGAGATGACATAAATGCAGCTTCAACTATAGAAACAACACTATTATCAAAGTTATTTAACTCATATGTAATTAGTCTACCAATTATAATACCAATTGTAATATGATTACTTGGAGCGGATCTCATCTCATGAATTGTAGAAACTCTAATAGCATAAACATGTGACAATGTTTTGAGAATTTTACTTACAATAGTTTCTTCTTCAATAATACCTCCTTCTCCTTGGATAACATTCAAAATATCCTTGACTTGGTTGTTGTACTATGAAATGTTCTCTCCTTGTTTCATTTTAATGTCATCAAAATTTCCTCTAAGACTTTCAGCTTTAGTCCTTAGCACATTCACATCCCCTCTGTCAGCTAGTGCAAGCTTGTCCCAAATTTGTTTAGCAGAAGTATATGTCTTGACATCTTCAAATTCTACATCTGATAAGGAAGCAAAAAGCTCTATCATTGTAGTATTGTGTTAATGTCTTTCTCTCATATGATCAATAGTCAAAGGTCTAGTAGGAAAGATGAATTCATTGTCCAAATATCATATTATAGATTATCCAATTCCTTATAGATACAATATCATTCATCTTTTCCATGTTGAGAAGTTGTCTTTGTTCATCTTTGGCACCTCTCTCTTATACATCTTGTGATCTTTAGCTTAAGTCCTTCAAACTTTCATTCTAATCACTCTATGCTCTGATACCAATTATTAGATAACTGAGAGGGCTGTGAATAAGTTAAGCCCATTCATCCTATAGTCCAAAATACTCCCAGATGTATATAACAAAACTTTCAAATCAAATAATCAACTTGATAAAATATCAACTATGCATTTCTCTTCATATACTGATTACCAATAAATTAAATATTGTATTTATAGATCTAACCAATTATAGTAATATGTAAAGTAAAATAACAATTCAAAAAAATCCATACACATATAACACATAGATTTTCACTTGGAAAGCCTATTAGGAGAAAAAACCACCTGGAAGTAGTAACCTAAAATAATTCACTCTTCTAAATTGATTTTGGTTAGGATCCAACCCCATTAAAGGTTACAAAATACAATGTGAGGTGTGACATGGTCAGAGGATTTATCACTAACAGCTCTCCCTTTACCAATCATTCACTATGGGGTCAAAAAGAAAACAATCAACATTGATTGAATGTCATATTGAAATATAAAGACTATTAAGTCCCAATCGGTTAAGAGATTTATCTGTAACAATGGTTAAATTGATACACTTATGTTCTAGTTCAAATAAAATTTTGATTTGTAGATTTTTAGTTCTATGCTAAGCTCAAAAATACCTTTGATTAATAATTAATTCAATATCTCCATTTCTTCCAACTCTATTTGAATCGATAATTTCTTTCTCTGATGCTCGGTGTTGTCTACAAATTTTCTCAGTTCTATCTTCAACCAGTTTGATTAGTATTGCAAGATAACAATATTTTCACTTGTTCTCTTGCAGTCGACTCAATAATGAATCTCATGTCTCTTTATATGGACATCATAAATCATTTTATTTCCATGACTTTTCCTCTTAATCTTCATCATAGATTTTATCTCTTTAACCTTCCTTGGTATTTGTGTTAATAACACATTTCATTCTCCTTCATCCGATTATCCTTGAATTTTTTCAATTTTTTGATCATGATAAAAAACATTATCACTTACCTTGGAATCATAAATAATTGTCCAACTCATCATCTTTATTTGATTGTCAAAAACTTCATTTACTTCTTTGACTCAGTCATACCATAATACATAAAAAATAACTAACTCGGTTAACTCTATAATCGGTATACACTACAGTTTCTCGATGTATATTGAATTCTTGATTTACTGACCACATAAACTTGTTCAATCTTGATCTTCAATACATAATAGAATCATGAAATATAATCAATTCATTAACATAATTCCATAGACTCATCAATAAGTTTCCCAATGTATACCATATCTATATCTTTCTCATCCATCTCATCATTATGTAGATATCTCATTCATTTACCATTTTTCTTTCTTAAGATGTTTGTAACCATCATGATAAGTACAATAAAAACTAGTTGACATTCAATGACAATAAATTAATTGATTTAATGTCTTACATGCACTTTAGTATCTCATTGACCATGAATCACTGTCTTTCAATTATCCATTCCATTGTAAAACTTTCCTTCAAGATATTCAATTAGTTGTAGTTTATCAGGAAGACTTTTTCAAATTATAATCAACAACTTTTCTTCTTTCAATCTCTGCAATACCTATTTAATGTGCAAAAAATGTTCTTCTTTGGTCTTACTAAATATCATAATGTCATTTGGCTATACAATCACAAATTTACCCAAGAATTTTTGGGTATGTGCAGGATCATGGTATGCCAAAAAGTGGCGATGTGAAAAAGAAGTCCTGATTGACAGACTATTTGAAAAACAACTATAACTTTCAAACTATATAACATTTTTGAAATCTGAAATATACATCACATTTTATGCTTCACCTATTATAATAATAATAAACAATTCTTTCAATTTGATGAAGTTTAGACTAAGTTAAGGTGGTCATACGCGAGAGTTTTTATATTCAGGAAAATTTGTAGCAGAAAAATCATAATTAATTATTTACTTGGAAAAAAAATATAGAAAAATATACATCGCATCCATACATGAGTTTACTAATTTTATCTAAAATCTCATAAAAAATAATTATCATTTGATTTTTTTTAATGTGGCCAGACATACACTAACTTGTTATCTTTCTAGTCCCGATTGATAGACTTATTAAAAAATAGCTATAACTTTCAAACTGTATAACATTTTTGAAATCCAAAACATGTGTCACATTCTATGCTTTTCCTACTAAAAGAAAAATCAAAAAAGTTTTCAATTTCATAAAGTTTAGACTAAGTTAACCTGGTCAGACATGAGATGTTTTGTATTCTGGAAAAGATGTCGAAGAAAAATCATAGTTAATTATTTACTTGGAAAAAAATTACAAAAAAATATGTGTCACATCTGAACATGAGTCTACTACTTATATCTAGAATCTTGTAAACAAAATTTATCATTTTATTATGTTTAAGGTGGTTAGACATACACCTACTTCTTATTTTTTTCTGAAATTTTCATACTACTACATTGAAATTTGAAATTTTCAACATATAGATTTTTTTTTAAAAAAAAGGCCTAGTATCTTAGAAAATAAATTTAATTTTCTATAGATTCTCTTGTTACATATTTTTGATATAATATTTATAAATTGTTCAAATTTTTATGTCAAGTTGCCTAAACCTGGTTTTTTGAATTTCCATTGCCACTTAAGGGCCTAGTTTGGCATACCATGGTCTTGCACATACCCTTCTTCAAAACCTCATTCATCAATCTCATAAAAGTACTCGGTGTATTAGTTAAACCAAAAGACATAACCAACTAATCATATAAACCTTTTCTTCTCTTGAAAGTAGTCTTCTATTCATCACCTTCTCTAATTCTGATCTGATGATATCCACTTCTCAAATCAATTTTGGTAAAATACTTGTCTCCACTCAAACTATCCATTATGTCATCCATTCTCAGTATGGAAAATTGATATTTCAATTTTATCTTGTTGATTTCTTTGGAATCAGTACACATTCACCACTCTCCATTCTTCTTAGGTGCCAACAAAGATGGTATTGCACATGTACTCAAAATTTCTTTGATCAAACCCTTCTATAACAATTCTTGGATTTGTCGGTTATGTTCTTGATTCTTGGTAGGTGTTAACCGATGTGGTGTCTTATTTGGTAAACTAGCTCCAAGAATCATATCCATACATTGATCAATGGTTCTCTTCAGTGGTAAAACATCAAGTACATCATAAAAATGATCTCTCTATACTTGGTGAGTATCTTATGAATATCTTCAGGGATACTATCCACTATTTTCCAACTAAGTTTATTAGGAATAAAAATAAAACATACATCATTATTCTTTAAATCCTTAACAAACTTTCTTCCTTGCATCAAACAAACTTTCATAGATGTACAAATTCATTACTAACAGATCCTTCAATCAAAGGTAACAAGATTTTTTTTCTCCCATCACCCCAAATAGTATATTTATGCAATCTTCCATCATATATAGGATGGCTATCATATTGCCACCAAGGTCTACCCAAAAAAATATGACAATAATCCATAGGCATGATATCACATAACACCTTGTCATAGTACTTGCCAATTTTAAAATTTAGATAACATTGTTCACTTACCAATAGTGTATGCTCATCCTTGATTAATGAAATTTTACAGGGCTTTGGGTGTTTCAACCTTTCCAATTGAAAATTTGCAACCATTTCCTTAGATGCCAGATTCATCGAGCTTCCACTATCAATGATTACCTTCCACACTTTATTAGTAACTCTACATCTAGTCTTGAACAAATTTTTTCTTACCAGATCTTCCTTTTTACATTCACTCCACAATGCTCTTTAGACCATCAAGTTATTTTCCTTCTCTAGTTCATTCGGTGAGTCTTCTTACACCAAAGAATTTCTACTATTATCGACCTTCTTGCTTGCATGTGTACACTCAAATGATCAATTTACTTCTCCATAATTTTAACTTGTTCCTCAGAACCCACCTCTATTATAGCCACCTTTCTAGTTACTATTTCTTCCTCTAGAGGAACTTTCACGTTTCCACTCACTCTTCCCTTTATCCCAATTTGTGTTTTCTTGATCAGATCTATTTTTTTCACCATAAGATCTACCTCTTCCTCTTGGGAATCTACCACCTCTTCCTCTTTGTCTTTTCTCATGTCTTTTGATCAATTTCTCCTCAGCTTTTAGGGAAAACTGATAAGCTTCTTCAATATTTTCCAACTTGACCAAACTAATTTCTTCTTGAATAGAAACTCTTAACCCATTTAGGTATCTAGCAATTCTTTCCACCTCATCCACAACATTTCTAGATTTGATGTCTAGTCTATAGAATTCCTCTATATAGTCTTTTACCAAGCTAACTTTCTACCTATAACTTTGTGTTCCCCTAACAAGGCTAATCTGATAATCAGAAGGTAAGAACTTGCCTTTTAATTTTTTCACCATCTTATTCCATACCTTGATTTTTTCATTGCCTTTCCTTTTTCTATCCAATTGTAGATGCTCCCACCATAAGGATGCATGACGTTTCAAATTTATACTTGCAATTTTCACCTTCTTTTCTTACTAACATTTTCATATTCAAATTAATTTTCCATCCTACTTATCCAATCCATCAACTCATCTGAATCCAACCTTCCATTGTATTCAGGAGGATTGAAATGTGGTGTAGACTTCAAATTTATCAATGCCTTCAAAATTGTTTCTCCACCTTGATCCATCACAAGTGCAAGTTCTTCTTCACCCTATTTATCTTCAGCTTCTTCATCACTAACATCCTCAAGATGTCTTCCTCGGTGATGGGCTATCTCAACAGCTTCTAACCTAGCAACAATTTGTCTTAGCATGTCTTCCAGTCCTAGATCTGCATCTCACCTCCCACAAACCATCTACAATTGTAGGTTAGATCAAAATTTTCCACCCCACAACAAAATATGAACTAGGGTTTAAAAGAAGGCACATCAAGAAAGATATCTAAGGTCAAGTGGGCAGTGTTGCAAGATTTTCCCACAAATTGGTACCCCTTCACCTCCCACAAAGTGATGTTGTCTTTGTCATGGATTTTCATTCAAGAAATTACATATGGTGATTATCTTGGGGTGATCTAGGTAATCCACTTGGATCAATACTTGCATAAAGGAAACCACATGACCAAAAACTGATAGCTTCTAAGTCCTAAAGTGTTTAGTAAGGGCCTTCATTCATGACCACTCCTTGTAGTTTTGCAAGCATAGTTAAGACATTTAGCCCTACAAAGAAGAAACCATTTATTCTCTCTCTTTGGATTGAAAGAAGATTTTGATTATAGTGGCATGAAGTAGCTAGCTTTTCTTGTTTGACACTTGGGTCATTCCTAGAACATTTCTCTTTTGATAGACCTTCTAAATGTAAATGCAAGAAGGAAAGATGGATAGCTAATGGAGGTCTAGATTTATGATTTTCACATGGGGAAAAGAGCATAGTCTCCTACTCCATAGTTTCTCTTAAAAACATCAAGCACATATTCATTTACCCAAGACAAATTGCAAGTGATCAAACAAGTAGCTCTAGATTTTTGTTTTCCAAGAGGAAAAGAACATACTCTCCTACTACTCAACCAATCTCAAAACAATAAGACTTCTAGCTAAGGTAAGTGCCTAGAAATAAAATGTAAGAAAACACATAGTTTATTTATATTTCCAAGGCAATCTATAAGACAAAACATTAGTAGTTTCAAGATAGAGTCTTTTAAAAGTGAATCTAATATCACAAAATGTTAGTAGGCATGAAGATATTGAGCTCTTTTGATAAGAAAGAGCTTACAACACCACAAGTTAGATCATAAAAAGTATACAAAATGAAGGAATAGACCTACAAGATCATTGATTAGTCATTGTTAGAAGACCATAAAACTAGAAAATGCAAGAAAGATAAAGAATTCTTGACCCAAACTTGGACTTTGATAGAAATAAAATCTGGGCGACAGTTAATCAGTCTATCAGAAAATCATACAAAAGACCTTACAAAAGCATGATGACATTTCATACTAGATTGATATACCTTATAAAGTCAATGTGACACTTCCCAATAAGTCCATGTGATACTTCTCTATATGTTAGAATGAAACTTTAGAGAATGCAAAGTTTTGCACAATAGTAGAATGAAATATCACCTGGGTATTATGAGAAATGTTGTATGACCTTTGAGCATGCAAAAATAAAAATTTTGAACGTGTGAAAACAAGAAACTAAAAGCACAAGAAATGGAGCTAGAAATGAATGCTTGGCCCCATGGTGGACACCAAAGATGTGTGATCAAAAGTTTGACACACTTGTATAAACCATTACACTTGAGATATTTCATGGAAGAAGAAATCTCAAGAAGTGACTCATAGATTCCTAGTTGAAGTGAGTTTAATCCTTCTCATGGTGCTCATCAGATTAGCATGAATGATTAGTGACTTGAATACTCCAAAATGGAATGTTAAAAGTGCAAGTAATGAATCTAAGAATGCAAAAATGCAAACTAATAATGAGAAGTTAAGCTAAGAATGTATGCAAGCAACTAGTAATTTAGAATGATAATGCTAGAACAATACAAGGAAGAAACTAAATTAGTAATGCAAGATTAATATAAAAATGAGACTAAGATAAGAAATAAGAGAGCTAAAGATAAGAATTCAAATTAGAAATATTATTCTAAAATGCAAGAGAGCTACAATGCAAGATTAAGGATTTAGAATGTAAGAGAATAAAAATTAGGAGCCTTGAGCAAGGGAAGAGCTTCCTTGTAAAGGAATTGCCTCAAGAATGAAGGGTGGAGGTTAAGAGGAAAAAGAATTAGTGGATTTGATGAAGAGACAAAAGGAGATGCAAGGTTAGGTAGAGATGAGTGGTGAGGATTAAGAGGCAAAATGAAAATGTTAGGTAGAATAAGAAAAAATAGCATTTGAAAGCACAAATCCATTTTAATTGCTAATTAATCAAGATTAAGTATGTGCACATGTGAAGGTGTTATTTTAATAAAAGTGTAAAAAATTTATATTAAAAGTAAATTTTTTAGCAATTAAATAAATATGCAAGCTCTAGAAATTAGACCATACTACAAGCTTGAATAAGATTGTTTAATTAATTATACAAAAAGGTGATTTTAATGGTTACTCTGCAAAATGATGCTTAGAAAAGAGACGATTTGATTGAGAGGGAGCTCAAGTTCTAGTAGAACAATTTTAGGTGATTACAATTGGCATATTTTTGAATGAATGGGATGATATCTCTTACTTAATTGACAATAGTTATTGTTTGCTTGAACGTCTTTTATTTGAAATATTTATGATAGTTAATTGTGTTTGGAATTTGGCTAAGTAGGATATCATTATGTTGTCATTATGGAAACATATATTCAGTATTAAGACAACATGATTTAAGGATAATGTTTTGGGATGATAACTTAAGAAAATTGTCTAAGTATAATAGTATTTATCTATCAACACAAAGACTATTTTGATTAGCAAGGATCACAAAAGTATTTCCAGGACAAGAGAACTTGAGTATAGATTGTATGAAGTATGTAGAATCTACAACTAAGAGCATGAGACTATACAACCTCTATGGATATAGTTATTATTATTTTAGTAGAAACAATGTTGAGCCGACATAACAAAGAAGTGACAATTAAATGAATATTTTGGGTTAAGGGATTATTTTTATTTTCAAAATAATGACTTAACTAGTTGGGGACAACATCCTAGATGTTAACCCTTAATCAACAAGAAGTAATGTTATGTTTTAGAAAAGTGTAAGCCGAAAGGAAAGCTATATTTGTGATAGCTTGTATAAAGGAAAGTAATTCATAATATAAAGTTGCAAGAATTGTAAGATATATGATGATGAATTGTATTATGAAGTATTATGTGAAATCTAATGTATGATAAGAGCAGTGTGATCTGATGACAAGTTTTGTGAAGATCTTGAAAGAAAGATGAAAATATTGAAGATATTCAGCAGTAGTAAAAGGTTTTTGTATGCTATCTTTTGTATTAAATATTATTATTGTATATTGCATGTTTGGGGAGTGGGCTCATCTTTCATACATTCATATTTTGTAATACCAACTCCTAACAGGGTTGAGTCTTCTAACAAGGATCGAGACACTACTGATGTAATAGACTCCTAACAAGGTCAATATATTTCATAAGATACTTTTGATTAGTGGATCATTTGTGGGTATCATCCCCACTGGGGTTTTCCCTTGGCCAGGGTTTCCTCAATAAAAAATATGGTGTCATGAATTCTATTGTATTATGGCTATGCTTGTTGTTTAGTTTATTCAATTTAGTTTCTTATGCAAGTTACAAGTTAATTAATAATATCCATATTTGGGAAAAAATTTGTGAAATACTAATTCACCCACACCTCTTAGTATTTCCTATTTCTAACAACTGGTATTAGACCATAGTTACTTAGAGAAGGTTTAATAGATTGAGTAATATATCTATGGACATGGATCAATTGCAAAAGAATATGGAAGATGGTCTTGAGTAGATTGACATTCTTACTAAAGAATGATATACTCTGAAGAATAAATATGAAAGCACAAAATACAACATTGAGAAATTCAAAGACAAGATAGAAGATCTTAAATCAAAAAAAGAGAAAACAAATTATATCAAGGATAGTGATGATCTTTCAAAACTGAAAAAAAGTAGAATGAGACCCTAAAGCATGAACTAAAGAATATAGATCTAAAGTTAAGCTTGAAAGATGATAACAATAAAATTGAGCTAGATCTAAAATATAAAAATGTAGATTTAAGGTCCAATCTTACCAAAGTAACATCTGAGCTTGAGACTACAAAGTTGCAGTACGCTAAACTTGAGAAGTATAATACTATTGTGAAAGGAGAACTAACTCAATATAAGAAACACCTTGAGAAATTATATTTTACCAGTGAAATGATTAATGAACATATTTCATTTCAGAGACCTTATGATAAAACTGGTCTTGGATATCTTCAAGAAAAATTTTAAAAGAAAACTTTAGAATGTAAAGAACTAAATCTAGTAATTCGTCAACCTGAGAACAACCAAGAAAAAATAAATTGAGTGTAACCAATATGAAGATGTACCTAAACAACCTGATAAAACTGAATCACCTAAAGAACTATTAAGTAAATTAAAAGGTAGATATTGTGCATGGAATGCATTTGGACACATGGAAAGGGATTGTATAGGTAAGAAATTCAAATCTATCACTAGTTATTGTTATAATTATCATGGCTTTGGTCATAGACTTATTGATTGTAAGAAACCTAGATATAATAATAGTAATGAAACTAGTAGAATGTTTAGAGGTACTAACCCTGCAGATAAAAGACCTATTGGAGCAATAAACAATATAAGAAACAAAGTTATGTGTTATAGATGTAACAACTTTGGACATATTACTAGAAATTGTAGATCACAGAAAAATTAGTCTGGACTGAGATATGGAAACAATGTTATAGTTTGTTAGATTTGTAACAAATGGGACACACAACAAGATATTGTAGAGTGAACAATATGAGGAATCCCAATCCTAGAAGAAATATGAACTACACCAGAAGAAATGCAGATAATAACATCAGTTAGAAAGGAAATGGCAGTAACATGGAAGA
>BSBK01007933.1:185000-290000 GCA_027943335.1 Chamaecyparis obtusa
AGTCATCAGATGGACTTGATCCCAGGAGCGAGTTTGCCGAATAAGGCAGCACACAGAATGACACCTGCAGAAAGTGAGGAGTTGAACAGACAAGTACATGAACTGTTACAGAAAGGATTGATCCGTGAGAGTCTGAGTCCCTGTGCTGTACCAGCATTATTAGCACCAAAGAAGAATGGAGAATGGAGGATGTGTACAAATTCTAGAGCAATAAACAAGATCACAATCAAGTACAGGTTTCCATTGCCACGAATGGATGATATTATGGACTGTTTGAGTGGAGCTGTGTATTTCTCAAAGATAGATCTGAAAAGTGGATATCATCAGATTCAGATCAGAGAAGGAGATGAATGGAAGACTACCTTCAAGACAAAAGAAAGACTATATGAGTGGTTAGTCATGCCTTTTGGGCTAACCAATGCACCGAGCACTTTCATGCGGCTCATGAACGAGGTTCTGAAAGAATTTCTGGGTAAGTTTGTCATTGTTTACCTAGATGATATTTTGATCTTTAGTAAGAAATTGGATGAGCATATGATGCATATTCGTATGGTATTTGAGAAGTTGAGAGAAGAGAAATTGTTGATTAATTTGAAGAAGTGCAGTTTTGTGAAGAAAGAGTTGGTGTATTTGGGGTTTGTAGTTTCAGGAGAAGGTCTAAAAATGGACCCAGAGAAGGTACAGGCTATCCTTGAATGGCCTACTCCAAGGAGTGCTACTGAGGTAAGATCTTTTCATGGTCTAGCTAGCTTTTATAGAAAGTTTATCAGAAATTTTAGCAGTATTTGTGGACCCTTGACTGAAACAATGAGAGGGGATAGAAAAGAGTTTAGGTGGACTAATGGGGCAGAAAAGAGTTTTCAATTGTTGAAACAAAAAGTTACAGAACAACCAATTTTAGCACTTCCAGATTTTAATAAGGTGTTTCAAGTAGATTGTGATGCTAGTGGTACTGCAATAGGAGCTGTTATGAGCCAAGAAGGTAAACCTGTTGCTTATTTCAGTGAGAAGTTAAATGATGCCAAGCGGAAATATTCTGTTTATGATCAGAAATTTTATGCTATAGTTCAGGCATTAAAGAAGTGGAGACATTATCTGCTTTCTAAGGAGTTTGTTTTGTATACTGATCATCAAGCTTTGCAATATTTGAATAGTCAAGGAAAACTGAATCAAAGGCATTTGAAATGGGTTGAGTTTTTGCAGAGTTATACATTTGTTTTGAAACACAGGAGTGGAAAGTCTAATAGGGTTGCAGATGCTCTTAGCAAAAGGCAGCTATTGCTGACAGAAATGCAGATTGAAGTGGTTGGGTTCAAGGAACTCAAGAATTTATATCCAGAGGATCCTGATTTTGGTGAAGCTTGGAAGGCTTGTACAGAACCTGTTACTGTAGACAGGATGAAATGGCTGGATTTTATCATCCAAGATGATATGCTATTTAGAGGGAGTCAGTTGTGCATTCCACGAAGTTCTATGAGGGAGAATCTAATCAAGGAGAAGCAGAGTGGAGGATTGGCTAGACATTTTGGTCGTGATAAAACCCTTGCTTTGGTTGGTGAGAATTATTATTGGCCACAGTTGCAGCAAGATGTGAAGAAGTTTGTATAGAGTTGCAGAGTATGTCAGATGGCGAAAGGAGTGAAGCAAAATACAGGGTTGTATCAGCCATTACCTGTACCAGAGAAGCCTTGGGAGGATATCAGTATGGACTTTGTTCTTAGTTTACCAAGGACACAGCAGGGACATGATTCAATTTTTGTGGTGGTTGACAGATTTTCAAAGATGGCACATTTCATTCCCTACAAGAAGACTAATGATGCTATTCATGTAGCAGAATTGTTTTTCAGAGAAGTAGTGAGACTTCATGGTTTGCCAAAGACCATAGTTTCAGATCGGGACACTAAGTTTGTTGGATATTTCTGGCATACGTTGTGGAAGAAGTTGAAGATAGATTTGAAGTTTAGTTCATCACATCATCCACAGACTGATGGACAGACAGAGGTGGTGAATAGGAGTTTGAGAAATTTGCTGAGATGCTTGGTTGGAGATAAGCCAACAGGATGGGATTTGATTTTACCACAGGTAGAATTTGCATACAATAATTCTGTCAACAGGAGCACTGGTAAATCACCATTCCAGATTGTATATGGAAGTAGTCCAAGAAATGCATCTGAATTGAGGAAGATAGATAAAGGAGAAATAAGTAGTGCTGAAGCTGAAGATTTTGCAGAACACTTGAAGAACATCCATGAAGAGGTGAGGAAGCATATTACCAAGATGAACGCACAGTATAAGGCTAAGACAGATGAGAAAAGGAGGTATAAGGAATTTTGGGTCGGTGATGAAGTCATGGTTCATTTGCGGAAGGAGCGGTTTCTAGTTGGTACATATAACAAGCTGAAAATGAAGAAGTTTGGACCATGCAAGATATTGAAGAAACATGATTCAGGAAACGCATATGAGGTAGAATTGCCTACTGAGCTAAATATTTCACCAGTGTTTAACATTTCAGATCTGACAGAGTATCATGAAGGAGGTGTTGAAGATGAGATCATAGCAGCACAGTGGAGTATTCCAGCAACTAGTTCAGACACTAAGGAGATTGAAGATATACTAGATAGTCATGTTGGCAGAAGCACAAGGAACAGGACATATGAAGAATATCTGGTCAAGTGGAAAGGACGACCTGTTGAAGATTCATCATGGCTAACAAAGGAGGAGGTTAACCATCTTGGTTTTCCTCTACACACCTGAGTCGTGACAGGGTCAGTTCTCAAATTACCCCGGGTGTCTGATGCAGGAGCATCCTGGGTGTAAGAGCAATCTTGCATCACACAAAAATATTTATGTTTTTATATTCAATAAGGGTTATTTTGTGCAGAGCTGCTATTTATGGAAAGTTACTATTCTTGGTAATTTTTGTATGTGCTTAGAATGATCTGATTTCTTTCTTGGAGGTTCATTTTGGTCATATAAGTCTGCCAGTAAAGTTTCATTGCCAGATCAAGTGTATATTGGAAGATATTGAAGATTTTCGGTATTGGCAGCAGGGTACAGAAACTTTGAACTCAGTTTTGAAGGCTTTAGAGGCCCTGGATGAGGTCAAAAATTTGGGTGACAGGCACTTACACCAGTCAAGCCTGTAGAGCACTTCGTAGCATTTCTGAAATGGGGTTATAATAGCCGATCGGGTCAACTGGTGATGACTTATGGTCTTCGGAAGTTGGGCCACCTGAAATGGTGAAAAATAATTTTCTTCAAAATTTCTGTTCAGGTTTCAAAGGTTATCTTGAGCCGGCTATGATGTAATGAAATGTAAAATAAAATAATTCTAAGTTTGGTCGGCCTTATTGGCTAAAATTCTGGAACCTTCCCAGGCGGTGAAAAATTGCCTATATAAGGAAGGCTGTATTATTGTCTTAGGCAGTTTAGAATAGTTCTGGGTAGTAGATCTGGGTATTGATTTGAGGCTTTGTCCTATAGAATATTGTAAGGGAATGCCCATGTGGCTTTGCATATTGTAATTCTGCAAGTTTGTAATTCCACATTTGTGGAGATAATAAGAAGCCAATTTTCTGTTCTTGCATATTATTGTTGTTATTTCTCTATATCTGTTATGTGTTTGTGGTATTAAGGGGATATCCCTGATATTTTAGTTGATACTTGTTTAAAGCACATTTGATACAAGCTCTTGCACCATCATGCTCTCCCTTTCCATGTCCACTCTCAAAGAAAATCTAGATCTGTGGTCTGTTTTGGTATCGATGATATCTACATAGTGCATAAAATGGCCTTTCTGATTTAAATTGTATTGCACATCCATTCGACAAAATGAAATGGTTTTCAATTTTCATTCCATTGTTTTCCAAATATCCAAAAAATGTCTTAAAGAAATACTCGACAAAATGTATGTCATCCTCTTTATCATCACTAATGTAAAAGTGGTATTCTTTCTTTATGACCCATGCTTGATATGTACTTTCAACACCATGAAAACCTAATAGTTCATGTTGATAAGACACATGTACCATGATAGTAACCTGCTTTGTATAGTATTATTCTACTTGAAGTTGTTTTTGAGCAATAAAAGAGTAATTCTCTCCAAAATCAACAACTGATAAAATTGTTCCAACTAGAAAGGTTTCATTTAGTATTTGGAACTATTCTGCTTTCTATTTAGCAAAAAAAACATGATGTATGTATGGTTGAATCAATTTACAAAAATTCTCCATAAATGTTGCAATAGGTATCTAATCCTCTAAATATTACAACCTTGTTGATTCTTTCTCGACTTTCATTTCATACTTTATGTACTTGTAGTTTTGGAAAATCTCATCCACATTGGTTGGATGCCTATGTGTGGCCACTTTGAATTTACTAATGTCTTATATTTTTTTCATATCCTCATCTTCATCATCCTTTGTAATACTAATTTTCTTCTAGGCTTTTTCTTAGGGTGGCTCAACACAACCATTGTTTGTACCTATTTTCTTTTCTCTAAGCTCTCACCTTCGGTATTCTTTACTATAGTTTTTTTTTGTGGCTTGACTTCTATTACAATTGAAGATTCCCTTGTTCTCGGTCTTGTAGCTATATGAGGAGTAGGTTTCTATTTCAAGCTCTTCTTCATAGTGGGCTCTACAACCATTATCTCTTTTCCCTTCTTTTTTGCATCTACTTACTCATCCTCACTTTCTTCAGACTCGTTGGATTGGTCCTCATTCTGACCTTGTGTTATTTCCAGTGGTTCATTCTCCTCTTATCCTTGACCTAAGATTTTCTCAAGGTTCTTCACTATCTTATTTATTTTTCTCTCTAAGGTTGCAGATTTTAAGCCCATTGTTATATTTGATTTATCTTCCTCATAGCTTCAAAAAATCTTAGCATTACTGTCAATTTCCTCTGCTAGTAAAGTTGTAATAACTATAGATGATTCATCAACATTCACCTCTTAAGGAAATGGTGTCAACCATGCTACCCTTGGTACAACATCTTGTACATATGTGTGATCAGTATGAAAAAAGAAAACATACATCACAAAATTTCTCAACTAAGGATACATGGATTATGCTCCTCTTCCTCATTTTCTTCTTAAACTCAACAAAGTAGTTTTCCATTAGAATATCAAAGTTTTCTCCTAATTGTTGTATGAATTCACTTATATGTTGTGTCACTGGTCGGTCGTTACTCCCAAAAACATCTCCTATAGTAGGAAAAGTATTATGTACATAGAAAAATATGTGGACTATCAAGGATCCAAAATTACACATAGAGTTCTTCATCTTCTTGATTGATGATAAGTTCTCTACAAGTGTCAGTTGCAGCTCAACAATATCATATGTATGATCCTTATTTACTATTTTCCATGCCTGGTTAACGACAATACAAGGAACATTGTCCATTCTACTTGAATGGTAAAACTTATGTGTAATTACCCTTACTGCAAAGTCAATCTCAGAATCTATGATTGTGGAAATTGTCACTCCTGTCTTGTTCCACATTGCCATAGTGTTTCCTTGAATCAATTCCTTTCTCTGGCATCACATAGTTTTCTTCCCATTAAGAGTAGGGTATCTAGTGAATCAGTTTATGATTTCCTTAGTGATTTTCACTAGCCCATTCTCCAACAATATCGAATATTGTGAATTCAGCTAAAAAATACATTAATCCATTCAAGTTTGAAGTTGTGAGGGAAGTCTAGGGAATGAACTACTCTTTATCAAAAATGTGTTGGTGTTTAGCAGTCAACGCTCCATTTTTACATAGTTTATTGTATGCCTCTCATAGTTTATAATCTCCATTCTCACTAATCTTAAATATGTAGCATGTCCTAACATTGTGGATCATCAAAACCTTTAGCAAGATTGATAACAAGGCTCCTGAGAGATCTCCCTTTACTGTAATCACAGGTACTTCTCATAAATTTAGTGGTTTACATGCATCAATTTTGACTAATTGAATATTATGTACCTCCTTTCCTTGCTTCCTCACTCCAGCAAATGAACTTGATGCCATTTCTTCAAATTAAGGTTTGTAAAATGGAATCTATGTAGCTCGGTAATAACTGATCTTAGCAACACTTCACAATATTTGTCAATGGAATGTTGTTGAATCTTCAGAGACTTTGCACAAATCTCTCTCTCAATCACCTTTGAATCTCTCTACAAATTATATAATCCCTTGGTGTAATGAAAATGAATGGTAAAATTCATTATATAGATTCATATGGTCAAATTAGGTCTTCAATAAATGCTTCATACACTAGTGAGTGTAAAACAATTGTCTTAGCCTTTGCAATATAGCTCAGTTTCCACATTCTCTAATTAATCACTTGATCACAACCATGACTTGGTCATTATTGAAACTTACACACTTAGCTCGGTCAATATATCATCTCAGTAATTATGAGATCTCCACACATACTATGAGTCTCAATCACTACAAACAATAATACTTATGCTTGACACCAATTGTACACATTGACTCTTTGCCTTAAATCTATCCTAATTCATATTTACTTATACAAATATGAATTTTAACACATCTATTGTTAGGAACTGGTGTAAAATATAAAATTTCAAAATACAGTTCCTTACATACCTTCTTTTCTTAGTGAGAAGAAGTTGTTAGGAATGAATGCAAAGTATTTTGGTAGTCATTCTGTAGCAGTTGTTGTTGCATTCATGACTTGGATTGTCATTGATGTCAACACAGTGATATTATGGATATTAGCAGGAAAGTAGGTACAGTTTTGTTTTGTGCACATGTTGTATTGTAGATTGGCTTTTACGTAGTTGATGGTATGTTCTTTGTTGTGTTATTAACCTATGGTTAACAGCGCAAAAAGAAATTCATTCATTTGTGAGAGTTATGAGCATTTTGGTGAAAGCAATGTTTAGACAGTGTTTTTGTGCAGTGATGTTCAGAAATCAGAGGATATCTCTTAGCTAGGATGGAATCTGATTTTGTGCAGTTAAAGGGATGTTGGAGACTCATTAATGATGATGTGTTTCATAGCACAAACTTTGAGGATATGTTTGGAGAAAGTTGCAGTATCTAGAAGCTGACAGTTTTATGTGAATTCTGTGTGTAGCATGTAGAATTTATTATTTTATAATTAAGGACCGACTCATTTGTAATTATTTGATTTTGGTATATAAGAATGAATTTTTTCCTTGTTTTAATGTGTACTATGACGATTGAGATGTGAATATAAGCATGAAGTGAAGAAAAGAGCTAATTCAGTGATGAAGAAAGACTTGTGAGTACAGAGATCTGGAATTGTGATCTTGTGTAGGAGAGAGTGTAGTTTTGGCACAGTGTGAAGGAGGTAATATATTTCATATTATTCTATTGAATAATTCTAAGATCTTTTGGATAGTGGGTTCAGAGATCTTGCCTTGAAGCTGTTTGGGCAGTGGGTCCTTCTGTCTTCCATAAACTCTTAACCAGGTTAGAATCTTTTAACCGGGATTCAAAATCTCCTAATAGGGATTTATATGTACTGAATGTATTTCATAAGACTCCTAACAGGGTTCATCCTCTAACAAGGAAATTTCATATTAGTGCATCATTTTGTGGGCATCATTCCCACCGGGGTTTACTCTTTTCAAGAGGTTCCCTAGTCAACATATCTTGTGTTATTATGAAATTGTGTATGATTATCTTTCTATGGTTGATTAGTACATTGATTACATTGTTTAAAGTAGTTGAATGGATAAATTATCTAATAACTGATTCACCCCCCCCTCTCAGTTATCTTGGGGATCTTTACTTTCTAACAGAAGTGTGATCACCTGATCCACTAGATTGGGTGACCTCAGGTTCATTGGTTCAACTACTACTTGCTTCCTCTTTCTTTGTCCATGTCTTATTTATCTATTTCTTTATATGATCAATAGTTTTTTGATTAAGTAAAGTACATTTTACAAGGTGCCTAAAACCCATAGGTCTAAAATAAGAATAAAACTAACAAGAAGCAGGCCATGAAAAGGCTAGGGTCGGAAAGCCAGAGCAAAGCAAAGCAGTCGAGGATAGATGAAACCTAGACCATGAGCCATCAAAGAAAAAGCAAGACCAAACAGCCTAGAAGTTGAGCTGATGACAAGACTATTCCAAGAGTGACTGAAGGGACAGAAGTGGCAACAACAACCGACCTCAAAGAAAATCATTGAGGTTGTAAAATTTCTCCCTCTGTGCATTGGAGTCTTTCCTTTTCTAGGATACTCTCCACATCTATGGGAAAGTCATCTCCAACTTTCCAAATCATCTTAGCTTCCTTAGTGATAGCCAGGTTGGTAAACTAGTCAGCCATGCAATTGGCTTACCTATATGCATGGGATATGAACACCTTTTCAAAAGAATTAAGAATGGATTGAGTTTCAATAATTATATTGGCTATAGTGCAAGAGGGAGGGTGAGAGAGATTGAGGAAATTGATGATGTTCATTGAATCTCCTTCCAGCCAAAGCCACTTGACCCCCTAATCTTTAGCAAGCTTAGTGACTTGAAGAGCTGCGTAGGCTTTAGCATACAGATTCATCTGAGCACCCAAGGGGAGACTAATAGCCGCTATGCCAATGCCAAAGCAGTTCTTGATGATTCCTCTACTTCCAGCTTGACGAAGGTTCCCTTTAGCAGCACCATCAAATTTGGCTTTAGTCCAACTAGTTGGAGGACTAATCCACACACAGTTCTATTTTTTATCCTTAGTAGTAGCCTAAGGCTTTCTTGCAAGAAGGTTAGATCTTCCACAGTAGAAAAAATTCTCCTTAATAGAATGAATGATTTTTTCAAAGATAATTTTGGCAAGAGATGAGCTATCATGAATGATGTGATTATTACGCTCCTTTCAGATTCCCCAAGAAAAGTGAGGAAGAGTCTAGGTACAAAATAATTAGAAATCCTGATTAAACCTTTTGAAATCCCATTGGGAGAAGAGATCACTAAAAGATAGGGGCAAACACCATGAAAGATTCAAGACCAAGAAAATGAGTTTATATATTTGACTTACAAAGGAGTAGTGAATGAAAAGGTGATGCACTGATTCCTCTTGGAATTTGGAGAGTGCACATCCATTTGTAAACTGGAACCCATGCTTGATAAGATTATCCATTGTGAGGATATAGTTCGGGAGTAGGAGCCAGAATAAAACATTGATTTTGGACGTGAGGCTAGGATTCCAAGCTATGGCCCATTGCCTCTTCAAATCATGGATTTGGATGGTCTATGAAGAATAGGTAGAAGCCACAATATAGGTCCCATCCAAAGAATCCTCCCAAATAATCTTATCCTGATTAGGTGAGAGAGTAACCGCATTCAGAGTGGTCATCAAAGGAGATAGGTCTTGAGAGATCTAAGTGAGATCCAACCAATTTTCATCCCTTCTGTAATTGAAAACTTGAGTCCTGTAGGTTTGAGTGTAGGCATGTCTCCAGGTGTATAGAGACTCAAAGTCTCTCAAGATGCCCATCTGAAGCTAGTTGTCATTCCAAAAATTGATGGAGTGACCATTACCTATTTTCCACTTAGCCCTACATTTAGCCATCTCCTTGGTAATGAGGAGACCATTCCATATGACATAACCTTTGGGGGAATCTATCTCATTGAAAAATATGTTGAGTGAGTTATGCAAGAGGTATTTTTCTTCAAAGGTATCCCTCCACTCACCTTTGCTATTGAATATTCTCCAAATCTATTTGGCTTGAAGGGCTTTGTTGAAATGTCTTAATTTCCTTATGCCAAGGCCACTAGAAATTTTAGGGTGGCACAATTTCTCCCAAGTAGTCAGGGGAATGCACTTGTGATCCTCTACACCAGACCAGATGAATCTTCTTTATATTCTTTCCATGGCTTCCGCAACTTTAGTCGGGATAGGGAAAAGGATGAGAGCGTATGTAGGGAGATTATGTAATGTAGACTTGACCAATTGGATCTTTCCAACCTGGCTAAGAATGACCCCTTTCCAACCAATGAGCTTCCTATTAAATCTTTCTATTAGTTTGTTCAAGAAGGCTTCTGGAGGTTTGACACCTAAGGGAAGACCTAAGTAGGTAGATTGTAACGTGTCAATGCCACATCCCAGAATATGAGAAATTTTCCTCTACCTAGCTTCTAGTGTGTTAACAAAGTATAAATCACTTTTGTTCTAGTTGATAGATTGGCCAGTAGCCTTGATATAATTGTAAAGAAGATCCTTCACCACTCTGGCTTCTCCAACCGAAGCCTCACTCCCAAGTATGGTGTCATCCATGAATTTCTAGTGTGTAAGAAAAATGTTACCGAAAGAGGGTTTGATGCCTTTCAGGTCCCCGATCATTTTAGAAGCTGAGATGAGTCTCCTCAAGCACTCAACAAGAATGATGAAAAGAATGGGGGAGAGAGGGTCCCATTGTCTTAGGCCCCTAGAGGGTTTAAAGAAGGTAGATGGAGAACCATTAATCATGAACACCAAGGAGGGGGTTGAGATGATTTGATAAAGAAGCTTGCAAGAATGGGAGTTGAACCTGAAAGCTTCAAGAACTCTAAGAAGAAACTACCAATCAACTTCATCGTAGGCCTTGAAAAGTTCAATCTTGAGGAGAAAGGCTTCCCTTTTTCCTTCTAATGAATGAATAACTTCATGTGCCATCATTATGGAGTCCAAAATCTATCTACCATGCACAAAGCTAGATTGTTGTTGTGAGATCAAGGAAGGGAGAACTCTAAGAATCCTAGAGGTGATAACCTTGTAAATGATCTTGAGGAAGGAATTGCAAAGGCTTATGGTTCTAAATTACTTGAAAGAGTCCACACCAGAGGTCTTGGGAATCAACACCAGGAAGGTAGCATTGAGTTCTTTTAGAAGGTTCTTCAAGCCAAAAAATTCTTGCACAGCTTGAACCACATCATCTTTCACCACATCCCATTAAAGGTGAGAAAAGAACATAGGGAAGTCATTTGGACTGGGAGCTTTGTCCCTAGGAAGAGAGTCCAGAGCTTTCTTGACTTTTGTCATGTTCAGAATAGAGCATAAGGCTTTTTTCTTATGATCATTAATGATTCTTAGGATGTTATTTAGTAGATAAGCCTGGTCTTGCTCAGATATGCCCTGATCTTTAGAGAGGAGCTAAGAAAAGTAAGAGATAGCTTCATCTACAATATCCTTGTCCTCCTTAAGGGCTTGGTCTGCCTTCTTGATTCTACTAATCCTTTTAGCAGCTCTATTTCTCATAGTAGAGAGTTGGAAGAAGTGAGTATTTTGATCCCCTTCCCTTAGATAGATGGACCTCGATCTCTACTTCTAGAAATTTTCCTCCTACCCAATAATGTTATGGTAATCTAAAAGAATGGCTTTTTCTTTTTGCATTTTGTCTTCATCATAGCCCTGTTTCTAGATTTCAACTTGAATGTAGTTTAGTTCATTGAGTGTCTTATCTTTAGAGGTGAAGATGTCACCAAATTCATCTTTGTTCCAATTTTTGATATTGCATTTGATGTTCCTTAGTTTTTTTGCCACTCTGAACATGGATGTGCCCTCAACATAAATGTTCCACAACTCTTTGACTTTATTGAGAAAATTTGGGTGGGAGACCCACATCTTTTCAAATATGAAGGGAAAGTTCCTTTTCTTGTCAATCTAGTCTAGCGATAGAGAGTTGGGAGAGTGGTTAGAGCCTACTCGAACTAGGGCTGAGAGGTTGAGACAATAGTGGTTCAAATAGTTTGGAAAAAATAGGGCCTTGTCCAAATGAACTTGGATGCAGTCCTTTTCGATCCCCCTATTTGACCAAGTGAAATTAGTTCCTTGAAGATCCATGGCCGGCAAAGCCAAATCATTAATGAAGTCCATAAGATCTTGTCTACTTTCTATATCAGCTGTTGTCCCTCCCTTTTTTTCCCCTTCTTTAAGTGGAGTGTTGAAGTCCCCCATAATGAGGCCTTTAGACCAGTTAAGCGGGGAAATAGTGGAGATGATCTTGTTCCATTAGGTCTTTCTTTCTCTTTTAGAATTAGGAGCATAAATATGAAAAATGAACCAACTTTCATAATCTTTTATTCTAGTAAAATGCATGAGAAGAAGGTTACTTCCTTCATAGATAACTTTGGCTTTGAAGTGATGCAAATTCCACATTGTGATAAGGCCCCCCAAAGCTCCCTCAGAGCTAGTAGCTCTAGTTTCCATTGCTTTACTAAATTTAATTCTCTCTAACTTTTCCTTTTACATTTTGGTTTCCTGAATTAAGAAAATGTCCAGTCTATGGTCCCTTATCATATTTCTAATGATATCTTGCTTATGTGAGCTATTTAGCCCACGAATGTTCCATGAGATGACTTTCATTTCTTAATGGAGGTGTTGGAAGCTTGGATAGAAGTCTGATTTCCATCCTCTTTTTTCAAGCTTGCTTCTACTTGCCTAATCTAGCTTGTCTATTTTCTTTCTGGGGTATGATTTCTACCCCCATTCTCTTCCTTTTTCCCGCCTCTCATGGCTACTAGGGAAATAGGAGAAGGGTCTTTGCTGCTTGGTTTCTTCTTCTTGTGAATTGAGATCCATCCCTCCTTTTCATCCTTATGCTTGGAAAAGAGCTCGACCATAATATTGAATTGGTTTGGGGAGGTAGTAACCATCAAGTCTTCAATCTATTGGTACTTACTAGATTCCTACATCTCAAGGTTAGGAACGGAGTTGTTCACCCCAACCACTGGGGGAGAAATGGACTTCGGGACCAAGGAAATAGAGATGGTGCCTGAGCATGAGTCTCCACCTTCTATCTGAACTTCATTCTTGTTTTCTTTCCTTGGTTCTTTCTATTTGGTGACATCCAGATCTAGAACCAAGAGAGGGAAGGTCTCTCTACCAGACTCTTCAGTTTGGGGAAAAAGCGGCACCTCCACTTCCCTATAATCCTTAGCATCCAGAATCAGAGTTGGTTGTTCTTTTTTCTTCTAGACTCTATTGGTTTTGGGCTCTGTTCCCTCCTATGAGACTCCTTTATTTTCATTTCTAATTACTTGTTTGAATTTCCTTTATTTCTCTTTATTCTGGAGGATAAGATAGGTTTTTCCTCTGTAGCCTGCTTTCTTGTAGTGGAAAAAAGAAAAAGGAATGCTTTCATAGTCTAGTTTCTATAGACACTTTCCCAATTTGGATTAGAGCTCTATTACTTCTGGCATATCCATGCCTTCTTGCACTCAGATATAGATCCTAGTGTAAGTGAGGTGGCACCTTGAAACTATATTAGGGTCTATGTAGAGAAGTATACCAAAAGATTTGGCAATCCCATCAAAAAAATCTTCATTCCAAAACTCCAGGGGAAGTTCTAGAAGTCTCAACCCCACTAGGGCCTGGATGAAGAAGGAGTCATTAAGATCGAGTTTAGGAGTCCATTTTTGCAATGCTAGAGTTGCCTTTCCTATGACCCATCTACTAGTACAAAGGATGTTATCTAGGTCCTCTTTGCAGGAGAACTCAAAAGACAAAAACCCCTTAGCCATAGCAGAGACCTGGACTTGACCCTTCAAGTCCCATTTTTTTTTGCAAAGATCCTGACAATGTCAATATTATGTCCTGAGCCAACAAACTTACCCACCAGAGTATGGTCCATGGATGCGATATTGTGGTCAACCAGCTCATTAGGGATTTCTAAAATGTAGTTTCTTTTTTCCTTATCTGAAATGTCCTTAATGGATGGGAAAGAGGACTTCCCTGAGGGTTTTATCCCAAAGAGTGTTGACCACTAATGAGGAGGATTGTCCTAGTCACATGCCTAGGTCTTTTTGGTTGAGGACAGCCTAGGGAAGCCCTCATTCTTAGCTCTTACCCCCACTTCCTTTTTTGGATCTTTCTCCTTTTCACATGGGACCCCATCCTTTTACTCTAGGTCTGCAAAGTCCTAATCTACAAGGGAATTGTCACAACAGACATCCCTTGAGGAACCTGCAACTTGAAAACTAGGATTCTCACCCACCAGTGAATTCAAATTTATGCCCATTCACATGCTCTCTTTCTCTCCTGCTCCAATCTCCATTCTATAATAGAATATTATCATCTAATCAATAGTTGATTTACCTTAACTTTTTTCATTCCTCGCTGTTGGTGCTCTAGTCCTGCAGTCTTTTCTCAAATGACTAATCTTGTGACAACTATAAAACATAAAACTTATGTTCATCCAACTCTTGGATTTACCTCTAAATGGTGTGCTTATACAAATTTTAGGAATATGACCATATTCTCCACAATAGTGATAACTATACCTAGTATTGTAATCACAATTGAATGTGTTACCTTTCCTAGGTGCATTTTCTTGCTTCATGGATATCCACTTGGTTTTTGCATTGGATCTGTAGTCTTGTGCTCTATGACCATACTTCTGACAATTGTAGCAATATCCTTGAAATCTAGGTGCATTAGGTGTATTGATAGCCTTTGACTTACATTCATGTGCCTGATGTCCATGCTTTTTAGAGTTAAAACAATATCCATTGAATTTAGGCTTAGGATTGGACTAATCATTCTTGTTCCTATAAAATTTTTCTATGTGTCTTAGTTTCCCTTAGTGATGACATGTAGGTTTTTTGTTCTTTGGCTTTGCATTCCTCTATTCTCCACTCTTTGATGATTCTCCTTCTTTAGTGGATGATAGGTGGTCGGTATGGCCTAGTCCATAGGTGTCATTGGACCTTCTTGGTGATCTCATTAGTTCCTCAAAATATCTCATAGCTTCATTAGGTTTGTTCATCCTCTCATTAAGTTCCTTTTTAGATCTTAACTCATTTTCAGTTGATTATTCTCTAATCTCAAATTTATAATTTTCATGTCTTTCCTATTTAACTCTTGATTTGCAAGTAATAGTTGATTTACCATGTCAAATTGATTATTTGTAAGCTTATGCACATCACATTTCCTTTCATCAAGTCTAGTAGCCATTTGTCTTTTATCCTCTTGTGCCATTATTTTGTCATCCGCAACTTTCTTTTTCTACTCAATCACTTCACATAATCTTATTAATTGAATTAACTATTCTCTCATCAGACTTCTGATTTCTTCTTTCAATGAATTGTTTCTCACAAATAGATATGTTATTGCTGCATCAATTTCATAGGAATTTCCATTATCCAATATAAATTTAGTTTCTTCTTCTTGATATTGAGTGTCATTCAGTTGGATTGCCAATTCTTTCCTTGTTTTTAATGATTTCTTCAATTCATATGTTGTTGTGCCAAGCTCGTGCAATGCAAGCTGGATGTCAATCTTCTGATTCTCTATGATATTTCCCAACTTATAAACCTCCATCTCCCAGATCTTAACTCTTAAGTGGTTACTCTTCTTCCAAGAGAACAATTCTCTGATACCAATTGTCAAAAGTCTTATTAGGAAAGTAAGATACTGAGACAGGGGGTGAATCAAAATCTATAAAATGTTTACACTTTGAAACCAATTCAAAAAGTATATAATCATAACTGACATAAAAATAAACTTTAATCTTGAAATAGATCTATCTACAAATCAGATCCATGAAAATGAAGCACATAACACAAAGATTTTTGTAACCCAAAAAACCTTGAAAGGTAAAACTGGGGTGGGGATGACACCCACAAATCTTCACTACTATAGTAATAAAGTTTTCTTGTTAGGGATACAAAGTTTTGATCACTTCTCATGATCTACTTTGTGAGGGGTTTTCCCACCTAAGAGCTTATATACTTATACAATCTACCTTGATTAAAGGATTTAAACTTATAGCTAAGTAAGTACTTTGTGATAATATTTAAAAAGATCTGTTAGGACCATTCAGTTAAGAGATTTACCCTAATATAGTTGCTAGAATGTATTAGTATTGGATCCTTCAGTTTTTACTTCAAATGCTAATAATAGATCTCCTCTTTTGAATTCTTATTTGATCTTGAAATCTAATAAAGTCTTGTTTTGTCCTTCACTACTTTGGTCGATCACTCTGCCTGATCTATGCTTCTGACATCCAAAACACTGCTTCTTCCACATACATGTGAGATCTCCTTATTCTACTCAAATTAGGGTTTTGATGTCACATTAAATAGATAATTGATCAAGATTCGAGATCAAGATCAATGATCTAGATTCATCACTTTTTCCTCTTATACATTCCATTTTTCTAATTGGTTGTATTTCTTGCATGGGGATTAATGATCTCAATTATAATGCATAATCAAATCCTTAATTATCTCAACAATCATTAAAATATTCATAGAAGTCAGTCAAAATGGTTTACCTACGTATTTGTGCCATTCCAAACATAAATACCAAAACTTGTTCACTCGGCATATGAAGTCTCTGGTGCTTCGTCAAAACTATTATCCATATATTGGAACTTGACACTAAGTGTTGTATACATCTTGGCATTCATACTACTCGGTAACTAATGGGGTGCTCAGTGATCACGAACTTGCTTAATAGTAACTATTTCTTAGTACATGTTATTTATACAAGTCAATACATTACTCGACCTTAGTAGGATGGCTCAATCGCAGTGATGACTGACCAACTCTACCTAGATAATGACTAAGTATTTGACACTTTAATAGACAACATGACTTGGAGATCAAAAGATGTGTGGTTAGACAATCAATAATAAATAATCATAATAATCCACAAAAATCAATCTATTTCCTCCTATTCAATGTTGTTATTGTTGGAGCTCAAAAAATCTAAAAATATTTTGAGTCCATATCTGTAAAATTTTCTCTAAGTGTCAGAATTGTGCTTTGAAACTCTTTGAAAGAGGCTGAGTTTGAAGGCATTGAAAATGGAGCCTATTGATTTTCATGACAATTCACTTGTATAGGGTGTCTATCACCTATCATTTGACATATTTAATAGGCTTTAGGTCTCTATTTTCAGTTTTGACATATTCTTGAAGTGGTCATTTATAGGTGTTCCCACAAATCTGCATAAAGCTTGTTTCCTGATTTTCACTAAGTAGCCTACTTTGGAGGTATGTACATTTTGCCCAGTGATTATTCATTGCATGCTAGTTTTTGCATCATGTTTTAGGCATGAGAGAGAGTTTTCATACCAATATTTAGCTCCCCATGTGCCCATTTAGTTTCTTTGCCAGAGCCATTCCATTTGCAGATTGTTAAGTTTTGCTAGGAGTGCATTGTCAAGTTTTTTGAGTAGCCTACTTTGAGGCATTTTAGTTTGCACTCTACTAATGTTTAGGTGTAATTGAACATTTTTCAATAATATAAACTTGGAAGAATACTTTCCTAATATTTGGAGGTCTCGGCCAATCCATTTTATCACTTTCCTAGGTCAATTCCAAACCTAGTTTCTGCTTATTTCACTGTTCTATTCCAAAATGTTTTTAACAAGCTAACATTGGTGTTTGACTGCATTTCTCCATGTGATCTTTTGGGCAAGCTAATTGTGGATTCATGTACCTTCTATGGAGGTTAATCAATGCCCAAGATTCTGGTGCATGAAAGTTTTAGTGGGTGAGTTTTTAAAGCCAGTTTCAGAGGTGACTTGTGTGATTTTGGTAGTGCAGAAGGTTTCAATTTTTTGAGTGGCCAAGTTTGATTGTTAAAATATTTTGGCTCAGGCCTCTTCATGATTTCCTCTTCAAAGAATATTTTATAATGTTGGAAATGAACTTGTCTTCCTAGTGGTGTGTTCTTGTGAGGCCGTTTGGGAATTTTTTGAGGCCACTCCTAGATTCCAGTTAGTTTTATCTGGTTAGCTTTGCAGAGAGTAAAAGTGAACTGTGATTAATTTTTGATTCATGGCGTGGTTTGTTTCCACTTCAAGGCTACATTTTAGGCAAGTAGAGGTAAATGTGAGGATTAAAGATGCTTGTCTTCTTAAAGGTTCATCTTGGTCGATGTTCTCATCAGTTTTGAAGGTGTGCATTCATTCAGCATGAGGTGTTCCATATTCTGCAAGTCTTACACACACTATTATAAACATGCTAATGTTTTTATAAGGATGTTGTGTAGCTCTCCTTCGAACTTGCAGTTGGTGTGTGCTTAAAGATTTTTCATGACCATGTGTATTTTGCATGTATCTTGCTATCAACATCCCCATAAGGCTATATTTGTTTTGAAAGGGAAGTGTGAAAGGAACATACAAGATAAATGCAACAAGGGCATATACCTATTTTCTAACACCAAGAAAAGAGGATGAGTATCAAATTAAAGAATGCTAGTCATTTTATATGGTGCAGACTGGTAACTTGGAGGCTCATGCATGTTATAAATGGAGCTGGCTATCGGGCATGCACTTTAAAATGAAAATTATGTGTACATTAGATGTGGGTGCATGAAAATCTCTTTCTCTATCTTGTGCACTTCATGTGGAGTGCACTAGCTTGCAGCATACCGAATGATCAAAAGAATTGTGTGAGTTTCAAATAAGGGCCACTAGTTATTTGAGATGGTATGTGAGCTATGTAGGGTTGCACCTAGTTCACACAAGGTAGGGTGATTTTTTGATGCAAATGTTTGAATGGAAGCAACAACCAATGAGGATGCTGCAATCATAATTCAATGAAGTATTGCAAAGTACAAATATAAAGTTTGTAGTGGGTGAGTGAGCATTAGAAGGAACAAGCATAATGTGATAAGTGAAAATTTATGTAAGGACTGCTAATGGAAGATCAAAGGCCAACATGAATTTCAAAGGGACTCACGTACGATAGGAAATGGGTGCCCTACATAAGATGTGAAGGGTAGCTAGTGCATGGAAATACAAGTGCATGAGCATTTTTAAAGAGCAGCATGCATTAAAAAAGGTCCCCAAATTTGTGAACAACCTACATGGAGATTGGAGGACCTGTGTTTGAAGGGAATCATGCATAAAGGATAGGGGCTAATGTGCAAGGTTCTTCCTATAGCCAATGTGTGGGAGTGGGTAGTAAGACAACAAACAAAATGTCTTTGCCAGTTTACAAGGGGTCTACGCATGGTGGAAGAAACCACTACATAAACAAGACAAGGGAAACTTCATGTAAAAGAACCAGTGTAAATGTGAAAAAGGCAGCATAAATAATGAGTTGAGTGCTGCTCACAAGTCAAATTGGTTGTACACATAAAAGACTATGGTGTGTGCACTAATGGAAGGTAGCACATATTTTACAGAGACTAGTGCATAGGACAAAGAACTGTATGCATATGTGTTTCTGAGTGGGATGCATGCCGGCCATGGAAGGGTTCAACCCTCAAATCACTTGAACCCTCACATCAACAATACCATTTGTATCCACTGTAAAATTCCTATACCTTGCCTTTAGATGGAATAAGCCTCCACGGTCATCATTACTCTCGACATGAATGCCCAACCAGAGTAGACTCCACATGATCTTATGAATGCCTATCATCATCATTATCGACAGTAGGGTCATGTGGGTCTTGCATCTCAAGGTAGTTATGGCTTGGCACAGGCTGACTTTGGAAGGGCATAACCCCTAGATTCACTCATGCCATCTTCAAAATCACAGTCTCCAACTTCTAGATTTAGTGGCACTGCAAAAAAGAAAATGACATCGCCATTTTGGATGTTCCAGCTTTGAAAATAAATAATAGAATGATGGGGCCTCCAAAGCACCATCGACCTATTGCCAATGGACTCAGAGGACCTGGGTGGCTCTCTATCTATGAGTTTGAATGCATTTAAGGGAATTTTTTGAGACCCTTTCCAAAGGAAGAAGCATGGAAATGTTATGTGCATTATGGGAAGCATTATCCCACATGTGCCACATTTCAATAATATTTTTTTTTCAAAGGAATGGCATTTGGTATGTTGTATGAAGTGAAAGGGAGAGGAAGGTCTATGTGTGGCCAGCCAGTGTGCGCCAGCTGGGTATGCACTACGAGACTTTTTGAGTAGTGTATTATATTTCAATAGGAAACTTAGTCCCACATTAATCTCAAAATGGCCATTTCAGGTGCTTAAATGAAACAACACTCACATAAGAGAATAGATGAAAGAGCCAGAGGCTTTGTGCATGCAAGCGCTTGGAGATCACCTTGGGAAGCATGCCAATAATCCCACAAGTAAGGTAATTTTGTAGAAGACCAGTGATGACATGGACCCTAGGAGGGCATGTGGAGTAGTCATGTGATCATGAGACAAAGCTGGTGGTTAGAGGAAAATTGAGCGACCTGGAGACTGCAGTTAGTCACCAGGTCACTGACCGTTGGTAGCTAGAGGCCAAAAATCTAGAGATCATGAGATTCTCCAGTTACTAGGTCGTGAGATAAAATCAGTGGTTAAGCCAGAATTTGGAGACTTGGAGGTGGCGGTTAAGTGATAGTGTCTCGCAGTTTCCAAATGCTGGCGGTCAAGTGGCAAAAATCTAGAGACTTGGAGACTGTCATAGTTTCCAGGTCGCCAGAAGTTTCATTTAGAGACTTGGAGATGGAAGGTTGGTCGCCCAATCTCCTAATTTAACCCAAGGTCAAGATATCAGTCAAAGACTTTGAGATTGGCTTAGTTACCAGTTCACCATATGTAACCAAGGTTAGTTGAAGAATTCAGAGATCTGGAGAAAAAGTGTAGTCACCTAATCTCCTAATCAGGGGTCAAGGCTTGGGTTATGTCCAAGCAGCCAATCAACTAGTGACAAGTGGCATGTTCTGGTGCCTTCTGAAAGAAAAGTGAAGAAATAATAGAAAAAGCCAGATTTCAAAGTTAAATATAAAATCAAGTTGAAAGATATAGTCTACACATTAGGAATAAGTTTGAAAATTTAAATGATGGACCTGCTCACAGAATTGATGCCTGGAAGCTTAATTTTTACCAGAACATAGGAGTATGATATGTTTTTAAAAATAATAGAAAATAAGGAATCCGATGAAGGTGATTATTCTCAGTTTCAAAGCGGCGAGAAAGAGCAGGGCGGTCCCACAATACTCTGTCCCACTTTTTGGCCAACTTTGACACAGAGATCAACATTCTGAGAAAAAACT
The DNA here is from genome assembly GCA_027943335.1 of Chamaecyparis obtusa. Classification (NCBI taxonomy): domain Eukaryota; kingdom Viridiplantae; phylum Streptophyta; class Pinopsida; order Cupressales; family Cupressaceae; genus Chamaecyparis; species Chamaecyparis obtusa. The sequence goes on from BSBK01007933.1 coordinate 205,926, forward strand.
TCACTTTCAAACACTTGTTGCCACAAAACTATTAGGAATTTGAAGATGATGTAAACTAGTGTCTTTTAGAATTTTCTTTCTAGTTTCTAAATATATTTTTTAAAAAAAATTTAAATTCATTTTTCCTTCTCCTTCGAAAAGTGTTTTGTGTGAAAAACTGTGTTTTTAAGGAGTTACTGTCACTTGGATCAACATAATTTTTTTTAAAAATATGAAAATGATGTAATTCTTTCGAGATTATATTTGTAACTTCAATATCTAGAGGATGCAATTAGTTTCATTCATTTTGGGTCAATATTTTATAGTTTATTAAGTTCTAAAGTGATAGTAATTGTAACTTAGATATAAGGTCACTTGGATCGCTCTAACTTGATCTGTGTATGTTGAAATTCATTTTTTCTTTTTTTTTTTATAGAAAGGTAACACAAATAATCTTTTCCTAAATATTTTTCATAATTTTATTTTTTTCTAATTTACTATTTTTCCCAAAGTCTTGAAGAGACGGATTGTTGAATGACCAAACAACCAATGTTTAGTTAAAGTAATATTTAAAAGTGATAATGAACTAAATATGCATTAAAATTATATTCATTAGAAAGCTTGTTGTGAATAGCATAAAATTAAATAGATAGGTTTTTCAAATGGATTCATTTGATATACTAAAACATTAAGTCGAAGTGATTTTTTGTCAACATTTTAATAGGTGCAAAGGAGACTCCATTATAGGTATGAATGAGGAGTATAGATGTTCTATCAATATTTTTTTAATCTAAGAGGCTTTGAGCTAACCATTTGTAATTAATTCCTTAAAATGGAACCTCTCAAAACTTAAATCATCATATTTTATTAAAAATGTGTTATTTCAGCAAAAAATAGCATGTCTAAAAAAGTGGGACACACTATTGTGAGACCACCCAGTAATAGGAGGTTTTGATTTCGAGATCAAGTCTATTTGCAAAGGTAAAGGCATTTGAAAGGAATTAGTTTGAAAAGGATGCAAATTTGGAGGGAGAAATGACTGTAAAAATGAAGGAAGTTGCAGAAAGAAATGAATTGGAGAGAATTAGAAGATATTTTGATAGGAATTGGCAGCTATTAGTAATTGGTGACTAGCCTTGTTTGGACTTTATCTTTTATTTTTCTCCATTATTCAAGAGGTGGAGAGTTCTAAGTCCAGTAGAAAGCTTGCAGTCTAAATTCTCTATGAATTTTTTTGGATTGGTTCCATGAGTGGTTCTTTTCTATAATATTGCCCTCTTCTACTCATATAAGGTGTTCTTGATCCTCTCTAGTTTTTTAGACATATATGTGTGTAATAGTTTATCTTTTAAATAGCATTGACACACTATTTTTACTACTATCAAACTTTCTCCATTTTCTTCATGTATTTATTGGTTAAAGCATCTAGGGTGTTTTAGTTTTTCTGTTGTGAGTTCATAATAGAGTTATTTCAAGGAAATAACTGAGATCAAGATTCATTTGTAGGTGTGTATGAATTGAGATAGCAAGAGTATTTCATATTTGTCTTTCAGTACATTACTGATCAATGTATTTCTTATTTCTGTGTCTCTTCCAAGGAGAGAGTTAAATTCTTTGAATAGGAGACTACATATCTGAATACACAAGTGGATTCATAAGTAGAGTTTGATCAATAGTGCATGATTTGATGTAAGGCATCATCATGTTAGACTGTGTTATTTTCTTATTTCATAAGTTGTCTATTGCATATTTCATTTGACTCTATTGCCCATTGGATAAGGCACTGGTTTTTGAGGGATTTGGGGTATTTCAAAGGTCCATCCCACCCAAAACATAAATGATAACATTTTCCCTTTCATGTTGATAGGAGGAGTTGGGAAGTTTGTCTAGTTTTTAGATTCATTGTATGCAAGTGGGACTTTGCATGAGATCTAGTGAGCACTAGGGTATTTGTCCTCTAAAATTCTGAGAGCTATTCCACAAAGTGACATACTTGTAGGCCTATTATTTGTAATAAGGATTTATGTGCATGCAGATGAGGTGTACCTTCCTAAGTGAGTGGAACTCAAAGTGAAGAAGATTGTAGGAATTGTCAACATTAGCCCCTTTCTTATCCTCTGATTTGTAGGAAGAAGTTGATCTTTGACAATTAGATAAAAATCCCATGTCTAGTTATCATTTTCTCTTTTAGAATCGGATGATGCAAGAAAAAGTACTAACAAAATTAGCAACTCTACTAGGGAAGAAATAAATGATAGCAAGTTTAAGATGATCAATTCCTTTCTTTGTTGAATCATCTCAGGGTCTGATCTAATGAATAGAGTCAAGTAAAACTTTGTTCATATTATCTCACCAATTGTGAGTAGTGACTCTGAGTCTCTATTTGATCAGTATTTTGTAATGAAATTGTGAAGTATTTTTATTCCTAACAAATAATGAAATCCTATGAAGTTGTTTTGTGTTTACGCATAAAGAAGGTTTAGATCTGAGATAGAATCTCTTAGCTGATTCAGAATTAGTCCTCTGTAAAGAGGTGGTGACTCTATGAAGGTTTGGAAGGTGATTTGAAGGAGACTTTAAATCAGCATTTTACAAACAGTAGCAACACTTCCAAGTAATCCTATTTTTATCAAGCGAAAATGGTCCCTTAATAGGTGAACAAGTCACTAAGAAAAGGGAAAAATAATCTTAAAGTTGGAGTCATATTTCTAGATTAAAGTTTTCAGTTATTGTAAAGAGCATCAGAAATATGTTGTGGATCATGAAGTTAATGGTTGCATAAGGTTGGATAAAATTATTGTCATAAGAACAAGTAGTATTTTCTTGTTAGTACATTGAAATGGAGTTCTAGCTTTGATAAATTAGGAGGATGCTTCTAGATCTGAAATTTTTGGTCAAATTTAGAAAATCTTAATGATGAACTTCATTTGATAAATAAAACAATCCATCATAATTGCATGTTGATGTTAAGATATGCAATAGGAGAAAGGGAGCAAGAATCAACAATTTTGTACTAAAAAAAATTTCTTATTCCATGTAGTGAGCTTCTTGTGGGTCTTGATTTTCAAGAATCCCAATATGTTGAAATGTTCTTTGAACTTAGTATGCCTAAATCAGTTAGTTGGACTGCATCCCTTAGAGAAGAAGCACTTGGAAAAACTAAAGAATGGATAAGTTCATTTGATGTTTCTGAACCTAGTTCATTTGGTCATGTTGAATCTAGTTGTGCTAAGGATGCTGAGTCTTCTGATGTTGATAGTGCTTGTTATTGTATTGATGATGAAACTTATGGTTATCAAGGAGTAGAAGATAAATCTATAGTTAATAGTGATTCCCTTGAGCTTATAGATTTCTCTTTTTCTCAGCATGGTGACCATGATTCCTTGTTTCAGTTTGGTGATGTTTCGTGTGAATTTGAAGAATATGATTATAATGCAGATGATAGTTCCCGCAATGATTAATTTGCACAAGGTAATGAGAAAAAAGTGATTTTAGCCCTTTTTAGATGGGGAATATATTTATAGCACTAGTAGTGAAACCGAAGAGATGACATGAAAATTCAAATGCTTGCTAAGTAGTGAGTAGATTTCAAATCTCTTGGCTGATAATTTTCAAAGGCATACTCCCAAATTTGTTTCCAAAATTCCATGCCCGGTACATATAAGTTTTGATGAAAGTGATTTGAGTGATGGCATGATAAGTGAAACATCTATTGACATCTTTTCTCCTTTTTTAAATCAGTAGTGTGAAAGTGCATACCATTGTAATAAATTTGATAATGTTATATTTGATGAGTACAATGATGTGTTTTTGAGTGTGGATTCAGATTTGTAAGAGGTCAATGTCAGTGGTTCTAGTTTACATTTTGATGCTGGAAAGTATGACAAATCTGAATATGTTTTCTCAGATTTGCATATAATTAAGGATTCAGCCACTCACAATGCTTGTTCTTTCCTAGAAGATGTTGATGTAGTATGTGATCAGCAAGTTGTCTATGAATTTTTGCAATCAGATTTTTGTTTCTAGAAGTTCTACTTTAGTTTGCAAAGTAATGATGAAAAAATAGATTATCCTTTGTTGCAAACTAATGATCAGTATAATGATGTGCCCAGCCATGAAGTTGAGTTGAATTGTTTCACTTTTCAGTATGATATTAATATTGAAGAGTGTGATGTTTTAATGTCACAAAGTGATCAGTATGTATGGCAGCTTAATGGCCTAATCTTGCTAGATAATGGTGAGTTTAATGATCAATTTTTCTATGATATGCTGAAGATGAAGCATATTATTTTTAACCAGTTGGATGAAACATGTAATTTCAGTTTTGCTCTGTTGTGTGGAGATGAAAATCATCTATTTGATAGGGGTACATACTGAATTCAGTTTGATGGATTTGGGCCATTTTTAAATAAGGTTTTTCATGTACAGTTTCTTTCCTTTCAGTTGTGCTTGCTTTCAATAAAAGGGGTTCTGAGTTTTGAAGAGAGAGGAAAGTCAGAGAAGAAAAGTTTGGTAGGTCTGTTGAATCGAGAGATTTTGGTTTTTTGCATGCCCACATGAGGCACGCATCCCCAGTCAAAGCCATTGTTGGAGCTCAAAAAATCTGAGTATATTAGGAGTCCATATCTCTAAAATTTTATGTAAGTTTCAGAATTGTGCTTTGAAAGTCTTTGAAAAAGGAAGAGTTTGAAAGCATTTAAAATGGAGCCTATTGATTTTCATGAGAATTCACTTGTATAGGGTGTCGATAACCTATCATTTGACATATGTAATAGGTTTTAGGTCTCTTTTTTCAGTTTTTACATATTCTTGAAGTGGTCATTTACAGGTGTTCCTAAAAATCTGCATAAAGCATGTTTCTTGATTTTCACTAAGTAGCCTAGTTTGGAGGTATGTAATTTTTTCCCAGTGTTTATTCATTGCATGTCAGTTGATGCATCATGTTTTAGGCATGAGAGAGAGTGTTCATGCAAATTTTCAGCTCTCCAGGTGCCCATTTAGTCACTTTGCCTGAGCCATTCCATTTGTAGATTGTTAAGTTTTGCTACGAGTGCATTGTCTAGTTTTCTGAGTAGCTTACTTCGAGCCTTGTAGTTTGCACTCTACTCATGGTTAGGCATAATTGAACATTTTTCCATAATATAAACCTGGAAGACTACTTTCCTGATGATTTGGAGGTCTCTGCCAATCCATCTGATCACTTTCCTAGGCCAATTCCAAACCCAATTTCTGCTTATTTCACTATTTTTTTCCAAAATGTTTTTAACAAGCTAACTTTGGTGTTTGACTACATTTCACCATGTGATATTTTGGAGGAGTTAATTAGGGCCCATTTGGTAGTGGTAATTAGATTGGAATTGACATTTGTTAGCTCCCATTTCGTCGAATCCTCAGTTTGGGAGTGCAACATAGAAATAGAAGTGGAAGATGTAAATGCACATTTTGGCTCAAAATGAGCATTAACATCTTCCACTTGAAAAGGTGGAATTGGAATTTGATGGCCAAATTCAACTTTTCTAACTCCCATTTTATAAAATCCAGTCGGGCCCATGAGCTAAAATATGACAGCTTCGGCGTCCACGTTGTTTTTATCTCCGTGTTGTTTTTATCTTTGCCATTCCTCATGGTGAAGTTACTCTACAAGGTTTTGTTTTCATCTCCACCATTCTTTATGATGAAGTTACTCTATAAGGTTTTGTTTTTTATCTCCACCATTCTTTAGGGTGAAGTTACTCTGAAAGGTTTTATTTTTATCTCTTCCATTTTTCATGGTGAAGTTACTCTACTTTGCAAGATCTGGTGAAGTTACTCTGCTCTGTGAAGGCACTCTTCTTTGCAAGATCTGGTGAAGTTACTCTGCTCTGCGAAGGCATTCTTCAAAAGGTATGGAATGGTCATAGTCAGAGTTGGTAATGAACAATTGTATAAGGAAGTTCATTGTTTATCAATAGGCCATGATTGTTATATAAGGAATATGGGGAATGTCTTTTGTACCAGTTGGAAGGGTATGTAACCCTAGATTTTTCTTCCTTCACAATGTTTGGAATTTAGGTTTGTAGTGGTGTTTAAATGACTCTCATTGATCCTTTTATATAGCTATCAAGAGGATTTGGTCCCTTCACTAAGGAGGTTGAGCCTTATCCTCTTATTCCATGCTATGATTCACTTTTAGCCAACTCTTCCCTTCCATTCACTGGGGGCTTTGATGTGGTTACCCTTTGTCCCTTCTTCTCACCTTGCTAGATCCCTTCTTCCTTGCTAGATCCCTTCTTCAGCTTTCATGTGAAGCCCTCTAGTGTACAAAGTTTATACTCCTAGAAAACTTTGTACACTGGAGGGCTCTATCTCTGATTTTCTAACAAAAGTGTGGCCATATTCTATAGTTATTCTTTACCCTTTGAAGCTTCATCTTCAGTATGGTATGAGGATATTACATGGAAGAACATGTCATTTCACTTTTTGTTGTATTTTCATGCCTTTTCAATCATGCCATTAGGGTTTCTTTGATGTGTATCTTGAAACAAAGTTAAATTTGAAATTTACAACACACATTATCATATTTAGCTTTTGTCAAGTTAATTCTCATTCCTACAAATTTCAAGTAATGATGTGTATTTTGTGCTTTTGCAAAACCACTACATGAACATTCAACATCTCTATACCTACTACAGGAATAGAGATACACGTAACTATCACAGTTTGATAGTTTAGAAGAAAAAAACATTGTATAGGTCCAGTATAGGGTTGGTTGGTAATAAGAGTAAAGATCAGACATGAAGGACTATTCAAAAGGTATGGAATAGTCATAGTCAGAGTTGGTAATGAAAAATTGTATAAGGAAGTTCATTGTTTGTCAATAGGCCATGATTCTTATATAAGAAATATGGGGAATGTCTTTTGTACTAGTTGGAAGGGTATGAAACCCTAGATTTTTCTTCGTTCATAATGTTTGGAATTTAGGTGTGTAGTGGTGTTTAACTGAATCTCATCGATCCTTTTATATATCTCTCAAGAGGATTGTGTCCCTTCACTAAGGATGCCAAGCCTTATCCTCTTATTCCATGCTATGATTCACTTTCAGCCAACTCTTCCCTTGCACTCACTGGGGTATTTTATTGAGTTCTCATTGATTTCCTCCATCCACACTAGGCACATGGGATAAAAAAGGCAATATTGCTCTTCAAGGAGAGGATTCATAGTCATAAGGATTCCTTCACTTTTATCCCTTCCATTGGGAATAGTTTGATGATGGAGATGTGATCAGGGATAACGTATTGAATGTGAGTCAAGAAGGGTTTTGTATTGAAGAACCTTGAAGAGGTGAGCATTGTTACAAAACAAAGATGGAGAATGAAATGTTTTTTGTGTGAAAGGGATGGGCCCATGATGTTTTCCATCATTTACACCAACACCTTCTATCTATCACATACAACTTATTAGGTATGGCACTATATGTTTGGATGATGTTCAATCACTGATGGTATGGCACTTTATCTTTTTCTCATTCAAAATATCTATCTATGGTCTTAATTTCATAATTGAACCAACATCAATATTCATATCCTTTTGGAACATTCATTATTCATATGTTGAAGATGCCTTTGCTTGATACTCATTATTAACACCCTTTTGCTGAATTGTCATAAACATTGACAAGATTATGACAAATAAGCATCTATTTACTTTGTTCCCTATCATTGCACTATTTATCCTATTATCATATTTATTTAGTTAGCATGTTTATCCTATTAGCATGTTGATCCTGTCAGACAAATTTTTTCAATATCTTTTCTTTTAATCTACTGAGCATTTATGGTGTTTTTGTTGAAGGCTTACTGATTGTTACAAAATGTCTCCTCATACAAATTAATTGCTCTATCTTTTCATAATAGTGAATGTGTCTATTGCATCTTGACTGTACCTTGTGGAAAAGATGCCTTTTCTTTAGCTATTACTATTTGTGTCCTCTCAACTGATGCTTGTTTATCTGATTAATAGTGGTAACTACTTTTTTCATTGTATCATTAGCTCCTCTCTGTTTTGACACCATGATTCTTGGGAATTAGTACTTTGCCTTGCCAATCATACCATGAATGGTAAAGACTTGTTTATAAATCCTTTTGGAACATCTTTCAGGACATATATTTGCAACATTTCGTAGAATAGAATTTATCAATCCAAAATGGTCAAGCTTGTACAATGTATAATAATATTACATACTTATATAAATCTATATATGTGCCTATATAAGAACCATATATATGCACATATACATTATATAATAATATTATTAATCATTTTTTAAAAAAAAATCTTCTATGTTTTTCCCTCATTGGGATTTATTTCGTAATGCAACAATGCTAACAAATTGAAAACGTATAGATAATAACCAGCTAGGAATACATTTATACATAGTTGTGTCAATAAGTACATACATTTCTTGGCTTGTCCTCTTGCTTCCTGTGACTGTCAATTTTCTATCTCAAACCTTCTTCGTCATGTACTTTTCAGGGATGGATCTTATCAACAATATAAACATTCGAGGACTCATTTGTAGGAAGGTCAAAAAAGCTCATATTTACGCACTTATTCTTGATGTCCTTGGAGTAGGGAAAGTAGTGTTTGTGCTTCAAGGTAGGAAAACAAAGCATAATGAAAGAAGTGATGGAAGTGGTTTTTATAAATGCATTATTCATTCAAGTGAGGTGCATTATCACGACCAAATTTGCATGAGTCTAGCAACCTTCTTTTAGCTAGCCAATCTTGTAAGGAAAAAAGGAAGCCTATCAGATACAAAGAGCATAATGTTAGAAGAACAATTATTTGTTTTCCTCCACACCCTTGGCCACAATCTAAGGAATCATAAGATTGCCCACAACTTTGGTCACTCTAGAGAGATAGTAAGTTGATACTTCCACAAGGCCTTGACGATTGTCTTAGCACTCCATGCAAATTATCTCATACCACCTGGACTAAACACTCCTCCTGAAATTAGTGGGAAGGACTGTTTCGATCCTTACTTCAAGGTAAACCCCCTAGCACTATGAATTTCTTTGCTTAGTGATAATCTTATTACTACGTCTTTCTTTACTATAGTTTCTCTTTCTATAGGATTGTGTTGGAGCAATTGATGGAACCCATATACTAGTCATTGTCGATGTCAACTTACAAGGTAAATATCAGGATAGAAAAGGGAACTTGTAACAAAATGTTATGGTTGTTTCTTCTTTTGATTATAAGTTTCAATATGTTCTTGCTAGTTGGGAAGGGTTTGCTGCAGATAGCCGTATTCTAGCTTCAGCTCTCAGCAGAGTCGATCCACTTGTAGTTCCCCCTAGTATGCCATTTCACACCATATTTTTACTGAAGAAAATGATAAATGTTTGGCAGTGTCAACGTTTCACGGTTTAACAATATATGTTATTTTGAAGGAAAATATTATTTAGTCGATGCTAGATATCCAAATGTACCATGATTTCTTGCACCTTACCAATGTACACATTACCACCTAAATGATTTTTCAAGAGAAAACCCTATAAAAAGCCCATAAGAGTTGTTTAACCTGTTAGGCTAATTTTCTGTCATTGCAAAATCCTTGAAAATGGCCTATTTTCCTTACTAGTGTTCTTCAATGTGTCCTGCCCTGTGTTCTTCGTGTTGTCACCCTGCCTTGGTCCAATCTGCATCTCCTAAATCACCAAATCCTGAAATTTATCCAAATTCTAAGCCTGCTGGAAAAATTTTAAAATCTGCCAAAGTGTCGAAAACCCACAGTGTTTTTGAAAGTGCATGATGTTTTTGGTCTGTGTGTTTTTGACCTGCGTTGTTTTCAACCCCCTATGCTTCTTGCTTTGTGCACTTATCCTTTGGCATCGAAAACTCTGTGTGTTTTTGGTCTCCCTCTGTGTCGAAAACATTGTGTGTTTTTTACCCCGCATTTGTTTCCTATTTGTTGTGTTTCCTTAAGTGTGCAAGTGCGACGGTGGTGGGCCTCGATTTATAGGTGACTCTTTCTGATTGGCTACCGCATGGCTGCATGTCAAAATTCCCTAACATGCGATCATGTGACCACCTGCCACTTGTCCGTGTGGTCTTGGCTCTTTGCTTGGTTCGGCTATCTAGCGGTTTATTCCTCAATCCGTGACCTGGCGACTAGCAGTTATCAGTTGGTCTCCCATTTTTGGCGGTTATGCAGCTCACATCCAGTGACTCGATGACTATAGTCACGTGATCTTTGGAAGGTTGACAGTTATCTGCTAACCTCTAGTGACTTCGTTGGTGGTTAGTCACATAGTTGCTCAATGCTCGGCGGTTGTCTCTTCACGTTGGTGGTTCTTGTTTGGGCTGCGTTCCTGGTGATGATGTGGTGGCTTTTGATTGGCTATCGCATGATTGCATAGCCTTTCTCTGGACTATGCGATCATGCAACCAGGTGACATGTGTCCACGATGCTGAGGTGGATTTGTTGTTAGGTGTGCCTGCGTTGAAGGCTTTTAGTCTAACGGTCAGCATATGATCGCAAGGAATATTTTGATCCTTTGCGATCATGCGCCATCCGTTGGATTTTATTCCATTGTGCCAGGTTGCCTGTTGTGCGGGTAGGACCATCTGACATGTCTGCACAGGTGGAGGTTTCTTATTGGTTAACATGGATGAGCAAAGGTGGGGCCGTTGTCAGGTGGGGCTTGAAACATGGATAGATCTAACGGTCATCGTAAGTTCTCATGTGATTTTTCAGGGCCATGAGATCTTACACCGGCTATTCATTTTCAAAGGGCTTGCAGAGCGTGGGTTCGGTGTTGGTGACGGGGTAGTATTCGGCGAATGGTGTGGTGATAGGTGGCATCAGGCATCATGGTTGCAGACTTAATGGTGGGGTCTATGGCTTAGCAAATTTGTTTGTGGGTTGTCACATGTTTGCATAGCCTAGAAATTGGCTATGTGATCATGCGACTAACCCCTTGCGGCATCACGGTTGCAGAGTTATGCGGTGGCAGTTTTGGCTTGCGGGTGGTGATGTTGTCTCCATGTGGTGGTGGTTGCGGTAGTGGTCTACGGGTTACCACATGATTGCATAGCCCATCTCCAGGCTATGTGATCATGTGACAAGGCACCATGTGTCCATCACAATTATGGAGTTATGGTGGTAATGTTGCCAAGGACTTTTCCTACGAGGTTTCTGACCGTTGGCTGTGGTTTGGAGACCATGGTCACATGATTGCAAGGGTTAGTTTGGTGCCTTGTGATCATGCGATGAAGCATTATTTGTTGCCTATTTTCTTTGTGGTGGTAAGGTTTGCGACCGCGCGGTTGCGCGACTAAAGATTGTGTTAGGTTGTCGAGCCCAGGAAAGATAAAGAGATCTACGACGGGGGCATAAGGTTGGTCATGGTTTGAATGAGGGCCGTTGTTTCTCTATAGGTGCCAAGAGAGGAAGTAACCATTGGTTTTCAAATCCAAATTTTCCAGAGAGTTTGCAGCGATAGGAAGTACCTAGTTTTAATGATTTTGGGTGGATTTCTTGCTGGTTTGATGATGTGGTCCAAGGTTCCTATGGTCATTTGTGAAGGTGATTTTGTACTTGGTGGAGTATGGTTATGTGCTCGAGGAGTTGTTTGCAAGTGGCCGATTTGACTGATTTTCATGGAATTCATGGTGTACTATGCTGAGCTCATAGATTCTCATGATTATTGATCTATTTGAGATCTCTTTCTCCAGGCTGCTTGTATTTCCTACCCCTGCAGTAATTTTTGTGACTGTTTGAATTGGCTTGGTTGGTGAATCCTATGCCTTAGCTGTCTGTAGCTTGTTGCAACGTATTTTTGGATTCCAAGGCAGCTAGGGGTATATGTAGTCAAATTTTTGACTAAGCAAGGGTTCTAAATTTTGTCAGTTCCAGTGAAAGTTTCTGCTCTGCAAGTTTCCCTTCTCTCTGCATATAGGGTGTTCTATTTCCATTGTTGTTTCAGGGAATATAATGCATGCTGCAGTAGATTTGTTTTATGTATGAGGACTTAATATATTCTTACTATCACTAAGCTATCTCCATTTGAATTCTAGATTCATTAATCACACATAAAGGGTGTCTAGTTTTTCTGCTTGTATTGCCTAAGTGTTTACAAGTGGATTTATCTTCGCAGAGGTAACTGGTTCAGGGTTAGTGTTTATGCATGTATGAGCTAAAATATCAAAGATAGGTCATGCTTGTCTTCAAGTGGACGCTGGTCAATGTATCATCTATTTATAGGTCTCTTCTAAGGGGAGGGTTAAAATCCTTTGATGGATAATAGCATGCTTGAATGCACAAGTGGGTGTTAAGTTGACGCTTGGTCATGGTGTGTGATTGATGTCAAGCATCAACACATTGAGCACATTGTTTTCTTGTTTCATAGCTATCTCTTGCAGTAAGGTATTTGACTCTGTGGCCCAATGGATAAGGCACTGGTCTATCAGGGACTTAGGGCATCTCAGGGGACCTTTCAATCATTTTAAAATCATTTCATTTCTATCCCACCCTTTCCTTTTCAAGTTGTTAGTGTAGGTCTCTGGTTTTCTTACTCACTCCATGCAAATAGGGCTATTACATGAGATATTAGCTTCATTGAGGTACATGATACCTAGGATTTTGAGAACCATTCCACATTAATTTGTCTGTAGGCCTTTGGTTTGTCATCAGGTGTCTAGAATGTGTAGACAAGGCAATACCCACCTGATTGAATGTGGAGCTCAAAGAAGAAGGAGGATTTCTCTTTGTCCTCATCAATTGGTTTGTTTTTCTTGTCAAGCTTGAGTGCCTAATCAGAGTCTAAGCCTAACTATTTGATTCAAGCTTGGTCTTGCAAGGAAAAGAACCAACATAACCATCGACACTCCTTTCTTAGAAATGCAATAGAGCATACATTTGGCATTTTGAAGCAGCGTTTTCCTATCTTGAGGCATGCAACATCTTATCTAATCATGACACAAGCACGTATTATTTGGCATGTTGCATACTACACAACTTCATTACTATAGAGGATGGTGTTCCATCTGAAGTTGTTATTAAAGAGGATGATGATCTTGATGGGATAAATATACCAATACTTGAGACATATGGGTTGAGTCAGCGTGATAGGGATGATTGGGGGAAATTTAGAGATGATATAGCAAGTAGGATGTCAGAAGACTACAGACGTAGAGAATAGTTGTAGTTTTACAAGACCTTTCTTTGTTCTTTAATGTGCTTTCATTCCTAATAAATTATTGTCTATGCCTCTTGAATTTGTAAGCCTTGTTGCATTATGAAATATAAATCATACTATTGTAATGCTTTCTAGCACTAATTTCTAACTCTGATTTCTCTTTGATTAAAATTCATGTGTGTATCTTGTTTGACACTTTTTCTTCTAAATGGGGATTGAGAGAACGGTAATTTGGCCCTCAAATTCCAATTCCACCTTTTCATGTGGAAGATGTACTCGGGCATATATACTACAACTCTATGAACATAGTAGACCATATATAATTACAATAATAATTTAGTGAGCAACAAAATGAACACTGATTTAGTGTGTAATAGAATGAACACTGAATCAGTGTTCATTTTGTTGCATGCTGATTCAGTTGCTCAACAATACCACTTATCATAATTGTTGAGCAATTGAATCAGTGTCTTGTAGTGTTCATTCTATTGCACACTGAATCAGTATTATAATTATATATGGTCTACTATGTTCATACAGTTGTACTATATACTGATTCAGTGTGCAATAGAATGAACACTGAATCATTGCTCATTCTATTGCACACTGATTTAGTTGCTCAAAAATACCACTTATCATCATTCTATCTTGAGCAGCTGAATCAGTGTCTTGTATTGTTCATTTTGTTACACACTGAATTAGTATATAGTACAACTATATGAACATAGTAGACCATATATAATTACAATACTGATTCAATGTGCAATAGAATGAACACTAATTCAGTGTGCAATAGAATGAACACTAGAAGATGTTGAATCATTATTGTAATTATATATGGTCTACTATGTTCTTACAATTGTACTATATACTGATTCAGTGTACAACTGTATGAACATAGTAGACCATATATAATTACAATACTGATTCAGTGTGCAATAGAATGAACACTGATTCAGTGTGTAACAGAAGCAAGAATACAAGACACTGATTCAGTTGCTCAAGATAGAATGAACACTACAAGACACTGAATTAGTATTGTAATTATATATGGTCTACTATGTTCATACAGTTGTACTATATACCGATTCAGTGTACAACTATATGAACATAGTAGACCATATATAATTACAATATTGATTCAGTGTGCAACAGAATGAACACTATAAGACAATGATTCAATTCCTCAAGATAGAATGAACACTACAAGACATTGAATCATTATTGTAATTATATATGGTCAATACTAAATGAACATAGTAGACCATAGTAAACCGTCTGAACATAGTAGACCATAGTAGACTATAGTAAACTGTGTGAACATAGTAGACCATATATACATGCATACTTAGCTACATGCAAATGAGAATGGATAATAAAGAAATATATTACATATTGTTGGATATCATGCATAAATGCAATATTTTGGATTATATGCCACTATTGTATGACTATTTCTTTCATACCCATTCTCATTTTCATGCAGCTAATGATTGCATATAACAGGTGGTGTAGATGATGTCCTTCATAGATCTCATGATGAGCATGGACAATGAGGTTCAAGTAATCTAGCCAACTTCTTGCTCCAAGAAGGTTATGTGGACAAGAGAGATGGAATGAAAGTTCCTAAACTTGCTCCATGATCAACTTCACCTAGGAAGGAAAGGTGAAGGGGGCTTCAAAAAAGAAGCTTGGACATCCATTGAGAGGAAGTTCAATGCTGAGATTAACCTTAATTTGTCAAAGGAAAATTTAAAAAATAAGCTTAAAGGATGGAAGCAAGGTTTTAGAGTCATGAGAGAGTTGAAGAATATGAGTGGGTTTGCATGGAATGAAGCTACTCAATGTGTGGATGCTGATGACATGGTGTGGGAGGATCTTCTAAAGGTAACATGTTGTTTTGAATATGTTGGTCTTAGCAATATTTCCTTCTTATTAAGTTAGATACAATACAAAGATCTAATTCATTCATCATGAAAACATGTAGAGAAAAGAATTCAAAAGTGCCAAGGTGTACAAGAGACAACCCTTCCAGTACTACAATGACTTAGCCTTCATTGAAGGTAATGAGATAGCTAAAGGTACTGCAACTACTACTACATAAGAGATGGAAGAAGGGATCAATATGGATGGGCCTGCCTACCTAGATTATGATGAGGATGTCCCTATGAGTACACATCTTGACACTACACCTGATTTGGATGATGAATTATATCATTCCAATCAATCGAGTGCAAGTGGTCATCAAAATCCTTCAACATTGTCACCAAGGAGGGGAAAGAGGAAGAAGGCAACCATGGCTGGTTCGTTGGATGTGCTTTATGAAACAACGAAAAGAATAGAAGAGGACTTCTGTGTGCCTCTTCTAATCAAAGTGGACAATTTTGAATTAGATTCTATCCTAGATAGTGTCTATGAGGCTCTCAAAGGCATCCTTGATTCGAGTCAACCAACTATGCTAAAAGCATATGACACCTTCATGGCTGAAAAAGAAAGAGCCAAAGGGTTCTTGAAAATGAATGAAGATGAGAGGGTGTAGTATATTGCCATGAAAATTGCAAACCTCTAGCTACTTTTTTTTTCATTTTAAAGTATTGTTACTTAAAGATTGGCAAGGCTAGCCAAGATAATTTTTAAGTTGGCAAGGTTAGTGAAGATACTTATCTTATCAACACCATACATTGTTTTTGTTTATCAGCTTCTGCACTATATATGATCTAGTATATTTTTCTACTATTTTAGCCATGATGATATTGTTTTTACTATTATTTCATGCATTATGATATTTTTCTGCTATTTGAGCCATGATGATATTATTTTTATTGGTACTTCATGATTATAAATGGAATACACCAAGGAGTAACACATGATGAAGATCAATTATAGCGATAATGCTATTTCAGCCATGATGATATTGTTTTTACTATTATTTCATGCTATTTTAGCCATGATGATATTGTTTTTACTGTTATTTCATGTATTATGATATTTTTATACTATTTGAGCCATGATGATATTGTTTTTACTGGTACTTCATGATTATAAATGGAATACACCAAGGAGTAACACATGATGAAGATCAATTATAGCGATAATGCTATTTCAGCCATGATGATATTGTTTTTACTATTATTTCATGCTATTTCAGCCATGATGATACTGTTTTTACTATAATTTCATGCATTATGATATTTTTCTTCTATTTGAGCCATGATGATATTGTTTTTACTGGTACTTCATGATTATAAATGGAATACAACAAGGAATAACACATGATGAAGATCAATTATAGCGACAATGCTATTTTAGCCATGATGATATTGTTTTTACTATTATTTCATGCTATTTCAACCATGATGATATTGTTTTTACTAGTACTTCATGATTATAAATGGAATACATCAATGAGTAACACATGATGAAGATCAATTATAGGGATGATGCTATTTCAGCCACAATGATATTGTTTTTACTATTATTTCATCCTATTTCAGTGATGATGATATTGTTTTTACTGTTCTTTCATGTATCATGATATTTTTTTGCTATTTCCACCATGATGGTATTATTTTTACTATTATTTGATGATTATAAATGGAATACACCAAGGAGTAACACATGATGAAGATGAGCTCATAATTGGGATATTGTTTTTACTATTATTGCATGCTATTTTGGCCATGATGATATTGATTTTACTATTATTTCATGATTGTGAATGTAGCTATGCCTTTAGATGAGCTCATAAACTAAGTCCAATGCATATATAGTCTTCTTAGGCTAGATAGACTTCATTCTAAATTTAGTTAATACCAGACTTTAAATTACAATTATGAGTTAAGTTGTCTCTATATTAGCCTTTCTTAAACTAAGCCCAATGCATATATTATCCTTACAAGGAGTCACATTGGAGTCAATCACGGTTTCAAATCTCCTGATAGAGTGACTTCACCGTGAAGAATGGCGGAGATAAAAATAACGTGGACGCCAAATCAACTATATTTTAACCCATTGACCTGATGAGATTTTATAAAATGGGAGTTCCAAAAGTGGAATTTGGCCCTCAAATTCCAATTCCACCTTTTCAAGTGGCTGACATGATATCAGGATGTCGAAGCAACCATCCCATACCCAATTTTGTCTCATTTCTTATGGAGAAACCATCTCTTACCCAAGTTTGTCTCATTTCTTCTATCAACACAGTCACCTTAGAATTTTCGCTATCAAGGAAGGTGGTGCTTAGCTTATGTTCTCCATATGGGAGAAATAAGATACCAACACCTAGTACATCTTTGATCAGGTTTTCAAAATAGGGAGAACATGCCACATGAAATGGTATGGCATGAGCATAAAAGAACAATGGAAGAGTCAACCACTTCTCATGATTGTATATTAAACAACCCTACAACACTAGTAGTTATTTTCTTTCCCTTTGTTGGAGTAGAACTATCTCCCCTTTGAATGCCAACATCTATGGCTTCCATAAGCAATGACATAATCAACTGCATGCTTTCCAATGGAATTCCCTTCTTTCTTTCCACTCCCTCCACATGCAGCCTAGCTAGCTCAGCCTTTGTAGCTAAAGTTTAGCCTCACAACCTTTTACCCCTAGTCCACTTATACATGAAATATGAGAATAAACTCTTGCACAAGTAACAAGTAGTTTCAAATGAAGTATACTATAAAGCTGCAATAGATAGGTATATTTTTTATGACTCATGAGACCATTTAATTGCAAATAGATTTGCACTTTGGTCAGCAAAAAAAATTTCAGTTTCCCACATACACTAAAACATTGTGTTAGTGTTTGAATAGTGAATTGTGCACCTTACCAAGTCAAACTTTCAGTAAACCATTCTCAAAATTCTGATTTAATATACAGATTTTTTAAATCTGTAATGAAAACTTTTAAATTAAAATATTTGATGAAACCATGAATAATGTTGTCCAATTTTTTGCTAATTGTTTAAAGTAGAAGAATGCCTTATTGGGTAGTCATGTTCTGCCTTTCAGATCACAAGTGGGAAATTTTGTTGTTGTATGTGGATGTTGTCTCCAGGAGCCTACAAGCTATCTGAATATTCCTTCATAGGTCATATGTAAGTCCAATAGCTAATAATTACATCCTACTCACTTATCATTCTATCATTGTGATGGCAATCATAAGCTCTATGAATCTACAGAGATAGCAAAGCATAGTATGAATTGATTTCTAAACTAAAAGAAACTCTACAAGATGAGTTTTTATTTAGAATATTTCTCCTTCTATACAGTCACTGATATTCGAGGCAGTTGAGCCTATATTAGTTAGCTTGTTTATGATGGTGATGGTAGATATTTCAATATCTCGTGGCACATACGTAAGATATTCTATCATCACTAGAGAATTTTAAGAGGTTGTTTATGATGGTATGAACATAGTAGACCATATATAATTAGAATATTGATTCAGTGTCCTGTAGTGTTCATTTTGTCTTGAGCAACTGAATCAGTACTGTAATTATATATGGTCTACTACTATGTTCATATAGTTGTACACTGAATCAGTATATAGTACAACTATATGAACATAGTAGACCATATATAATTACAATACTGATTCAGTGTCATGTAGTGTTCATTCTATCTTGAGCAACAGAATTAGTGTCTTGTAGTGTTCATTCTATTGCACACTGAATCAGTATTGTAATTATATATGGTCTACTATGTTCATACAGTTGTACATGAAATTAGTATACAGTACAGCTGTATGAACATAGTACACCATATATAATTAAAATACTGATTCAGTGTCATGTAGTGTTCATTCTATCTTGAGCAACTGAATCAATGTCTTGTAGTGTTCATTTTGTTGCACACTA
This sequence comes from Chamaecyparis obtusa, assembly GCA_027943335.1. NCBI lineage: Eukaryota > Viridiplantae > Streptophyta > Pinopsida > Cupressales > Cupressaceae > Chamaecyparis > Chamaecyparis obtusa. The sequence continues at coordinate 224,947 of BSBK01007933.1, forward strand.
AATTAGTATTGTAATTATATATGGTCTACTATGTTCATACTATTGTACTATATACTAATTCAGCTTGCAACATAATGCACAATACAAGACACTGATTTAGTTGCTCAAGAATGATGATAAGTGGTATTATTGACCATGAATTTCTCTCCACTATGCTTCTATGACTATAATGTGCCCGAGCCCTTCTACTTAAACTAGTGTATAGAGACAACTTAACTCATTATTGTAATTTAAAGTTTGGCTTGTCAATTATGCCTAAGAATACTATATATGCATTGGGCTTAGTTTATGATAGTGGTAGTTTGGAGAATTCGGTGAGATTAGAATACATGGTTTGTTGTTGTAGAAATTCACAAAAACTACAAGCTGGAGTAGTTTTTTAAAATAGTACTCCAGCTTGTACAAATTTTGTACATTGCTCCAACACCTACTTTTATGGTTGCCATCTTATATACATGTTGATAGTTCTTCGAGTACATATATGCTGTTCAAGATTTCAACTTACAATCTATATTTTTGATGTTACTACTTGGTGTATTACATTTATTATTATTAGTATAGATGTGTTATTAGATCCTTTCAATTTCAAATAGAAAGTCTCTTTAATCAACCATGGATTGTTAGAGTAGATTTGATTATGTGGAGTTTCTAAAATGTTACGAAGTGTATTTGAATGAACTCTCATTACTTCTTCATCGCTCGTATGTTGTTCATGATTTTAACTTACAATCTATATTTCTAATGACTACACATATTTTTGATGTTACTCCTTGGTGTATTACATTTATTATTACGAGTATAGATTTGTTATAAGATCCTTTCAGTTTCAAATAGAAAGTCTCTTTAATCAACCATGGATTGTTAGAGTAGATTTGATTCTGTGGAGTTTCTAAAATGTTATGAAGTGTATTTGAATGAACTCTCCTTACTTCTTCACTGCTCATATGTTGTTCATGATTTCAACTTACAATCTATATTTCTGATGACTACACATATTTCTGATGTTACTCCTTGGTGTATTACATTTATTATTACAAGTATAGATGTGTTATTAGATCCTTTCAGTTTCAAATAGAAAGTCTCTTTAATCAACCATGGATTGTTAGAGTAGATTTGATTATGTGGAGTTTCTAAAATGTTATAAAGTGTATTTGAATGAACTCTCATTACTTCTTCACTGCTCATATGTTGTTCATGATTTCAACTTACAATTTATATTTCTGATGACTACATATATTTCTGATGTTAGTTCTTGGTGTATTACATTTATTATTATGAGTATAGATGTGTTATTGGATCCTTTCAGTTTCAATTAGAAAGTCTCTTTAATCAACCATGGATTGTTAGAGTAGATTTGATTATGTGGAGTTTCTAAAATGTTATAAAGTGTATTTGAATGAACTCTCATTACTTCTTCACCACTCATATGTTGTTCATGATTTAAACTTACAATCTATATTTCTGATGACTACACATATTTCTGATGTTACTCCTTAGTGTATTACATTTATTACAGGAACTTGGCACGATGTTTCTTCACACCACCATTTCATTGTTGGATTTTGTTCTTCCCCATCTTCTATGTACGAGTATAGATGTGTTATTAGATCCTTTCAGTTTCAAATTGAAAGTCTCTATAATCAACCATGGATTGTTAGAGTAGACTTGATTATGTGGAGTTTGTAAAATGTTATGAAGTGTATTTGAATGAGCTCTCATTACTTATTCACCGCTTCAAACTATTTGTAGTACCTGGGTAAGATGATAGTACTGTACTATGCCCTTTTCAAGCTTGGGAATATAGAGGTGAGATATCAATAGCTTTGATGTCCCTCAATTCAAGTCCAGTCAACATATAAAAAGGATGAAGCATGCGGGGCAACTGAGATAGCAGATAAGAAATTAGTTGCGCAAGAAGTGGCCATGACCAAGAAGCACAGTAGTTGCAGATGATCATGTAGGCAGTCCTTGATTCAAGAGAAATCGAAGCTGTGGATCACAAAACCACTATCCTCCCAGACCTGAAAAGGGGTATAGGCCTACAACATTTCATCTTTCCCAGGAACTCCCCATTGTTTTAACCAGAGAAGAAGTTATGAGAGGAATTGTAAAAATGAAAATAAAAGTAGCAAACTTGTTGAATATTCTCATGTTGAACATTAGTATGTTTCTTTTTATTGCAATTATAACTAGTTCCTTAGTAATTGATTTTTATTGCATCGTTGTCTTTGGTTTGTCATTTTGTTTTGAGTGTCATTAGTATAGTGTCCAAGACTTCGATGAATGTGCCTATGTGTCAATACACTGTTGGGCCATGCATGTTGAGGATGTCACACACAACAACTAATCCTAGGCGTCAATTTTGGTGTTTCCCAAATAGGAAAAAGGTTTGGATACGTAAATATATTTTATGTTTATAAATAATGTGACAACTAATCATTTTAGGAAGAACTGATGTAGTTTTGGTTTTGCAGGGCAATAGTGGATGTTAATACTTTTGGTGGGTCGATTAAACAACATTTATGTCTACCCCATCTACATATGTACCTGATGTACTAAATGACTACAACTTGTGCAAGGATCAAGAGGTAGATAGTGCCGCCAAGATTGCTTTAATGGCAAAAGTAGAAATCATGTTTCTGCGATGCCTTCGTTGTGTAGTTTGTGCAGTACTTTGTTGGGACCATATGCGTAAATGTGGTTAACAAATGGCTATTGTAGATACATGAAGTTTTTTATACTTTCAAGTAGATACATTGGACATATTTTGATAAAATCATGAATTTTTTTGTTGTTTATGACTTCGTTATGATTTTGAATATAATATTAAACAAAATTAAATATTAACCTTATTAAAAAAATTGAAAACTATTTTTGATTTTCTATATAAAATTAAATAAAATAAAAAAATAAATATTTATGATTTTTTCAATAAAATTAAATAAAATTCATTCATTCATTCATTCATTAATTAATAAAAATAAATTATTATATTAAAACAATTCAAAAAAGTAAATAAAAATCATACTCAAACTCCAATTCCAGTTTCAAACAGTGGAACCAAATAGAGGAAATACATCTTCTCGCTCATATTCCGAGTCAACCAAACGGTCCAAACTATAATTCGGAAATGAAAAACTGGATTATCAAATCCATAATTTGACCATTTCCAGCATTTGATCAAATACATCATTTCCTAATTCTCACTACCAAACTGGCCCTTATGGATTCATGTACCTTGTGTGCAGGTTAATCAATACCCAAGATTTTGGTTCATGAAAGTTTTAGCGGGTGAGTTTTTAAAGCCATCTCTGGAGGTGACTTGTGTGGTTTTGGTAGTGCGGAAGGTTTCAATTTTTGAGTGGCCAAGTTTGATTGTTAAAATATTTTGGCTCGGGCCTCTTTGTGATTTCTTCTTTGGTGAGTATGTTATAATGTTGGAAATGAACGTGTCGTCCTAGTGGTGTGTTCTTGTGAGGTCATTTGGTCAATTTTTGAGGCCGCTCCCAGATGCCAATTAGTGTTATCTGGTCAGCTTTGCGGAGAGTAAAAGTGAACTGTGTGATTAATTTTTGATTCACGGTGTGGTTTGTTTCCACTTCAAGGCTACATTTTAGGAAAGCAGACGTAAATGTGAGGATTAAAGATGCTTTTCTTCTTAAAGGTTCATCTCGGTCGATGTTCTCATCAGTTTTGAAGGCGTGCATTCATTTAGCATGAGGTGTGTCATATTCTACAAGTGTTACACACACCATTATAAACATGCTAATGTTTTTATAAGGATGCTGTGTAGCCCTCCTTTGAAGTTGCAGATGGTGTCCGCTTAAATATTTTTCATGACCATGTGTATTTTGCATGTATCCCGCTATCAACATCCCCATAAGGCTATTTTTGTTTTGAAAGGGACGTGTGAAAGACACATACATGATAAATCCAAAAGGGGCATATACCTATTTTATAACACCAAGAAAAGAGGATGAGTATCAAATTAAAGAATGCCAGTCATTTTATACGCTGCGCAATGGTAACTTGGAGGCTCACACATTTTGCAAATGAAGCTGGCTGTGGGGCATACACTTCAAAATGAAAATTTGGTGTACATTAGATGTGGATGCATGAAAATCTCTTTCTCTATCTTGTGCACTTCATGTGGAGCGCACCAGTTTGCAGCATACCGAATGATCAAATGAATTGTGTGAGCTTCAAATAAGGGCCGCCAGTTATTTGAGATGGTGTGTGAGCTATGTAGGGTTGCACCTAGCTCACGCAAGGCAAGGTGATTACCAACATAAGTGTTTGAATGGAAGCAACAACCAATGAGGATGTGTTTATTGCAAAGTAAAAATATAAAGTCTGTAGTGCATGATTGAGCATTAGAAGGAACGGGCATACTGAGATAAGTGGAAATTTGCGTAAGGAGTGCTAATGGAAGACCAGAGGCCTGCGTAATTTCAAAGGGACTTGTGCATGGTAGGAAATGAGAGCCCTGCGTAAGATGTGAAGGGTAGCCAGAGCATGGAAATACAAGTGCCTGAGCATTTTTCAAGAGCAGCGTGTATTAAAGGAGCTCCCCCAATTTGTCAACAGCCACATGGAGATTGGAGGACCTGCATTTGAAGGGAATCACACATAAATGATAGGGGCTAATGTGCAAGGCACTTCCTGAAGCCAATGCGTGGGAGTGGGCATTAAGCCAATAAACAAAATGTGTTTGCTAGTTTATGCATAAATAAGACAAGGGAAACTTGATCTAAAAGAACCAGTGTAAATGTGGAAGAGGCAGTGTAAATAATGAGTGGAGTGCTGCTCACAAGTCAAAGTGGTTGCACACATAAAAGACTATGGTGTGTGCACTAATGGAAGACAACACATATTTTAGAGAGACCGGCGCATAGGACAAAGAACTATATGCATATGTGTTGCTGAGTGGGATGCATGCCGGCCATGGAAGGGTTCTACCCTCGTATCCCTTGAAGCCTCGCGTCAGTAGCACCATCTGTATCTACCGTGAACTTCCTATACCTTTCCTTCAAATGGAATAAGCCTTCATGGTCATCATTACTCTCGACATGAATGCCCAACCAAAGCAGAGTCCACACGATCTTATGAATGCCTATCATCATCACCATCGATGACAAGGTCATGTGGGTCTTGCATCTCAAGGAAATTATGGCTCAACGCAGGCTGACTTTGGAATGGCATACCCCCTAGATTCACCCATGCCATCTTCAAAATCATAGTCTCCGACTTTTGGATTTAGTGGCATTGCAAAAAAGAAAATGACATCGCAGTTCAGGCATGTTTCAGGTTTGAAATAAACAATAGCATGATGGGGCCTCCAAGGCACCATCAACCTATTGTCAATGGACTCAGAGGACCTGGGTTGCGCTCTATCTACGAGTTTGAATGCATTTAAGGAAAGTTTTTGATACCCTTTGCAAAGGAAGAAGCATGGAAATGTGTTTTAGATTGTGGGAAGCATTATCCCACATGCACCACATTTCAATAATATTTCTTTTCTAAAAGGAATGGTATTCGGTATGTGGTATGAAGTGAAAGGGAGGGGAAGGTCTATGTGGGGCTAGCTAGTGAGAGCCAACTTGGTACACATTACGAGACTTTTTGAGTAGTGTATTATATTTCAATAGGAAACTTAGTCCCACATTGATCTTAGAGTGGCCATTTTAGGTGCTTAAATGAAACACCACTCACATAAAAGAATAGATGAAAGAGCTAGAGGCTTTGTGCATGTGACGGTTAGTCATCAGGTCATCGAATGCTAGGTGGCAGTGACATGTAACCCAAGAGGACACGTGGTGTAGTTGTGAGACAAAGCCGACACTTAGAGGAAAATTGAGTGAGATGGAGATCACGGTTAGTCACCAGGTCATCGAATGCTAGCAGTTAGAGGCCGAACACCTAAAGATCATGAGATTTCCCAATCACTTGGTCACAAGATAAAACCAGCGGTTAAGAGAGAATTTAGAGATTTGGAGGTGGCAGTTAGTTGACAATGTCTTGTGGAGACTGTCGTAGTTGCCAGGTTGCCATAAGTTTCATTCAGAGACTTGGAGACTAAAGACTGGTTGCCCAATCTCCTAATTTAACCTAGGGTCAAGATATCATTCAGAGACTTGGATACTAGCTTATTCACTAGTTCTCCAGATGTAACCAAGGTTAGTTGAAGAATTCAGTGATTTGGAGACCAAGTGTAGTCACCCAATCTCCCAATTAGGGGTCAAGGATTGGGTTAAGTCCAAGTAGCCAATCAGCTAGTGACAAGTGGCATGTTCTAGTGCAGAAAAGTGCAAAAATAATAGAAAAAGCCAAATTTAAAAGTTAAATATAAAATCAAGTTGAAAGATATAGTCTGCACATTAGGAATATATTTGAAAATTTAAATGATGGACCTACTCACGGAATTAATGCCTGGAAGCTTATTTTTACTAGAACATAGGAGTATGATATGTTTTCAAAAATGGCAAAGAATAAGGAATTTGATCAAGGTGATGATTTTCAGTTTCAAAGTGGCAGGAAAGAGGAGCAAGAGTTTTTTTTATTTTGAGATTAAGTTTATTTGCAAAGGTAAAGGTAGTTGAAAGGGATCAGTTTGAAAAGGATGAAAATTTGGAGGGAGAAATAACTGTGAAGATAAAGGAAGTTCCAGAAAGAAATGAATTGGAGAGAATTAGAAGATATTTTAATAGGAATTGGTAGCTGCCAGTAATTGGTGACTGGCCTTGTTTTTCCTTTATCTCTTCTTTTTCTCCATTATTCGATAGGTGGAGAGTTCCAAGTCCGGTAGAAAGCTTGCACTCTAAATTATCTATGAATTTTTTTGGACTACTTCCATGAGTGGTTCTTTTTTGTAATATTGCCCTCTTCTACTCATATAGGGTGTTCTTGATCCTCTCTGGTTTTTCAGATAGATATGTGTATAATAGTTTATCTTTTGAATAAGATTGCAACACAATTTTTACTACTATCAAACTTTCTCCATTTTCTTCCTGGATTTATTGGTAAAAGAATCTAGAGTGTTTTAATTCTTCTATTGTGAGTTCACAATAGAGTTATTTGAAGAAAATAATTGAGTTCAAGATTCATTTTTAGGTGTTTATGAATTGAGATATCAAGGGTATTTCATATTTGTCTTTCAGTACATTACTGATCAATGTGTTTCCTATTTCTGGGTCTCTTCCAAGGGGAGAGTTAAATTCTTTGAATAGGAGACTGCATATCTGAATACACAGGTGGATTCTTAAGTAGAGTTTGATGAATGGTGCATGATTTGATGTAAGGCATCATCATGTTAGACTATGTTATTTTCTTATTTCATAAGTTGTCTCTTGTATATTTCATTTGACTCTATTATCCATTGGATAAGCCACTAGTCTTTGAGGGATTTGGGGTATTTCAAAGGTCCATCCCACCCAAAACATTAATGATAACATTTTCCCTTTCATGTTGATAGGAGGAGTTGGGAAGTTTGTCTAGTTTTCAGATTCATTGTATGCAAGTGGGATTTTTCATGAGATCTGGTGAGCACTAGGGTATTTGTCCTCTAAAATTCTGAAAACTATTCCACAAAGTGACATACCTGTAGGCCTATTGTTTATATGGAGTTATGTGTGTGCAGATGAGGTGTACCCACCTGAGTGAGTGGTACTCAAAGTGAAGAAGGTTGAAGGCCTTGTCAACATTAGCCCCTTTCTTGTCTTCTGATTTGTAGGAAGAAGTAGATCTTTGAAAATCAAATAAAAATCCCATGTCTGGTTATCATTTTGTCTTTTTGAATAGGAGGGTGCAAGAAAAAGTAGTAATAGGTATGTGCTTTCAGATTTGTGAGTAATCAGTGACTATAGATGATAATTGAAATGAAGGATTTTATATGAATGCAAGATAAATCTATATTTTTGTATTTCTTAAATGAATATAAGGTATGAGATAAATCTAAATCCCGTGAAAGAAATATGATTTCTATGCTAAGAATGATATGCAAATAAAAAAAGATGGAAACTATCAAATTCTCAAATTGATGCGCAATAGCTCCTTCACAAAACTTGCAAAATAACAGTTTTATCAAAATTGTGTATATTTAATTAGAAGAGGACCCTTCCTTTTATAGAAACCATTATAAAAATCGATAGTAAAGATTGATTCAGATGAACCATCAAGATTACTCCAAAGCTGAGTTAAAATTGAGTTAAAGAATACTTTTTGAGTTGATTTGAGGAAATAATAGATAAAATAGATTTATTTAATCTTTTATGCTCAAGTTAACAACTTTTTTTTCTCTATTTCTCAAAAAGGGGAGCATAGGAGATAAACCGGTTGTTGTTTGCATTGAGAAAATGAGGGATGGTATTGGAAAAGTGGATGCTTTATCTACCATGGTTGAGAAGGTTCTCATGTTGGAAAAGAGCCTGAAAGAGAAAGAGGTTAGGGCTACTAAATGGGGCTTTGAGAGTACACTTTGTACTCTAGAAAAAAAAGGTGGAACAATTAGAGGATATGATCAGGAATATAGGGGACCAAAACCATGCTATCCTCAAAGCATCTGTTTATTATTTTAGGATCTTGGTTGATAAGGTGGAGTAGGCTAAAGGTGTGAATAAGACAAAGCACTTGAAGGAACCTACGGGACTTGGGAAGAGAACTTAGGTGAGCAACAAGAAGATTGAGGCAAAAGATGACAAGGATTTGAAAGAGCTCAAGAAATTTGCTGATGAAATGTAGGTTATGGTGGTCCAGGCTGGGGACCTTACAAAAAGTATTTAGCTATCTCTTTGTGTTGTCCCGTCTTTTTGTTGTGTTTTCCTTTTTCAGTTTCTCTTGGTGCTACTTTGTTTGTTTCTGGACAATTGTTGTGTATTTTTTTTGTTTCTATTGTTGGGTGCTGGGGCACAGTCTTTGTGAACTTTTAATGGATTATATGTAAGTTCTTTGTTTAAGATTTCTAGTCCTTTCTAAACCTATTGTTACTTAATCAATTTTTATTTCTTTTATTTGATTTCATAAATTATGCAAGTGAACTTTTTAACTCAAAATTGCCTTGTTTTATCAACTTTATTTGTTATCAATCTTTTTCCTTGTTTTATCAAGTTTGTTTTTTTATCAATCTTTTGAGGATTTTCCCAAATTATTTAGATAATCTCAATTAATTCAAATTAATTCTTTTTTTATGTGTAAATGGTAAATGGGTTTAATTTAATTAATCTTCTATTACATTTATAATTAAATTAATTGATTTAAATGATTTTACAACTTTGATGATCAACTTAGATTGAAAGAAATTGAATTGTCTTTTGGGTTAGGAATTTTATGATTATGATCAATAATTGAGATTATGGGCCTATGGTTTAGGAGGGCATTGGGTGCTCAACTTCTTTATTTGTGGGATATTCAAATAAAATTAGTAGAATAGGGGTGATATAAATAGACTTGAAGCAATTATATATGATAAATGGTTAAACATTCACTCGATCTGAAGAAAGATCTCTATTGGAGGTCTTAAAGGTTACATGGGAAGGTTTCATGTAATGGATTCTTAGGTGACCAATCCTTTTGTTGAAGTGTGGAATAAAGAGATTCTAAATGTTTACTTTTTAGATTTATAAATTAATGAGGAATTAGTTTTCAAGGTTTCTAATGCTCTAGTGGAGGGAAGGAAGTTTCACGGACAGAGGAAATGATCAAGATTCATGGGAATATGTGGTTAAAGTCATCATACAATTTGTAACACTAGATGGAAAATTTTGTAGTCCTTTGAGTTACCATTTTATGATTCTCAATCACTTGAGGAATAAAAAATACATCTTGATTCTCTTTTATTTATTTTATTCTTTGTATCATAGTCTAAAAGCCTATTGTCATATTTTTGCACATTTTGGAAACCTAGTTACTACATGTGCTTTGTACCCTAGTTTGCATTATTATGTGGTATTGATTAAGATTTATGTTCATTTATTGCAAGTACATGAAAAGGAAAGACAAATAACTGCATCTGAGATTACATGTCATATCCTGAATATGTTGTACATAAAAGAGAGAACTGAAAGGAACATCTATCTAAGCTCACACATGTCATGACCATAGCAAATGCAAGAATTGCATAAATGAGTGCAAGTATACATAAATTAATGAAGCTAGATGCAGGGGTACCAGACATTGCCTGGTATGAGTTGATCTTCTATGCGCCTGGTGTGCTCCTGTGATCCTGAACCTACAGAGAGAGAAAATAGTGGGTTAGATCCAATGGATCTAAGCAATGAATGGTGCCACAACATCTATGACCATGCATATGTGCACTTAGTCATACACCTCTGGCATGGGCTGTGCTAAGGGCATGTGCATCAAGGAGCCTCTGGAAGTAAAAGAAATGCCATTATTTTTACTAATGTGTTTGTTCCATGTGCAGATGAAGTATTCAATGTAACATTCAGTGGATAATATAGTATCAGTGGGGCACTAAAGACCCATAAGACCAAATCAAATGTGAGCATGGACAGACAGAGCACTAGTAGTTTCCAAGGATATACTTCATCAGAATGATAGGAATCTACATGGCATCAAGTTGAATAGAGCTAATGACAGAGTACATAGATCTATGAAAGAGATAGGGGCACTCTGCTACATAGGTGTCCACATGACATTCATCATCGGCAAGATAAATGTACATAAAATTCCACATGTTCAGAGAAAGTATAACATATGGTGTTTCAAGTTAAAAACTCAATGCACGTGTCCTTCAAACTGCATTTAATACTTTAAGTGCTATAGCATGAATATGATAAATCTGCATCATGAATTTAAGAGAGATTAACTAGTACAATATGGCATATCATCATATGAAATAATGCATGGGCCTCAAGGAATAGCAATGTGGATAATGCATAGGTTGAGATGGTCCCATTTTACAGACCCCCTAGCAACTTGTGTAAATCAATGAGCATGGTATCAATATGTATGAATAGTGAATGTAATACTTAAAGATGCAATAATAAAATAATGGAAAGCCCTTGAAATAGAGAGACACAATGGAATAGTGAATGAATCATGCCTTGATCTAAACACCAACATATGATACAACACCTTATGTTCTCGGGGCTATGTGTAATAAAGTCAACAGTGAGCAGCATTAGCATGGTGATATTCTAACACATGATGAGCATTGGTGTACACATCTCATTGACATGGAGGCATTAAAAAGCATAGATTGAAGATGCCAAATAGAAAATGAAGAATGAAAGAAATACCAATTATGGAACAATCAACATGATGTTCATGCTCTCGGGCCATGACAATGAGCACAATCTAACTTTAATGAACATATTCAGTCCCAATGACATAGTGAGGAGACAAGAAATGAACTCCCTATTCCTATGTTCTCGGGCTAAGCATGTAATAATAGCAAGTGGCATGTAGCATAGCATAGTACAATAAAAGGCTTGGTAAGCTTGGGTCTTCGAGACATAAAATTGATGTAGAGATTCAAACAATCAATGCTATACCTAATAGAAAATACCATTAACAATAGTAGTGATCATATTTATTCAGGGATGCATCCTCCAATTGATAAGGCATGATGTTAACAGGTCTACTGTACCGAACGTAAAAACAAAGATCAAAATAATGGCATATGCAGCTCATGGGCTATGAGCAATAATTAGTAAATATATGGCAATGATGCCCTAGCTAATTAAACTTGTGGGCTTAAACATAGCATCAAACAATAAACATTGAAATGTAAACATATGCTGAGAAGATACGGGTTTAGCAGTGCCCTAGATTGCAAATGCCATGGAAAGAACAACAAATTAAAATACAAAGAACAAAGTGTAACAATGAATTGAATAAATAGTGATATGCCTGAGCGCATTATATTCAACATTTAACAACAAATTCAATAGTCCCATATGCAATAATCTGTTAGAGGCCACATACATCATGATTTCGAAAGCAATGATCAAAATGCAAGTGATGCCAATGTCTAAAATCAAACAGTGATGCCCTAGAAATGCCCTCGGAATGCAAAATGCAATTCTAGCAAATTAAAGTGCCTACCTCATCATATGATGGATCATGATGCTATTTCCTAATCTAGAATACAAGTTTCTGATGGGACTGCAGTTGATTTAGATGGTGCCAGTTGCCAAGATTGAAAGCTATGTTGACAGAGGATCCATATCTTCAAATAGGGGTTTCAATATTATATTTGATTTTTCCTCCCCTTTCTTTTAGGGTTGAGAGATTAAATGCCACGTTATTTTCAACTTTGGGTTGTATCTTGTAATTGTTTATAAATATTTTCCCCATTATTTGGGTTGAAAATAATTAATGTTCACTTGTAACCTATAACTTGTGTCTAGGGTCATTTGGGGTTTAAAATTAAGACTAGGTTTGTAATTAAGGTGGGTCCTAGGTTTGAAATATTCATGTGCCATGTGGATTTGGTTAAAATGTAAATATTTTAGATTTTCTCCTCATTATTAAGTTGACACTACCTTAAGATATCTATTTAGGATCCACATTTTTAGTGAGTGGGGTTATGTTTTTATTATTATAAGTCATTGCTCCTATTATTGTATGATTTTTGAAATGTTGTGTTCCTATAAACCACTTTCAGAATATCAGTTACAGCTTGACTTAGTGGGTTTTTGGGTCTCCATTTTGACTATCTATTTTAGGGGCCCCAACTTTTTCTGTTCCCCTAGAATATTGGGAATTGGGCATCTGAATTTGTGGTGGCATGATCACGGTCCTAGTGGTAGAAATTTTCTATTCTTGGAGAGGTAGTGGACTTCAATGCAGATTCTTTAGATTTCCTATATATGCCTCTCACCTTTGGTGATTGGAGGCTAGTTTTTCTTTGCCTCATTCTCACGAGGTGAATGTTGTAGCTCTTGGAGAACAATTTTATATTTTGACTCCTTTTATTCTAGTTAATAGTAATTGTCCTTCTTTTCTACAACTTTGTGAGTTGATTTGATGAATTTGATGTCATGTATTGTGATTAAAATTTGACCCTTTACTTGATATTTTGTTCATTTTGATGTTTAAAAGCACTAGTTTTTCTTAAAGTTTCAATCTGTGTGCGTTTATATGTGTTTGAGTTGTGGAATCCATTTTCCCTTCTCATTTACAATCAGCACTTGATTGTTTTTTTTAAGGGGAAAAATCAGATTTGGAAGAGTTGTGGTGTTTATGTGATATGCTAGATTGCATTGTGAGTTTGTTTTTCAGTTTGTGGATCTATCGAGTTTGGTGAATCACCTAAGGTAGATTTTAGTTATTTCAATTTTATGCAATCTCTCTCCCTTTACCTTCAAGTTTAGTTCAGTTTAGGTGATACAAATGAGGAAGCTAACCCTTAATCCAGAGGTTTATTCTATGCGAAGCAGTCCCACATCCTGAGAGTATTCCCATGTTTCAGAAGATTGCTAGGTTCCATACTTAGCCGTCACGGGTGCAATCCCTAGTGACAATAGTTTTTGGCACGCCCAGTGGGATAAGTTTGTTTCCTATCATTCACTGGGATTTTGGTGTGATCCTCAGTGCAATCAGCCTTTAAGAGGTGGTTTATTTCAAGTGCCATGGAAACTCTAAGAAAAATCCACTGGCTTGAGCAGTTCAAGTGCTGATAAGTTTCAGAAATATCTTTTACCAGCTCATTTTATGAGCAATCATGTCAATGCCTAATGTATATTCTCCCTATCACACCCCCTATCATGAGAAATCTACCCATGTTCTAGCATTCATGCCATATCAAGTTGGCCAAGCAACATCATATAGTCAAAATAGCCCAGCAGCAGCAAGTTACCAGCATGCACTACCATACCCTCCCACCCAGCATCAAGCATCCTGGCAACATTCCTATCAGCCGCCATATGAAAATTATCCTAAGCCTATTTTCAGTCCAAGCTACCACACTTTAGGAGGATATCAATATATTCAGTATGCCTCGAGTCAATATGCTCTTGTACAAGCCTACAAGTAAACTCTCCAAAAAGAAGGATCATAGGCATGGGCTCAAAGATAGCAAACTCAGAGTTACAACCATGGGCAAGGAGATCATGAGGTCATTTATGCCCCAATGCAAGAAAAATCACCAGATCCATCTAAGAGCAATGCAAACACAATGTAGTCTTGGAGACCCTCATGGACCTTGTATCCAGGTTATGAGATGCTAGCTCTTTTTAAGAAGGAGATCCAGGAAGAGATGCCTCATGTTGCTGAAGAGAACCTAGAAGCTTTGCAGACTAGACAGGAGACTCACAAGGTACAAATCCCAAGTTTCTTACCTGGTAAGTCCACTAGCACTCCTATCAAAATTCCAAGCTTTAGGATTTCTCCCTTAGTTCAGAATCTTAGTCAATAGGACCCTGATCTCCATGCATTTTTCGAGCCTATTCATGACCCTATCTTAGAATTCTAGCCACTCCATTCTATTCCTATAGATGAGACACCTAGAGGGTTTGACTTCCTATATGATAGTGAGCCTATCCTATAGCAGATTAAGCCCTATAAACCAATTCCTAAAGAGCCCTCTACACCTCATGAAATTTCTATAAACCAAGAAGAAGATGAATCTTATCCTTTGAATGTACTCTTTCATGATGGTCATGAGAAACAAGTAAAATTATTACATGATGATGAATTAGAGCAGCCAGATAAGGATCAGGAGGCAAATGAGGGAGAGACACTAATTGATTTATTTGAGGAGATGCCTTCTTATATTGAGCAAGATGAAGTATTGCAAGATTTACTAGTTGAGCTCTCTGATTATGACAAGGAAGATGATGTACTAGTTTCTAAATTAGAACAACAAGATGATTTTGATTCTATAATTGATGTTCCCTATCTTCTTAAGAAAGATAATGGCTTGCATGTTCTCGAAGAAAATATTATGTTTCAAGAGGTCAAGGTTGTACCAGTGATAGAATCTGAACTTAGCTATAGTAAAGTGGTAGATGAATCTCGAGAGTATTATTTCTTAGACCATGAGGAGGGGCCAGTTCTAGTTAAGGACCTGATGCAATGTGATAGCTTGGATGAGCTATTGGATTTTCCAACTGATGAAGAGGATAATCCTCTAACTGTAGAAGAAGTATTGTGGTAGATGATCATGGAGGAGCAGAATTATGATCAAAAGGTTTGTAGGATGCATACTGAGCTACAAGAGAGGCCTGGTTTTATACTCACTAGGGGTTGTCCTATCAAATATCTGGCTTAGATGGGGGCAATCAAGGCATCTATACTTAATGATTTAATGGAGGGTGATGTCAAGAGTCCACTCATTGGTGACCAGGAGCTTATTCAGACTTATCAGTCTCCCTGGAAAGGTAGTACCTATGATTTGGTTGAGGTGAGTTGTCTGGACTACAAGTTTCAAGAGTTGATATGCCAAGTAGTTTAGTACATTTTTGTATTTCATATTCTCCCTATTGGCATTAAGTGTGAAAAGTACAATGTTTTGAGAAGAATGGGAAGTTATTTTAACAATCCAGTTAATGGATTTTTTTGACCAATTTGCTCACTGGTTAGAGTAGGGTAGAGTAGAAGTTTTGTTTCCTATTTCCCCTAAGTTCCTTAGTATAGTTGTTTTCAGTTAGTTGAGTTTCAATTAGCAATAAAGCTTGAGTAGTTGCCAGGCAATTGGTTTAGTTTTGGGAGAGAAGGAGGTTGTTTTCATTAGGAGCCAAGTTCAGTTACATGCTTATGGACTCTATTTCCCAATGGATCTATCAGGCAGCCGGTCAATTGCTTAGCAGGCAAGCACTCCATAGAGGTCACCAAAATGTTGTCATATTTTTTCACATTTTGGAAACCTAGTTACTAGATGTGCTCTATACCCTAGTTTGCATTATTATGTGGTCTTGATTAAGATTTGTGTTCATTTATTGCAAGTACATGAAAAGGAAAGATAAATAAATGCATCTGAGATTACATGTCATATCTTGAATATGCTGTACAGAAAAGAGAGAACTGAAAGGAACATCTATCTGAGCTCACACATGCTGTTAGCATAGAAAATTCAAGAATTGCATAAATGAATACAAGTATACATAAATTAATGAAGTTAGATGTAGGGGTACCAAACATTGCCTGGTACGAGTTGATCTTCTGTGTGCTAGGTGTGTTCCTATGCTCCTGAACCTGCAAAGAGAGAAAATAGTGGGTTAGATCCAATGGATCTAAGCAATGAATGGTTCCACAACATCTATGAGCATGCATATGTGCACTCAGTCATACACCTCTGGCATGGGCTGTGCTTAGGGCATGTTCATCAAGGAGCCTTTGGAAATAAAAGAAATGCCATTATTTTTACTAATGTGTTTGTTCCATGTGCAGATGAAGCATTCAGTGTAACATTCAATGGATAGTATAGTATCCATGGGGCACTAAAGAACCATAAGGCCAAATCAAATGTGAGCATGGGAAAATAGAGCATGATCAGTTTCAGAGGATATACTTCATCAGAATGATAGAAATCTACATGGCATCAAGTTGAACAGAGCTAATGATAGAGTACATAGATCTATGAAAGAGATAGGGGCACTCTGCTACATAGGTGTTCACATGACATTCATCATCGGAAAGATGAAGGTACATAAAAATCAACATGTTCAGAGAAAGTATAACATATGGTGTTTCAAGTTAAAAACTCAATGCATGTGTACTTCAAACTGCATTTAATACTTTAAGTGCTATAGCATGAATATGATAAATCTGCATCATGAATTGAAGAGAGCTACAGTTGATTAACTAGTACAATATGGCATATCATCATATGAAATAATGCATGGCCCTCAAGGAATAGCAATGTGGATAATGCATATGTTGAGATGGTCCCATTTAACAGACCCCCTGGCAACTTGTGTAAATCAGTGAGCATGGTATCAATATGTATGAACAGTGAATGTAATACTCCAAGATGCAATAGGAGAAAACTGGCAAGCCCTTGAAATAGAGAGACACAATGGAATAGTGAATGAACCATGCCCTGATCTAAACACCAACATATGATACAACACCTTATTTTCTTGGGCCTATGTGTAATAAAGTCAGCAGTGAGCAGCGTCAGCATGGAGATATTCTAAAGCATGATGAGCATTGGTGTACACATCTCATTGACATGGAGGCATTAACAAGCACAGATCAAAGATGTCAGATAGAAAATGATGAATGAAAGAAATACCAAATATGGAACAATCAACATGATGTTCATGCTCTCGGGCCATGACAGTGAGCACAATCTAACTTTAATGAAATTTTTCAGTCCCAATGACATGGTGAGGAGACAAGAAGTGAATGCCCTATTCCTATGTTCTCGGGTTGAGCATGTAATAACAGCAAGCGGCATGTAGCATAGCATAATACAATAAAAGGCATGCTAAGCTCAGGTCTTCGAGACATCAAATTGATGTAGAGATTCAAACAATCAATGCTATGCCCTAGTATGTGCTCAGGCTATGTGATTAAGCAATAAAAAATACCATTAACAATAGCAGTGATCATATATATTTAGGGATGCATCCTCCAATTGATAAGGCATGATGTTAATAGGTCTATAGTACTGAACATAAAAATAGAGAGCAAAACAATGGCATATGCAGCTCGTAGGCTATGAGCAATAATTAGTAAATATATGGAAATGATGTCCTAGCTCATTGAGCTTGTGGGCTTAAACATAGCATCAAACAATAAACATTGAAATGTAAATAGATGCTGAGAAGATATGGGTTTAATAGTGCCCTAGATTGCAAATGCCATGGAAAGAATAACAAATTAAAATACAGAGAACACAGTGCAACAATGAATTGAATAAACAGTGATATGCCCGAGCTCAGTACATTCAACATTTAACAACAAATTCAACCGTGCCATATGCAATTATCTATTACAGGCCACAGACATCGTGATTTTGAAAGCAATGATCAAAATGCAAGTGATGCCAATGTCTAAAATCAAACAGTGATGCCCTAGAAATGCCCTCGGAATGCAAAATGCAATTGTAGCAAATTACAATGCCTACCTCATCATATGTTGGATCATGATGTTTTTTCCTAATCTAGAATAGAAGTTTTGAACTACGATGGGTTTAGATGGTGCCAGTTGCCAAGATTGAAAGCTATGTTGACAAAGGATCCAGATCTTAGAATAGGGGTTTCAATATTATGCTTGATTTTTCCTCCCCTTTCTTTTAGGGTTGAGAGATTAAATGCCATGTTATTTTCAACTTTGGGTTGTATGTTGTGATTGTTTATAAATATTTTCCCCATTATTTGGGTTGAAAATATTTAATGTTCACTTGTAACATATAAGTTGTCTCTAGGGTAATTTGGGGTTTAAAATTAAGACTAGATTTGTAATTAAGGTGGGTGCTAGGTTTGAAATATTCATGTGTCATGTGGATTTGGTTAAAATGTAAATATTTTAGATTTTCTCCTCATCATTGAGTTGAGACTATCTTAAGATATATATTTAGGATCCACATTTTTAGTGAGTGGGATTATGTTTTTATTGTTATAAGTCATTGCTCCTATTATTGTATGATTTTTGACATGTGGTGTTCCTATAAACCATTGTCAAAATATCAGTTACAACATGACTTAGTGGGTTTTTGAGTCTTCCTTTTGACTATCTATTTTAGGGGCCCCCACTTTTTTCATTGCCCTAGAATCTCAGGAATTGGGTATCTAAATTTGTGGTGGCATGATCATGGTCCTAGTGGCAAAAATTTTCTATTCTTGGAGAGGTAGTGGACTTCAATGCAGATTCTATAGATTTCCTTTATATGCCTCTCACCATTGGTGATTGGAGGCTAGTTCTTCTTTCCCTCATTCTCATGAGTTGAATGTTGTAGCTCCTGGAGAAGCAATCTGATATTTTGACTCCTTTTGTTTCAGTTAATAGCAATTGTCCTTGTTTTCTATAGCTTTGTGAGTTGATTTGATGAATTTGATGTCATGTATTGTGATTGAAATTTGATCCTTTACTTGATATTTTGTTCATTTTGATGTTTACAAGCACTGGTTTTTCTTAAAGTTTCAATCTGTGTGCATTTATATGTGTTTGAGTTATGAAATCCATTTTCCCTTCTCATTTACAATCAACACCTAATTGTTTTTCAAGGGAAGAATCAGATTTGGGAGGAGTTGTGATGTTCAGGTTGTTGGTTCCTGAAAAGGAGTTTACACTCAAAGAGACACCAATATGCATATGATGGATATTAAGGATTGGTTAGTTCCAAATGTGGGCAATCTATAGGCAACTGGACCAACTATAGGGATGGATATTCCCTCTTCTGCTTCTGGCTCTGTGAAACCAAGGCGGGTACACCTGATCCAATAGTTGTAACTCTAACTGATAGTCTTAAATTTGCCCTTTATTTCTTTATTGGATCTTTCAACAGATGAAAAGAGTGAGAGAATACTAAACAACAACCTATTGTTCATTGATCCTCCATCACTCGGTAGGACAATACATAAATGTAAATGAAAGTAAATACTGGTAATGATTTAATGATTCTTGCAGAATATAAACAATCATGCCAAAGATGAACCAGTATAGGAGATACTAATCTCTTATCAGTGCCTTATCCATTGGGCAATATATTTGAAACAGATACAAAATACAAGAACCTAGATTCCAAGCCATAAACACAATAAACCAGATTCATACACTGCTTACAAACATCCTTCCTGACTCAACTAAATGAATTTATGTTTCACTCAGAGACTTTTAACCTAATCCTAGATCAAGGCTAAGAGATAAAACATATACACAAGTAAACCCTATGCAAAGAGTCAGAAAACTCAAAACCCAAGAAACACAACTGAAGGAGAGATTTGAAAACTGAAATTGCATTAAGTGTAAGGATTCTAACTCCAATATAACAAACTATTTCAAAACACTGCACTTAGACAATATGCAAAAGGCTTTGAAGGTTTTTTTCCCTTTACTGATACAACCTGCAAAACATGTTACAATCTAGACTGAGGATACACAATGAGCTTTTCAGCTTCCTGTGTCAAGAATTTCCAGCCAGTCCTTAAATGATTACAAAATTCCTTTTATAAGAACAAGGATACAACAAAAATATCAATTAGGGCACCTTTTAGGGAAACAAAGTGAACCCTAAGACTTACTAAAATATCTCAAACAAATCTGATTTTAAAAACATTCCAGAAACATTTTTTACAAAAATTTGCATCTTTCTCAAAACTAGACCCGAAATTACATAGTCTAATACTGCTCTCACCCAATTTGTCAGAATTGAAAATGAATGCCACCATTGGAAAGCTCGTGTTGTGGCATTTCTGGAAACATATAGTATGTCTATGCTTGGTCAAAAAATAAGCTCTAGACGCCAATTTTCGTGAAAAGACTGCTTTATTTAAATATTTGAATTTTTGATATAGTCTGACTTTATAAATTTGAAAATAACACTTTATGGAGACCTCAAAATTTGAGGTCAGCCCCATTTGCCACTTGGCATCACGTGATTCATTCGACCGAACACCTCATTGCCTCGCTAGACTACCAGCACATTCCTTCGCCACATGTCATTCTCTGATTTGCTCCTCTGTTTGACCAAGCGCCTATTTCACAGCTCACCTTAGGACACATGTCGACATCTCGTAATGCCGCAATAGTTAAATGGACAGCATCTTTCCTTTACGCTTTAGCGAGGATCGTTAGATCAGCACGCATCTCAAGGTGGCTGACTATCTGCTCCATCCTCTACCTTGTCAGCACCTCGTTACCTCTGGTGCCACATGTCAGCACATCATTGAACCGCTATACTAACTTTTGAACATCTTTCCTTGGCGGATCAGTGACCACCGTTGATGCTAGGCACGGATCTCAGGGTGGTCGACCTCCAATTTCAAACATTTTAGTAAAATATACTTTACCTTGCGTATGAGGGCCACCTTTCAAGTCAACATCCACCTCGATCAGTGCACGCGCAGGTAAGACTTCCCCACACAAAGCCTTCCTTCTTATCTCTTTACTACATAAGGTTTGTGTTGTTTATTATAAACAGCTCATAATGATATAATAGCGCAGATGTGGGATATAGTGTTTGTATGCATTTTCAGCATTTAAGCTCCTTCCTTTACACAATACGTGAGTTCCTTTTCATACTCACACTGGTCCCTTTTTTATACACTGGCTCTCCTTCTTCAAATGTGCTGGTTATTTTGTTTGATGCTAAGTCTTCTTCTACATATTGCATGAGTTGTGGTGTGACTGGCAATCCCTTTGCCAAATGCCAGCTTCTATGTTTAAACTGGAACTAGTTTAAAACACAAAATACGTGCCCCCAAATTGCAGTGCCTGCCCCAGATTAATGTGAATACCTCCTTGAAATCACTGGTCATGCACCGTGCAACTGTGTTGAGCAGCCAATTCCAGGCTTGCGTGAGTTTTAGTCTCCATTTGAATGCATAAGCAGTCTTCAATGTTTGCACAGGCAATCCTTGTAGCAGCTCACTCCCTTCATTTCATGCGTGAGTTATCAAAATAGACCAACACTGGCATTTCCTCACTCATTGCGCACGGTATCTCTTTTCCACACAAGCCACTATGTATGTTGAATGTCATTTGAAAACTCTCCACAGGCATCCACTTATTAGCGTGACCCCCTCTTCACATCTCTTCCCTTTGCTTTGGTATGTTTAGCATACCAAAAGAATGTGTGCAGCCTACATTTGAATGGTATGCACTTTTGTTGTTGTTGCCTACAGCACCCATCATATTTGAAAATGGCAAGACAAATGCCTCTTCCAGGCTTTAAAAATATTAACCAACATAATAATACTTTCCCAGCTTGATTTGCTTTCACATTTGATTCAATAAACTCTCATACTGCAAATTCTTAACTTAGAAGAATTACATATGATTCTCAAAGACTATGATATGTACATGTATAGCTTCAGCAAATGAATTGAAAAGACAACCCAATGGGATTTATCCTTTCGAGAGATTGAAACTTCAAAGAGTTTGAGCTTCTTTTTATTCCATAAAATCTTCCACTCTGTCCTTCCCACACGGCATTGTAGATATAGCATATGCTGGAAACAACACTTAATGACTATTGTTGAGGGAGCTATGAGATACAAGGAGTATCATCACAATGTGTTCAACATTTTTTATGTCAGAAACACATATGGCACTTCTCTATTTGATGCAACACATCCAAACTGCAGATATTTATTTCATTCCTTATAGTAGCATATTCTTTGAAAGTTTTTATCAAATGAGTCAATACTATTAGCTGTGATTCCTCATTTTGTATGCATGTCAATTTTATTTTTTAAATCTTCCATGCCATCACAGGCTGCAAGCTGGACCCAAGCGGGTCTGGCCTAAAAATTTTTTGAACCCAAACAACCTGCCTTGAAAATGATTTAGAACGACAAGCACCATCAACCGGATCCGACCCAGACAGCCGGAAACATTTAAAAACTTCACATTTTAATACCTTGCTAGTCACCAAATCTTAATAAGTCATCTCCAGTCGCCTTTTAAAAACATTGATCAAAACTAAACATTGGAAGCTAAAAACTAGCAGAGGAAAACCTTTTAGTACATACAACAACCTTGTCAGATGGCTTCACCTAGAAATGAATGAGGTGAGAGATATTAAAACTTGAAAATGCCGTCCAGAATAGCCGGCAAGCACAAATTGAAAAACACTGTCGGCTGCCTGGAAAAGAGATGATTGAAAAATATGAAATGACAAGCTAAGGACACGCTATTGAAATTGGAAGAAGCGTCATATACAAGGATCAAAAAAAACCAATCATCAATTGGAGACAATCATTCGTTCAAAAGCCACGAATTGAAGAAAAAGGATACTGTGCAGAGTTTTCTATGCGTACTTTTCAACATCTTTTGAACATCTTTTTATTGACCTGACAATCCGATCAAGCAGAAACTTCATAACATGAAACCCTGGGTGAAGATTCTATGTCTACATTATGGAACACCATTCAATTATGCTTGATCTCGATTGGGGCGCAAATGGTAGGATCTCAAAGTGAGCCACTCACAAAACTAAACTATGCACTGCTGAAGAAACTCAATAATCTGTAATCTGAATGGCTTTGGAAAACATGTCAGATGAACACATGGGAGGACGAAAATTGGCATGAACCTTCTTTCTTATGCTAACAACAAGATGCAATAACCGGCACATCTTGATCATTGACAGGGCACATAATGCGCTCATCCAAACAGGGCCTCCAACTAAAAAGTGTAATTGATCCTCATTGAAATATTAGAAATTGCAAACAGAATCAGTTTGGCAATCTGGGCAAACGGATTCATCATGGCCTATAAATTGAAAGACAAAGAGTATTTGACCCTTGGAATATGATGCAATAGGAATTTTCTCAATAGGGTCACAGGGTCAAAATTTTTAACCAGTTAAATAGGGCCACTGACTAAAATCGGGCAGATTAGAGAAATAGGACCAATCTGGAAAGCCAACTTTGGGGGATTGAAAATCTTATCAAACGGACTCGAAATGGCTTGAGCCTAAAAAAATAAGCTCTCTGATATACATTATAAACATTCCCAAAGTGGTGGGCCATGACACGCAATAGGACACAAGATATTCAAATGCAAACAGGGTCCTCTACAATGATTTCACACTTAGGAAGAAATGCAGATTTAGGTGAACACTTTAGAATGGCAACCTCCTAAACACTTCAGATTCTTCATTTAGGAGCTGGAACCCACTGCATATGTCAAATGAATGGTGTTTAACCCATTCCTAAAGCTGTATCACATGAAATTCACCAGGCCCATCTTTATATGCTCTTGAACTAGGTCATCTTTAAACTGCTCATTGAAAGTTACAAACTTTGCCATTGGAGACTTCTCTGAACATGGCTTCCAAAAACCACATGGAGTTTTCATAGTACTAACAGTGGCTCTGATTAGGGATGCGTGCCCCTTGCGGGCATGCATAGAATTCAGGATCTTTGGTAGAGCAGACCACTCAAAAATGAAAATTGACCTCCTGCTCCTTGAAAACTGGAAACCTCATTGAAAAGAACACACAACTAAAAGAAAGAAACTATACATTATATACATTATTTGCATAGGCTCAAAGGCTCAACACTGAAACCACTATTTTCCTCTGTCAAACATATGATTCTCATCCATATATGAGATAAGAAATCTAAAAAACTTTTGACAAACATGCTGCCAACATATGTGAAAAATTTTGAGCTGAAAGGTAATCATATACTTGCCATAATCAAAATCCTTCCTTTCACAACCACCCTCATGTTCATACTCTAGAAAATATGGAAAATCCTTTATCTCTTCTTGATATTGACTGAAAATATAAGGTCTATCCAGAAATGCATCAAAAAATAAGTTATAATGACCATCATGCATTGCTAAGAAATCACCTGGCTGAAAATGAAATAGATCTTTAGATTTATCTTTGTGAGATATTTCAATCACTGAATAACTTGGCCCACTAGTTTGTGAAAAAGCAATGTTGTCAGTTACAAGATTGGTTTGCAAAATAATGGAAATCATTTCCTCATAAGATAACTGAAAGTCAACACTCTCCTCAGAACCTCTATCAATGTCCTGAACACATGAATCTGGATGGTCGAACAATGTTTCTTCTAAAACTTATAGGGCTGAAAAGTCACATTAAGATTTATCAACTTCCTCAATACTCTGATTTTCACAAGAATGCCTGACACTAAGTTGATCAAGATCTGAATTCATACTATCATATGAATCTTCATTTTCACTAAATTCACTATTAGCATCATAATTAACATTGTCAGTAATAGAAAATACATCATCATCAAGCCCAGCTACACAAAACTTCTCACAAGAGAACCCTTCTTTCATGTCCTCATAATCTGATTTTGGGTTACTAGAGGAACATACTTCTCTATCCAACAAAACATCATAACCCATGTGGAAAATGGAACCATTAAACATGTTGTCCTGACTTTTCAGATCTGTATACGAAAAGCAATTAGCATCTTCATTGCATGTTTGAGCACTAAAAGGAAAAGCTTGAATCTCAATCATGTGAATGTCACACAAGTGCTCAAGGATATCATCCTGAACTACAACTTGTGGCTTTGAACTGATTTCATCCTGGGTAACATCATGCTTAAATAGAAAATAAAAAGATTCATTTTCTGACTGATTATTGATATGTGTTTGCTGACTTGTTTCAATGTACTTTAAGAGTAAGAAATTTGCACTCTTTACATTCAGATCTTGGATAAAAGAACATACCACTGGCTGAATCAAAAAAATTGATATGGAACTTGAAACATCATTTATATTTTCATTGAATGTTTCAAATTGTGGGTCAAACAAATTAATAGGCAACCCTTTGCACATGTTATTCTTCTGGTGAACGTGTCCCTAACATAATTTACTATTGAAAGGAAGATTCTCAGCACTATCAACTTCTTCTTGGCAAGACACTGATTCTATATTGTCAACAATATCAAAATCCTCAGTGTCTTCATCAAACCAGCTAACTTCCATTTCTGGTTCAAGGGAAAAATGGACTATCATGGTTTCATATTCGGGCTCACATAAGCCTTCATCCATCTTATGACCAAAAGTTCCATATGGTAGATCAAAAGCTGAAAACATACAAACTGAAAAATCATTTTCATCACCACTACTATCTGAAACAAAAGAATACATTTCTGTTATGTTCACATCAACCTTTTCACAATCATTTTCATCACATGATAACTTCTCACTTTCTTCACAAAGTTGTCTAAAAACCATCTCCTTGTCTTGAAGAAGGTTAGGATCACTTTGACTTATTGAATATTCTTCTCCACTTTCAGCATCACTGAAAGCTGATGGACTTTCATCACTTGGGGCTTCATCATCATCTGATGAACGATCTACCTCCTCTTCATTTTCAATATTTGATTGCAAACAACAAGTCCTTGCAGCCTCACAACTAGGAGAAAAAGCTTCAAATTTACTTGGTGTATACCCTTTGTAGATGTCTATCTCTGTATTAAGAAAATATTGCAATTCTTTACTAACCATATTATCTTTTGAATTAGGAACAGTCATTGTTTGCTGTGAATTTTCTTCATTCACATTATGTTCAAAAGTACAACTTGGAACATGATTAGTAAGATCGGTAGAGATGGAAACACCCTAACATTGAAAATCGTATGCTGATTTAAACCTATCCTCTTTAATTGGAACATCATGACAACGGACTGCAGCGGATAAAAACCCTTTGGCAATCTTATATTTCAAGTTATTTTCAATGTCCATCGCTGTCATAAAAGCCTGATGTAAACTATTTGGCTCTTCATTTCTTAACAAGAAGCTCATCTTTTTACCGAATGCACCCAAATAAATTACTAAACAAACATGGTCATTGGGTCTATAGTCTTTCGGGATATCATGCAATGCTTTAACAAATCTGATATTGAAAGATGGAACCAATTCATCCTCTTCAATTTGAATATCCATCAATTTGTTTAGCAGGATACTCACATCTATTCTCTCAGCAAACTGTTCCAAGAAAACTGAATTGAAGTCCTCCCATGAAGAGATAGAATTTGCTAGTAGTGAATAAAACCAAACCCTGGCATCATCCTTCAATGTCTGAACCAGTAGCTTCATGATAACATCTTCATGGAAAATTTCAAAGTCTCCCATCAGATCAGCGAACTCTTGCAAATGATCACATGCTGAATCTGATTGTTTCCTCTTAAACTCTTTCAAATGCTTCCTAATCTTGGTAGGAATCTCATTCGGGAAACCATGTATGCCATCAAAACACAATGGCATACACCTCTATATAGAAAAACCTCTACTTGAATCCATTAAGGACTGCACCTTCTCTTAATGAGATTTTCAGATTTTCATCACAAACAACTTATGCAGCCATAGATCTTCTTATACATACATATTCCTCCAATGATACAACCCAGATTTTTATTTACAAATCTGGAGAGATATGCATACCCTTAATTCTAAAATCCTTTTATGTGGTGACTTTTTCACCAAATGAGATTACACAAATATAAATTATCTAATGAGAAATACTTGGTAAGTTTTGATGTTGCAATTCTTTCTTTAGCTGGAAAAGATGGCAAGTTTCAAAGCTCACTTCAAAACTCCATTAGATTTCTTTTTATAGAGCCGCCATCCCCTTGGAGAGGAAAGATACTTTATCTCTGTTTCCGTATACTTCTTCCAGCCAACACAAACTTTACCAGAATTCTAAATATTGTTTATCAGAGCTAAATACATCATTTCTTTATTCTGAACTTTGCACTGATTAAACATAGGATCTCAGAGTCGCCACTCACAACTTGGTGAGATGATTTTAAAGCTTTTTTAAACTAACTCTTTGCATTTTCAATGGAAACCACTAGATATGATAAACAAGCCAGCCAAGAGTCAAGACTCTACTCATACCTACGTTGTTTATAACAGATCTATAACACCAAAGATATCAAATGATGGAAATAGGCAAGTTAGGAGTCCAACTCAACTTGGAACCTGAACTATTTGCTTATGATTACAATCTCTTTTCCCCAATAGAGTCGCCATTTTGTTGGTGACTCAGATGGGTCAAATCTATCTAAGTTTTATAATACTGATAATCTATGATGTAGCAATAACTATAGATTCTTGACAAATCTATTCTTTTGTTATGTCCTCCCCAGCAGAGTTGCCATCTTGTTGGTTCCTGAAAAGGAGTTTACACTCAAAGAGACACCAATATGCATATGATGGATATTAAGGATTGGTTAGTTCAAAATGTGGGCAATCTATAGGCAACTGGACCAACTATAGGGATGGATATTCCCTCTTTTGCTTCTGGCTCTGTGAAACCAAGGCAGGTACACCTAATCCAATAGTTGTAACTCTAACTGATAGTCTTAACTCTACCCTTTATTTCTTTATTGGATATTTCAACAGATGAAAACAGTGAGAGAATACTAAACAACAACCTATTGTTCATTGATCCTCCATCACTGGGTAGGATAATACATAAATGTAAATGAAAGTAAATACTGGTAATGATTTAATGATTCTTGCAAAATATAAACAATCATGCCAAAGATGAACCAGTATAGGAGATACTAATCTCTGATCAGTGCCTTATCCATTGGGCAATATATCTAAAAGAGATACAGAATACAAGAACCTAGATTCCAAGCCATAAACATAATAAACCAGATTCATACAGTGCTTACAAACATCCTTCCTGACTCAACTAAATGAATTTATGTTTCACTCAGAGACTTTTAACCTAATCCTAGATCAAGGCTGAGACATAAAACATATACACAAGTAAACCCTGTGCAAAGAGTCAGAAAACTCAAAACCCAAGAAACACAACTGAAGGAGAGATCTGAAAACTAAAATTGCATTAAGTGTAAGAATTCTAACTCCAATATAACAAACTATTTCAGAACACTGCACTTAGACAATATGCAAAAGACTTTGAAGGTTTTTTTGCCTTTACTGATACAACCTGCAAAACATGTTACAATCTGGACTGAGGATACACAATGAGCTTTTCAGCTTCCTGTGTCAAGAATTTCCAGCCAGTCCTTAAATGATTACAAAATTCTTTTTATAAGAACAAGGATACAACAAAAATATCAATTAGGGCACCTTTTAGGGCAACAAAGTGAACCCTAAGACTTACTAAAATATCTCAAACAAATCTGATTTTCAAAACATTCCAGAAACATTTTTTACAAAAATCTGCATCTTTCTCAAAACTGGACCCGAAATTACACAGTCTAATACTGTTCTCACCCACTTTGTCAGAATTGAAAATAAATGCCACCATTGGAAAGCTCGTGTCGTGGCATTTCTGGAAACATATAATATGTCTATGCTTGGTCAAAAAGTAAGCTCTAGATGCCAATTTTCACGAAAAGACTGCTTTATTTAAATATTTCAATTTCTGATATAGTCTGACTTTATAAATTCAAAAATAACACTTTATGGAGACCTCAGAATTTGAGGTGGGCCCCATTTGCCACTTGGCATCATGTGATCCATTCGACCGAACACCTCATTGCCTCGCTAGACTACTAGCACATTCCTTCGCCACATGTCATTCTCTGATTGGCTCCTCTATTTGACCAAGTGCCTATTTCACTGCTCACCTCAGGACACGTGTCGACATCTCGTAATGCCACAATAGTTAAATGGTGAGCATCTTTCCTTTATGCTTTAGTGAGGATCGTTAGATCAGCACGCATCTCAAGGTGGCTGACTATCTGCTCCATCCTCTGCCTTGTCAGCGCCTCGTCACCTCTGGTGCCACATGTCAGCACGTCGTTGAACCGCTATACTAACTTTTGAACATCTTTCCTTGGTGGATCAGTGACCACCGTTGATGCTGGGCACGGATCTCAAGGTGGTCGACCTGCAATTTCAAACATTTTAGTAAAATATACTTTACCTTGCGTATGAGGCCCACCTTTCAAGTCAACATCCACCTCGATCAGTGCACGCGCAGGTAAGACTTCCCCACACAAAGCCTTCCTTCTTATCTCTTTACTACATAAGGTTTGTGTTGTTTATTATAAACAGCTCATAATGATATAATAGCGCAGATGTGGGATATAGTGTTTGTACGCATTTTCAGCAATTAAGCTCCTTCCTTTACACAATGCGTGAGTTCCTTTTCATACTCACACTGGTCCCTTTTTTATATGCTGGCTCTCATTTTTCAAATGCGCTAGTTATTTTGTTTGATGCTAAGTCTTCTTCTACATATTGCGTGAGTTGTGGTGTGACTGACAATCCCTTTTCCAAATGCCAGCTTCTATGTTTAAACTGGAACTAGTTTAAAACACAAAATACGTGCCCCCAAATTGCAGTGCCTGCCCCAAATTAATGTGAATACCTCCTTGAAATCACTGGTCATGCACCGTGCAACTGTGTTGGGCAGCCAATTCCAGGCTTGCATGAGTTTTAGTCTCCATTTGAATGCATAAGCAGTCTTCAATGTTTGCACAGGCAATCCTTGTAGCAGCTCACTCCCTTCATTTCATGCGTGAGTTATCAAAATAGACCAATACTGACATTTCCTCACTCATTGCGCACGGTATCTCTTTTCCACACAGGCCAATATGTATGTTGAATTTCATTTGAAAACTCTCCACAGGCATCCACTTATTAGCGTGACCCCCTCTTCACATCTCTTCCCTTTGCTTTGGTATGTTTAGCATACCAAAAGAATGTGTGTAGCCTACATTTGAATGGTATGCACTTTTGTTGTTGTTGCCTGCAACACCCATCATATTTGAAAATGGAAAGACAAATGCCTCTTCAAGGCTTTAAAAATATTAACCAACATAATAATACTTTCCTAGCTTGATTTTCTTTCACATCTGATTCAATCAACTCTCATACTGCAAATTCTTAACTTAGAAGAATTACATATGATTCTCAAAGGCTGTGATATGTACATGTATAGCTTCAGCAAATGAATTGAAAAGACAACCCAATGGGATTTATCCTTTTGAGAGATTGAAACTTCAAAGAGTTTGAGCTTCTTTTTATTCCATAAAATCTTCCACTATGTCCTTCCCACATGGCATTGTAGATATAGCATATGCTGGAAACAACACTTAATGACTATTGTTGAGGGAGCTATGAGATAAAAGGAGTATCATCACAATGTGTTCAACATTTTTTATGTCAGAAACACATATGGCACTTCTCTATTTGATGCAACACATCCATACTATAGATATTTATTTTATTCCTTATAGTAGCATATTCTTTGAAATTTTTTATCAAATGATTCAATACTATTGGCTGTGATTCCTCATTTTGTATGCATGTCACTTTTATTTTTTAAATCTTCCATGCCATCACAGGTTGCAGGCTGGACCCAGGCGGGTCCGGCCTAAAATTTTTTTGAACCCAAACAACCGGCCTTGAAAATGATTTAGAATGACTAGTACCGTCAACCGGATCTGACCCAGACAGCCAGAAACATTTAAAAACTTCACATTTTAATACCTTGCTAGTCGCCAAATCTTAATAAGTCATCTCCAGTCGCCTTTTAAAAACATTGATCAAAACTAAACATTGGAAGCTGAAAACTGGCAGAGGCAAACCTTTTAGTACATACAACAACCTTGTCAGATGGCTTCACCTAGAAATGAATGAGGCGAGAGATATTAAAACTTGAAAATGCCATCCAGAATAGCCGGCAAGCACAAATTGAAAAACACTGTCGGCTGCCCGGAAAAGAGATGATTGAAAAATATGAAACGACAAGCTGAGGACATGCCATTGAAATTGGAAGAAGCCTCATATACAAGGATCAAAACAAACCAATCATCAAATGGAGACAATCATTCATTCAAAAGCCACGAATTTAAGAAAAAGGCTACTTTGCAGAGTTTTCTATGCGTACTTTTCAACATCTTTTGAACATCTTTTTATTGACCTGAGAATTTGATCAAGCGAAAACTTCATAACATGAAACCCTAGGTGAAGATTCTATGTCTACATTATGGAACACCATTCAATTATGCTTGATCTCGATCCGAGCGCAAATGGCAGGATCTCAAAGTGAGCCGCTCACAAAACTGAACTATGCACTGCTGAAGAAACTCAATAATCTATAATCTGAATGGCTTTGGAAAACATGTCAGACGGACACATGGGAGGCTGAAAATCGGCATGAACCTCCTTTCTTATGCTGACAATAAGATGCAATAACCGGTACATCTTGATCATTGACAGGGCACATAATACGCTCATCCAAACAGGGCCTCCAACTAAAAAGTGTAATTGATCCTCATTCAAATATTAGAAATTGCAAGCAGTATCAGTTTGGCAATCTGGGCAAACAGATTCATCATGGCCTATAAATTGAAACACAAAGAGTATTTGACCCC
Source organism: Chamaecyparis obtusa (assembly GCA_027943335.1). Classification (NCBI taxonomy): domain Eukaryota; kingdom Viridiplantae; phylum Streptophyta; class Pinopsida; order Cupressales; family Cupressaceae; genus Chamaecyparis; species Chamaecyparis obtusa. Next base: position 256,881 of record BSBK01007933.1, read on the forward strand.
TGGAATATGATACAATAGGAATTTTCTCAATAGGGTCACAGGGTCAAAAGTTATAACAGTTAAACAGGGCCACTGACTAAAACCGGGCAGATTAGAGATATAGGACCAATTTGGAAAGCCAACTTTGGGGGATTTAAAATCTCATCAAACGGACTCGAAATGGCTTGAGCCTAAAAAAATAAGCTCTCTGATATACATTATAAACATTCCCAAAGCGGTGGGCCATGACACGCAATAGGACACAAGATATTCAAATGCAAACAGGGTCCTCTACAATGATTTCACACTTAGGAAGAAATGCAGATTTAGGTGAACACTTTAGAATGGCAACCTCCTAAACACTTCAGATTCTTCATTTAGGAGCTGGAACCCACTGCATATGTCAAACGAATGGTGTTGAACCCATTCCTAAAGCTGTATCACATGAAATTCACCAGGCCCATCTTTATATGCTCTTGAACTAGGTCATCTTTAAACTACTCATTGAAAGTTACAAACTTTGCCATTGGAGACTTCTCAGAACATGGCTTCCAAAAACCACATGGATTTTTCATAGTACTAACATAGGTTATATGCTAGATTAAATTGTGAGTCTATCTTCAGTTTGTGGATCTATCCAGTTTGGTGAATCACCTAAGTTAAATTTTAGTTATTTCAATTTCATGCAATCTCTCTCCATTTCACTTCAAGTTAGTTCAGTTTAGGTGATACAAACGGGGAAGCCAACCCTTAATCCAGAGGTTTATTCACAGTGAAGTAGTCCCACATCCTGAGAGTATTCCCATGTTTCATGAGATTGGTAGGTTTCATACTTAGCCATCACGGTTGCAATCCCTAGTGACAACAAAGCCTATCCTAAAAAATCTTGTTTCCTTGTACTTTAGGAAGATTTGATTTTACTTGTCATAGAACATGCAAACCCTTTATATATTAATAAAAACATCCCAACAAAATGGGCATTGAATTTAAGATGAATATTAGGGTTCATTATGATGATTCTTCTTTTCATCACTAAGAAGTTTCTTGTGATGCTAAGGAGGTGCTTTATTTATATATAATTAAAAACACCCTTTGACTATCTCCTCTAGCCATAATAAAATTATTCTTAGTGAATGATGATGGAGGCTATTCCCCTTCAGATGGTTTTGATCCCAATTCTTTGGATCCTAGAGCTGGTAGTAAGGGGAAAGGTAAAGCCAAAATGATGTTGCCCCCATTTCCCTTTTATCTTGACCTCTATTTTTAGGAGATTTGGATAAGGGGATCCATGTTGATGTGGTGAAGAATACTCTTATTGAGAAGGATTTGTTGGTCTTAGAGCATTCAGATAAAAAAAATGTTAAACATGTGATTCTACGATTGAGAGATCTTATTCCTAAAATGTAGAATTTGCACAAACTACAATATTTCACACTTCTACAAAGGTCTTCAAAAATCTAACACAATATTACATAGAACACATAATTTGCAAGACAAGCCAAAATATTCCTATAACACATAATTGTGTTTTCTCTTTCATCTATTTTTCTCTCGCAGTGGCATCCGATTTGCATTTGATATGCAACTATTTTACTTCAGTAAGTTGCATCATAGAAAATTGAAAATTATGTATTATTTACAAAAGTTAGGGTTTCAATTCTAGTTTTTTCGAGAAACAACTCATGTTCACTCTATGCTCTGCTAGGGTTTTTCTACCTTGCATCCATTTTCTATAGTCTTGTCCTTGGCACATACTGTAGTTATTGCGGGAAATAGCTGAGTATATATGGTTTCGGCCACTTCCCACCAAGCAGTTGATGCTGGTGCTAGTGTGGTTTCGGATAACAATGGCACCACAAAGAAAACATCCCCACAAGTTTGTACCCAAAGTATTCCACAAGGTATGGCCCGGCCTGATATTGTTTTACCCATTAATGAATTCAATGATGCATGCACTTGGCTTGAATCACATACCCTGATTGGCTATTTTCTGGGTTGCAACCCCCCTGAACATGTTCTCAAGGACTGGGTTGTGAAGAACTGGATTCCTCATGGAATCTACCTAGAAGGCATCCAGAGCCTTACCAAAGGATTTTTTCTTTTCCTCCTTTTTAACCCCTCCCATGTGGATGTTATTTTTTCCAAAGGTCCCTAGAACCTCAAGGCCTCATTTTTAAACTTTCCAACAATGCTCTCATGACTTATCTATCTCTAATGACAAGAAGCTCAAAGTCCCAATGTGGGTCAAGCTCCCTAGTCTTCCCTTACCTTGTTGGCCTTTCATGCAAGCCATAGTGTAGAAGCTCGGTAGGGTTATATGTGTCGAGCATGACCATTTTCTTAATCCAAGGCCTCAAAAGAGGCTCTGTGTTGAGGTTGATCTTTCTTGAAAATCTATCTCCTCACTTGGATTAACTGTTATCTCTACTAAGCATTTATTGTCACTTAGTATCAAAATCATTAGTCGGTTATCTATACTGCACTAGTCAGTAAATACAAGGAGATAGGGAAGTCAGTAATGCTTCACAGAATAGTCAGTTAATAGTAATCACCAAAGCATCAAATAGTCTACCGAGCATGATACACACTGACACCGATGGTTAGTATACACCGAGTCTTCCAGACAACACTGAGCAATCTAGACAAGCATTTATCGAGGGAAATAGAAATGGTCTAAGAATCATTGAAGGTACAATTTTCAAGACAGATGGTTACAACAGATTGACACACATGTAAGAAAGATCAAGGAAGCATATAACATACAGATACTCATTAAATGTGATGAGAATCTCAATGTAAAGATTTGATCTTAACTATTTTTGTACATCATAGATGTTAGGGTTATCAATTTTGCTTAACCTAATTTTTTCTTAAGCGGCAAAACCAGAACACTATAAATTCGGTGCGTTCCTATCATTTTAGGTGGTTGAATATTGTTGTATGCACTTGAAGCTATTGCCTTCTTCAAGTCTAAAGGTTATCAGATAGAACCATGAAGAACAGACAGAACCAAGCAAAATTGTATTCAGAGAAGGTATTCAGAACTGACAAGGCAACCAAGCATCACAGAGTAGAAAATATACACATGCAAGGTGATATATAAATAGTATTTAGATGATTTGTATCAGACAAATATAGTTTTCAATCAGAGCAGATACACTTTTCTATTGCTTTCTAACAACTGTAATAGAGTTATCAAATTCTCCTAACCGAGTGGATTTAACAGTCCTATTCTAAATCTCTTAACCGAGTGCACACTTAATTGTGTTGCTAAATCCTATAACTAGGTAGATCTAGCTGATCTAACATGTTACTCCTAGTAGGGTAAGATCACCAGAAGTGATCATAATTGTAGCCTTAATAGGCAAACACTTTTCTATCTATAGTAGTGAAGAATTTGTTGGTGTCATCCCCACCGCAAGTTTTTACCTTCTTACAAGGGTTTCTGCGTTACCAAAATACTTGTGTTATGTGATTACATTGATGAGTTTATGTTTATTTACTTTCATAAGTTATCTATGTAATTGTTTCATGCAAGTTATTTTGATTGGTAAATATAGTTTACATATTCAGTATTGAAGGGATCTAAGTAAAATTTTTGGTGGATACTAATTCACCCCTCCCCTCTTAGTATTTATCTCTCCTATTTCCAACAATTGGTATCAAAGCACAGTTCTCTTGTTGAACAGTTTAACCACTGAAGGGTAAAGATTTGAATCATGGAGAGGTACAAACTTGACAAATCTATTGAGAATTAGAAATTACAACTTCAGATGTTTGTAGAATAGTACAAGAATGCCAAGGTTGAATTGAAGAAATTACTGGTACAAAGAAAGAATATTGCAATTGCTCAGAATGAAATCAGTTATCATGAAGAACCTTTTGAAGATGCATTTGATCATATTGGATCTAGCTCAAGAAGCATCTCTAATGGATCTAAAAGTACAATCAATGATTTATCTGAAAGGAATCAGCATCTATCTCATCAGGTAAAAGCACTTCAGATTGGACAAGAATCACAAATGGTAAGAATGGTGGAGATAATGAACAATGCAAGACAAGCTGAACAAGACCAAAACCTAGCCATTGAAGACAGAAGACTGATGACCAAACAACTACAAGCTAAAGAAAGTGAAATACAAAGGCTTACCGATCATCACTTTCAAGTGTCAAATCAGGTACTGATTGCAAATCAAGAAGTAAAGTGAATCAATGGTGAATTATCAAGGAATCTAGAAGATGTTGCAAGATTGAGAGAAGAAAATGAAAAATTGAGAAATGACCTAAAAAATCAACAACAACACAATGAGATGAAAAGATTGGCTGAAGAAAGTTCCAAGAAGATTGATGATTTCCTGGATAATTAGAGAAGATTTGGAAGTAGAGCTGGTATAGGTTACACTGGTCAAGGTGAATAATCAAAACAAGAGGCCAACACCAATCAAGGTCAGAAATCCAAAATACTTACTTGTTATCACTGTGGAAAACCTGGACACACTTCAAATGTATGCAGAAGCAAATCTCAAGGTAAACCACCTGCTATTACTACAAGATTTAATGGTTACTATTATTACTGTGGAAAGTATGGGCATCAAGCACATGAATGCAGATCTAGACAAAAGGACAACACTGAAAAGACCACTGTTGGTAAGATATGTTACACTTGTAACAAACTTGGACATACTGCAAGTGAATGCAAAGCAAAGATGAAACAAGTTTGGACTCCCAAGCAACAAACTCAAAAGAAGCCATATCAACTGAAAAGACAAGGTAATTCTTATGTATGGGATTATAATACATGGACTAGTTGTATTGCATATGGTCAGTATGGACATATAGCTGCTAATTGTTACAGGGCACATCATATAAGAAATTCTAGATATCGGGCAAGTACCCCAATGGCCTGTATGCACTGTCACAAAGTCGGTCATGTAAGAAAAGATTGTAAAGAACATGGACCAGATGAAGATCATGTATTCGAGAGTGGATACACCATTGTAGATATCATGAAGATGAGAAATACTATGTGGAATAAGTCAACAATGGAGACTGCTGAATCAAGTAACATTGTCGGTGAAACCTCGTCCACTGGACAGGGTGACATCGGAAACTCGACTTAAGGTGACAAAGGTATGTATGGGACTGATATTTTAAAAGATCATATTTTTTTATACAGTTCCTCATATATGATGTATTAATACCAAATCAGCATGAATGAAGATGCATTATGGTTTATATTCCATGAGCTAATAATGTTATAAAGTTAGTAAAAGAAAGACTGAGAATGGGCTACTAGTCGGTAATCATTATGCAAGGTTAACTGAGGAAACAATACAAACTGACAATATCGTATGTTAACCAAGTTGATAGCTATTTTGAACTTCGAAGTAAGGTCACACATTTATTACAAATGTTTGAGTGGGAATTTGCAGAATTCTATAAATACTCGAGAAATCAAGTTCATTTTTACATTGCGAGCATTGGAGAATAGATTTTCAGAGTGACCAGAGTTCAAGGTAAATATTTTTAGAGAGATTCAAACCAATATCACATCGAACCAATGACATTCTTCAATGACTCAAGTAGGTTTTTCAGCTATCTATACACCTGTGCACTTATTGTTCATTGAAACCCTAGTTTATTTTGATGGCATCTACATCTACTACTGAAAAATTGCAACAAGTTAAGGAGGAAGTAGAATTGATTGTTAGGACACACCTTGCCGATGGTAAATTTAAGCCACATCCTAGGGTTGCATCTAAAATGGATTCAATGGGTGCATTTTCAAGCATACTAGATAGTGTTTTGTTGACAAAGGATGTTAGGGCTTACATTCATTGCAAAATCAGTGAAGTTGGGAACTTTGAGATAGTTGCCACATTTCAGAATGTTTGTGATCTTGAAGGAAAAGTGAAACTAGAATATCAGAAAATTGAATATGTTGGACTATTGGGCATTCAACATTTTCTACATTCATTTACGAATGAATGGATAAGGATAGTATTGAGAAGATTCCATGATGGGAATTTTTGGCTAGATAGACCGACCAAGGTCATGAAGAAAATGATAAGTAGGGTTACTAGTTATCCTACTTCTAACAAGGAAAAAGCATTTTGTAGCTCATCGAGACCAGATGTTGAAAAGAACACCTTAGCTCAATCAAATGGTAGAGCATTGAAAATTAGAAATATTAAGGAACCCGCGGTCAAGTTCACTGCACATGTGATAGGTTACAAGATATTTCAGTCTAGTCGATTGAATAGTGTAACAACGAATGTTGTGGACATGGTATACAAAATTGTGAAGAAAGATCAACAAGTTGATCTAGCTGATATCTTGCTTCATCAGCTTACAGATAACATGAAGGTAATAAGGTCCAAGAAATTGAATACTTGTAAGCTTGGGTCATTACTTGTTTGCTTATTCTTTTACATAAAGAAATTCATCCCTGGTATCGGTAAAGTAGTATGGGAGCAAGACAAACCGAGCACTCAGCAAATAAATGATTTTATGGGGAAGCTTAGAGATAAGATGGACTCAAAATTCAAGACCTACTTCAAAGAATTTCAGCAGTGAATGCATCAACATAGTAGAATACCAAGAGAGTTGATAAAGAAATTTGAAGATGATATTTGTTTTGTTGTGAGCATAGATCATTGCATGATAAAGGCTGTAGAGCCCAAAACAAAATGGCTAGCACCAATGGGATATGAAATAACTCATGATTTCATAGTAAAATATATAAATGCATTGCTAGTGTTACCGGTTGACATCACTGCTAGTAGGTTCAACACCTACGAAGAGGCTAAATCAAGAATTGATACCGACATAGTTATCGGTAAGACGTCAAAGCAAGGGAAGAAAATGAGAAAATATTTATAAGCCAAGTATGGTAAAGCACCTGATTCTAATGAAACACTGATTGACACTACAACCAAAGGTCTGCTAGAGTTAGCAGATAAACCATATGATAGTGAAGAAACTAAATTTGATGATGCATCGGTTCCTTCTACCGATGATAAACAAACAGAAGAGGTATCTGTAAGAAAGGGAATGAAGACAAGGTCTTCTGTAGCTGCTACATCACCGCCAGAGGAAAGATGGGAAAAATGGAGTGCAGCTACACCAACAAGGAAGTATGAGAAAAGAAAGACAAGGGTAGCAGCTGGTGCACCGAAGAAGAAGGTGAAATGAGCCCCTGCTACCGATGGCACTGAAGAGATTGAAGATGATCAGAATCAATTCAAGATTGTAAAGCATAAGGATAGTACTTTTGATGAATTGATAGAAGAAATAATAGAGAATGGGAATCTTAATGATCCAGCATTATGTAAATTTAACAAAATGTCAACAGAAGATAAAATGAAGATAGAACATGCTATCATTCAAATGATGATTGAATTCAAATAGGTACCGATGGAGTTTTCCTGTCAATTACCAAAGGAACTAGATGATAGAATCAATGTACAATGGGCTACTGCACTAGAAACCGAGAGAAGGAAATGAGAAAGGTCATTAGTTTGTATTGCTACAACTATCAGCTTTGGTGAAGCAAATGAATATTTGATAAAGTACCAACAAAGATTTTTAGTCAAGCAACAGGCATTGCAAATATTGGATGAAAATATAGGTGACATGGATGTCGAATGTGATTCATTATGGACATCTATTTTGAAAGTAGAAGAGCAAGCTAAATAGGAAGTGTTTCTAAACCTATTTAGGAAGAGACAAAATTCAAAAGATAAAGGCATTTACATGGATACTGGTAAGGGAAAGTAGGTACTAGACTCTAGTATATCAGTTACCGAGGTAATTGATATCAGCGAGGACACCACAAAGGTGAATATATCAAAGGAAGCACCAGAACAAGTTGACATACAACTAATGAATAGAATGAATGATGATGTTTTTATTCAAGACATTACAGATGGTGATCTTGATGATCAAGATGACACAGATGTAACTATAGTACCATTTAAGGACAATGAGACAGCATCACTGCTGGGCAATCTACCAACTCTAGCTGAGGCTATAGAACTTATTTCTAAGATTGCGTCTGAGGAGAAGAAACAAGAAGAAAATAAGGATGCTGAAGTTACACAAGATACACAAGACACTCAGCAAACTATAGATACAAATCAGCCTACTATAGAGGCATAGTCCATAGAACCTAAGGATATAGATGAACCTAAGGATACCAATGATAACACATAGATGAACCCTCTAGACACAACTACTGATGCTCAACCTATGAGCACTAAAGAGAAAAAGATGGATGAAACTATGTCTACAAGGAAGGAGACTCCGAGGGATGAAGATATTGCAATAGTATTAAGGAGCTCACCTCTCAAAAACAAGAAGAAGAAAAAAGGAAAAGGGATAGTTACTATTGATGATATCATAGAAATCCCTCACTGTAATCCAAGAACCCTTAGCCCCGAAGAATTGAGGAAATATGGGGAGTTATGTAAAAGAAAGGTAGCTCAAGAGAAGCTAAAACAAATAAAAAGGAACAATGAAATACTCACTGATGTTCGAGACATTCTACAACAGGTCATTCCTAATGCAGATGTTGATGAGAACAAACCTATTATGGACCAATTGGCTACACTTACAGAACAAATCCAGAAGCCAGATATTGATTTGGAGAAATGGATGGAAGAAAGAATTGAAAGAAAAGTACAGGATAAACTTGCTGAGAAGCTATGCCAAGAGGTGGCAATAAATAAGGTACAGTTATCAAAGGTAATATCTGACTCTTAGATAATTACAAGTTATATTTATTAGACCTTGTTGAAATTGTGTCATACTGACTTGTTCTCTTCTGAGATCAGTGAACAAATAGGAAACTTAGAGAAAGAAATTTTAGCATGCACATAGGCAGCATCAATCGAGCCCCAAACCTTATCAAAGCATATCTTAAGGATACACAAAATCAGCTGATTGATTACCGATCTCAGACACAAAGGAGAGAAAATAATAGAATAGGTTACAGAGTTGTAGAAAGAATTCATTTTACACCTGAAGATTTTTTATCAGCATATCGACAAGGTAAAAACACTTGTATCCACACCGGAACTCTCTGTGTTGGATAATGTTATGGATATGCATGCACAAGTTAGTTATGAGCAACTTGCTCTTACTAAATTGAAGGAGGAATGGGAGAACCTCTTAGATTCACTATAGAAAACCCATCAAAACATTTTTGATAAGCTATAAGTATACATTCTATTTTTGGCATTAATCTAAAAAAGGGGGAAAGCAAATGTATATGCCAATAGATATTCATTTTGATATATAGCTTTGTATACTTTACACACTACCAAGATTATTGTAAGGGGGAGTACTTACTGTACTTAAGCAATTTTGTATATGTATATATCAAGAGATATAAGGATTTGTGTATATACATTTTTTTTTTGTTTTGATACTAATGCCAAAAGGGAAGATTGTTATCTCTATTGAGCATTATTGTCACTTAGTATCAAAATCATTAGTTGGTTATCTACACTGCACTAGTCGGTAAATACAAGGAGACAGGGAAGTAGGTAATGCTTCACAAAATAGTCGATTAACAGTAATCACCGAAGCATCAAATAGTCTACTGAGCATGATACACACCGACACCAATGATCAATATACACCGAGTCTTCCAGACAACACCAAGCAATCTAGACAAGCATTTACCAAGGGAAATAGAAATGGTCTAAGAATCAGTGAAGGCACAATTTTCAAGATAGATGGTTACAACAGATTGACACACATGTAAGCAAGATCAAGGAAGCATATAATGTATAGATGCTCATTAAATGTGATGAGAATCTCAATGTAAAGATTTGATCTTAACTATTTTTGTACATCGTAGATGTTAGGGTTATCAATTTTGCTTAACCTAATTTTTGCTTAAGCGGAAAAACTAGAACACTATAAATTCAGTGTGTTTGTATCATTTTAGGTGGTTGAATATTGTTGTATACACTTGAACCTATTGCCTACTTCAAGTCTAAAGGTTATCAGATAGAATTGAGAAGAACAGACAGAAGTGAGAAGAATTTTATTCAGAGAAGGTATTCAGAACTGACAAGGCAACTGAGCATCACAGAGCAGAAAATCTACACATGCAAGGTGATATATAAATAGTATTTAGATGATCTGTATCAGACAAATATAGTTGTCAATTAGAGTAGATACACTTTTCTATTGCTTTCTAACAACTATAATAGAGTTATCAAATTCTCCTAACTGAGTGGATTTAACAGTCCTACTGTAAATCTCTTAACCGAGTGCACACTTAATTATGTTGCTAAATCCTATAACTAGGTAGATCTAGCTGATCTAACATGTTACTCCTAACAAGGTAAGATCACCAGAAGTGATCACAATTGTAGCCTTAACAAGAAAACACTTTTCTATTTGCAGTAGTGAAGAATTTTTGGGTGTCATCCCCACCACAGTTTTTACCTTCTTACAAGGGTTTTTTTGTTACCAAAATACTTGTGTTATGTGATTACATTGATGATTTTATGTTTATTTACTTTCATAAGTTATCTATGTAATTATTTCATGCAAGTTATTTTGATCGGTAAATATAGTTTACATATTCAATATTGAAGGGATCTAAGTAAAAGTTTTAGTGGATATTGATTCACCCCTCCCCTCTTAGTATTTATCTCTCCTATTTCCAACATTAACCATAACACCAAAATTGATAATCCAATCCATCATGAATAACCTTGTAGGAAAGAAAAAGTACCTAGATCCTAGGGGGGAAGATACCATAATCTTCTAAAAGGAAGTAAAATGACCTAGATCATAGTGAAGAAGAGATTATGATTCTCACAAAGGAAGCAAAATGGTCTAGATCTTGGAGAAGAAAAGATATAAACCATAGAAAATATGATATCAATTTTCTAAAGGAGTAGATCAACTCCATGAAAAAGCCACTTAGTAGAAAAGGAACCTGACACCCAGTAAATGCAACCAAACATAAGTTTCAAGAAATTGATAAATAGTGATGGAAGCAAAAATGACCTCAAATCCCATATTTTGTAGATCAGCTCATAGGAATGACATACAAAATGATCCAAAAGAACCAGGCCCCCAAACCTATGGGCTCATCTATAAAAAAAGATAAATATAGAATTTTTTATAAAGTACAAAATATTTCATTTTTCAATGTTGGATCTAAAATTTATTAAAAGTTGAAGCCACCTAATAGAGTAAGTCACAAGCTGAATATTAGTATGTAAAAGTTAGGTAAAGATTGGAAAGTGAAACTTAAAGATTTTAAACAAACATGATTATAGATGCATGATTTTTAATTCCTTCCATATAAGTTATATTGATTATAAATTATAAAATTATATTTATATAATTCTTAAAAGTTAAATTTTGTTTAAAAATTAAGATATATTAAAAAAAGTAACATATTTATTAAAGAGATCCTCAATGCTCCCAAGTTACGGTGCCCTCAAAAGCAATGTGGTTGTCATGCTCAGGAGCTTGGTATAACATGTTATGGTTGTGAGGCCTCACCCTGAGCCTATCATAGCCATTCAGTTCTACATTCAAGATACACATATTTTATGATTATATTTTGATGCTCTATGGATTTTACTAATAGTTTACATTGTGGTTTTACCACTTTAGTAGTTTGATGCACATTATATTATGATTTGGATGATGATTACTGAGACATCAATTTAGAACTTACATGTGTGTTCTTAATTCTATTTAATGAATGAATTATGATGTCATAAGGATATTTAATTTTCAATTAGATTATATGTGTATGCGATGATTAAGTTTCTAGTTAATTTAGTGACGAATTGTATATTTCATGATGAGATGAATGTAGGCTATGGATGAACAATTATTGTCATGTGAATTATGAATTGATAGATGAATTATCTTGATTATTAATGTTATGAATTTACATGTTTTATTTACTTGGACTACTGATATTGGACTTGAGTGTGTAGGGAAATAGGCCAAGCTAAATTCGGGGAACCATCAAAGAGACTATTAAGAAAATCTGTTTGAGCGAAGGTTGCTTCTAGTGAGAAGCCAAAAAACCTCGTTGTAATGTATGTTAATTTGTAAAAGTGTGTGTTATTTTTATTGTGTCACTTGACACGTGTGTGTACTTGTGGCCATAACATGTCCACTTGGGCATTGGTTGAACACCAACCTAGGAAGGTACCCTTCAGGATCCCCATGTAAATCACTTGGTTAGGGACCTTGAGGTGTTGTCATATCTTTGAATTTCGAATTTGAACTTATCATGCACTTTTGGAGGGTTAAAAAGGTGCCTAGGGGAGTGTTTAGGCCATTTTTAGTTACCCCACTTGATATACCATATGGTAAGGGTCATTTTTCACCATAGGATAACCCTTGGTTTACCAAATGACCCATCCAAAAGTTGGTTTACCAAGATGGACGAAAATCCACTTTTGGGACAATGTTTTGGAAAGATCACCACCCACTAAAAAGGTAGTCCTTATCCCACCTTTTTAGCTTACCTTTGTAAGAGACCAAATTTAGAAACCATGTAAGGGTCTTAGGGAAGACCACCCAATAGGAATGCAATCTTATTGATAGGAGTTTGTATGGAGGCCTTTTTAGAGGGGACTCTTCTTTTGAAAGATTTTGACACCCACTCTCTAGATTTAGAGATTTTCCAATTTGGAGAGGACTTTGGGAAAGTGGAAAAGCTCTTCATCAACTTTTTTCCATAGCTTGGATCAAGGTTGGTGGTTTTCTTCATTTTTCTTATTCTTGTTTTCATGTTGAGACAAAGAGCTCTCTTGTATGTTATTTTCTTGTATGCAAAATTTAGTTATTATTTTTCTTGTAGTGTATGTCTTGAGAGCTTGATATTTTGTGATAATGGAGGATTTTTGATTCTTAAATTTCTTGTAGTATTATTTTTCTTGTGTTGTGAAAGTGTAGTTCTTTTGGATGTTATGAGAATCATGAGCTTGTTGTTGTTCATGAATTCTTAGCATTGTAAATGTGTAGTTTCATTTGTTGTTTCTTGAAGTTTTCTTGTATGTGTAGTGTTATGTTGAGGGAGTTCTCAAGGCCATACTCACCCTTGTGAGGGAAGAGTAGCCTTGGGGGTGAAGGGATTTTTTGGGACATTCAAGGATGTAGAGTCTCTCCTTGGATAGGAGAGGGATGAAACATGGATGTATGGGCTCCATGTAGCCATATCCTTTATTTGTTTTGTATATTGGGGGGCATAAGGAGTTATTGAGATTGTGTTTGTGGTGAAAGATATATGATGAGGAAGCCAAGTGATGGCTTAGCTCTCATCATAAGATGTGCTTTCTCCTCTAGATTTTGGTTCCATCTTCACCCTATTTTGAGTCATTTTGAGACTCTTTGTAATAACCTTGGAAGAGAGGTTTCTTGTGATTTATGTTTTATGTTGTTGTGTTTGTGGGTTTTCTTGAGTGTTCTCCTTCTCCTCGTGATGGTTCCCCAAGCTTGACGGTGGCTTCATAGAAGCCTATGTTGGGAGGTGAGCACTCTTTGGCCTATGTATGTTTATTGTAGGATTTGGAGCCATGGAAGATCTCATGAAGAAGTTGTATTCTTGAAGGGTTGATGATATTTTATATCTGAGATGGATCACTCTTGTTTATGTTATTGTTATTGTAAGGGAGCCATGGGATTTTCTTGAGCTCAATGTAATTTTATAGTAATGGAGTTATCACTCCAAGTCTTGTATTGTAACAAGTGTTGATGTATCAAGTTGTGAAGTAATTGAATGGAGATTTTTGTTGGTAGCTTTATTCTTTTTGAAAATATGGTTCAATACAAAAAGGAAGATTTTGGTGTTCTCATGTTATTTTTCAATAGAGAATAAACAATGTATTGTAATCATTGGAAAGAAAGTAAAAATGTTGTAGGAATTTTTTTGTGAGAGCTTGTTCATTTACTCATGGATAAGAACTTTTGCTTTCAAGATAAGAAAATTTGTGAAGAAGAAAAGCTAATGTAAAATTGGTTATAGTTTCATTTTAAAGTTTAAATAAGTTAATATGATAGGGATAAGAAAGAGTTGATTTCAAAAATACTTTCCATTTCAATGCAAGCTCTTACTATTTTGATATTGGTATCCATGTTGAAAAATAGAAAAATAGAAAAATAAAAAACAAAAATATTAATAGGGAAGCAAATAAATCAAGTGGTTTGATCATAGTTATTTAGATTTCTTTTACATTGTGGAATTGTGAAAAGCTTGTTTACATCTTATTATGTTAGTTCATTTCAAGCTTAAAGTCCTAGAATGAACTCAAATTAAATAAGTATACAAGAGAAAGGAAAGAAATCAAATACAACAAAACAGGTGCAAAGCAAAAAAGTTGTAAAATGACCACCTATAGGTCTCTGGAAAATGTATGAAAGAAATCCCATACATTTTTCTAAAAAACATAGTCAATAAAATAATATTTCCTACACTTATTTGAAAAAAATCAACATATAATAATGTACTAGCCTAAATAACTTTGAGACTCTATCACACTTCCTAGGAAGCTAGACCCTTGGCGGACCCACGTGGGTGGTCACCCCAAAAAAGGATTTTAGATTAATAAATAAACAATTATATTAAATTAGCATATCATGCTTTTTAATAACTTCCCGTTTGTTTATTAATGTTATAAAAATATATATATAGGGGTCACCTTTTAAAGCTAGGCAGGGCTTAACAAAAAAATAAAAGAAATAAAGTTATATATATATATATATATATATATATATATATATATATATATATATATATATATATATATATATATATATATATATATATATATATATATATATATATATATATATATATATATATATAGAGAGAGAGAGAGAGAGAGATATATATATATATATATATATAGATATATATATATATATATATATATATATATATATATATATATATATATATATATATAGATATATATATATATATATATATAATAAAAAATTTGTTAAATTTTTTTTTTTTAAATATATAATTGGGGGTGGGGGGGGGGCGGGGGCGGGGTCAGGGGCCCTACCCCCAGTACCCCCTTGCCATCGGTGGCAGGGCTTGCCGCAGCAGGTCTGCCCTGTACAGCAGCCTACATATGGGAGTACCCTGTCGTGACGCATGGGTACCGCCGGAGAGGTGGTCCCACATGGACAGTCCTCGCGAGGGGACTTTAAATTAATATGGGTGCGGAGGGGGGGGGAGGTGTAAAACGAACCTGCCTAATAAATTTATTTTATATTTATTTTTATTTATTTATATTTTATATTATTATAATTTATAATAATTATTATTAATAATATTAATTATTATATATAATATTTATTAAGTTATTTATTATTTATCCTAAATAATATTTATTAATTTATATATTTTATTATTTGATAATTGTGTTAATTAATATACAATATTATTATTGTTTAATTATTTTGCATTCTAATAACGTGTATTAAATGGTAATTAATATATTTATTAACACTTAATATTGTAATTATTCACTCTTTTATGATGATATTTATTAATTCTATTAATTATTAGATACTAATAATTAATAGGATTATTATTTGTTAAAATCATGTTTTATAATGGATGATAGTATGCTTCCAATGGATGAGCATTATGGGTTAAATTATAGGAAATTATAGGTTAAATTGTAATCTAGTTTTATGAACAATAAAATTTGTGTAGCTAATATCTAGCTAATTAGATTGCCTTATTATATTATTGCAACACTTTAATAATTAAATCCTAATGACCTAATGTGGTATAATTTTGATGTTAGGCCTAATTAATGATTTTAGTATAACTAGAAAACATAGTTGAGCCTTGGGGGAAATATTTTCTTAACCTAGTAGTTTATATTAAGTAATGTATAAAATGGACAAAATTTTCAAGTTGAGCCAACTGCTAACCTTAGTCATAATCTTTTTACCTTTCAAGAAAAAAAAAGTTGGTGTGTTTTTAGAGTGAAATTTTTATGGGCATGCCACTTGGTATCAGAGCCTAGGTTTCAACATTGGAACCTAAAACCCATTGCATTTCTTAGCTAACCTTTAACCATTTTGAATTGCTAGGATGCCTCCTCTTACATGTCAAGCTTGAAGGTGTATTAGAGGATGAGGGGCTAGGCGAGCTCCCTCAGGTCACGAGCAAGCTGAACAGAGGGCCGATCAGTCGTTAATCAACAACAACCACCACCACCACCAGACCCTAATCAGGCAGTCCTATTAGCCTTACGGAACCTCATCAGGGTTATACAGGAGAGGTTGCCTCTAGTTAATCCTCAGCCAAAGCACTAGCCATCTGGGGGACAAATATCACAGGTTAGAGAGAGGACTAGGAGTCCTCCACGAGATCAAGAGGAAGGGTAGAGGGCACATGAGGTAGATTTGGTTCATATGCTGGAACCACCACCTGGTATTGTTCAGAGGGCACACCATGATGTTGAGGATCATATTAGAGATCTCCTATGGTTACAACCACCTTTGTATCATTTTTCTACAGATTATATAGATTTCAAGGCATGGCTTTCAAGTGTAGAGAGGTGCTTTGGGTTGCGTCAGTATGATAGAAATGTCAAGGCTCATTTTGCAGTACTCCTTTTGAGAGGAGGTGCTTCCACATGGTGGAAACATGAAGAATATAAGAATAATAAAATTATGGACACCATGACTTGGGAGACCTTCTTAGAAAGGTTCATAGATAGATACCTATCAAAGCACTATAGACAGAGGTGTATTGATGAGTTCCACGAACTCTAGCGAAGGGGACTCACAGTGCTATAGTATGAGACCCGATTCCTTGAGTTGTTACAATATGTAGACTACATGAAGGATGAGAAGTTATGAATAAACTATTTCATTAAAGGACTCAATGATTGGATATAGGGACAAGTTCGCATGACCTCACCAAAGACCTTTCGTGCGACTGTAGAAATGGCCTTGGTTGCAAAAGAGATTCAGGGTAAGTCTAGAAATGCTCATGACAAGTCTCAGAATTATAACTCCACATCATAGTCATAGGGGCACTAGTAGATTTACTGGAAGAATAATAACAAGAATTCCTCGGGGTCTTTTAATAAGAACCCACAGTAGTAGACTCAACAAAACTAGAAATAGAAGCCACCACAGGGACAACAGGGCTCTAAGCCCAAACAGTGGCACACATAGGGATAGAGAAATGATTAGAGACATTGGTATAAAGATGCACCCCCAGCATGGACTCAACAGTCCTCACGGGGGGGTTTCAGTGGTTCTAGTAGGACCAGTGGTCAGTAGTTCTCTAGGCCACAGGGAGTACAGACTTCCACACGAGGTCCTTGCTATGCATGTGGTGCCATGGCCCACTTAGCTCATGATTTTCCATAGGGTCAGATGTCAGGTAGTCAGTGTGTGACATTTTTTGAGCCTACTATTGGAGACTTGGGAAAGTCTCACAGAGTATTTGCAGCGGTTGATAACGGCCAGGCCGAGCACTAGGCCATAGTGATAGAGGTTGCAACTATGATCAATGGTAATAGTGTTACTATATTGTTTGATTTAGGTGCTACTAATTCTTTTATATCTCCATTTGTTGTGGAGCAATGTGGGATTGTGACAGCAAGATAAGAAGTTAGTTGGGAAGTGGAGTTAGCATCAGGGTCTAGAGTGTCAGTCAACTCTTTAGCGAAGGATATCTAGGTGTAGATTGGTGATTTCATCACTACAGTGGATCTTTGTATCACACCTCTTGGTTCTTATGACATAGTGCTTGGCATGGATTGGCTTTATGCCCATAGAGCTAAGTTAGATTGTCAATAGAAGAGGATTGAGTGCCTTGATGATAATGGTACACCTATTGTGATTTGTGGGATTCAGAGAGGCATCTCTCTTCATATCATCTCTGCCATGCAGCTTAACCAGAGCATACAAAAGGGATGTGAACATTTTTTCATTACCATCAGTGATAGAGAGTATGAGGAGGAAAGCGAAACATCTCTTGATGATTATCCTATACTTCAAGAGTATGCAGATGTGTTTCCTATTCAACTTCCAGGCATGCCTCCTCATAGAGCAGTAGACTTCCATATTGATCTTGTTCCAAGAGTTGCTCTAGTTTCGAGGGCACCTTACATGATGACCACTAATGAGCTTAATGATCTCAAGACTCAGCTAGAGGAACTTTTGGAGAAGGGTCACATTCATCCAAGTCTTTCAGCTTGGGATGCACCTATTATCTTCATTAAGAAGAAGGATGGATCCTTATTGTTATGTATGGATTACCGACAGCTTAATAAGCTTACCATCAAGAATTGATATCCACTTCCCAGGATTGATGATTTATTTGATTAGCTTAAGGGTCCTAAAGTGTTTTCCAAGATTGATCTTAAGTCGGGTTACCACCAACTATGAATTGTTGATGGTGACATTCCTAAGACTGCATTCCATACTAGATATGGACATTATGAGTTCACAATTATACCTTTCAAACTCACTAATGCTCCAACAGTTTTCATGAGCCTTATGAATGGTGTATTCTACACCTTCCTAGATAAGTTTTTAGTTGTGTTCCTTGATGAAATCCTGATTTATTCACGGAATGAAGAGGAGCATGAAGAGCACTTGAGATAGGTCTTGCAGTGTCTTAGAGACAATCAGTTATATGGAAGTTTGTCCAAATGTTCTTTCTACAGGATAGAGATTCATTGCCTTGGGCATGTTAATTCAGGAGATGGAGTCTCAGTAGATCCATCTAAGATTTGAGCCGTCATGGATTGGCCTGCGCCTACTTCAGTGACCAAGGTCAAAAGTTTTATGGGATTGGTAGGTTACTACAGGCGATTTGTAAAGGGATTTTCTAGAGTGGCACATCCCATCACTTCTCTTCAGTGAAAGGGAAAGAAATTTGAGTGGACTGAGAAGTGTGAGAGGGCATTCCAAGAACTCAAGAAGGCACTTACCAATACTCCTATTCTAGTAGTGCCTGATCCTTCAATAGATTTTTTGTATGCACAGATGCTTTCTTAGATGGTTTGGGAGCATTTCTTATGAAGAATGGGTGAGCCATTGCATATGAGTCTAGGAAAATTAAGTCTCACAAGCTCAATTACCCCACTCATGACCTTGAGCTAGCTACAGTGGTGCATGCTTTAGTGAGATGGTGGTATTTTCATTTGGGTCATCAATTTGAGCTCAATTCAGATCATTAAAGCTTACAGTATATCTTCTCTTAGCCGAACCTAAATGCACGACAACATAGGTAGATGGAATTCCTATGTGAGTATGATTTTGATGTCCACTACATCAAGGGGAAGGAGAATTTGGTTGTTGATGCTTTGAGTAGGAGATGCCATGGGGCCTACTCTATGCTAGTAGGTACTAAGCTGAGTGATCAAATATTGAATCACTTAAATGAGGATGATTGGTATGTAGATGATGCAGGAGCATCCTGGGTGTAAGAGCAATCTTGCATCACCCAAAAAAATATTTCTATTTTTATATTCAATAAGGGCTATTTTAGTGCAGAGCTACTATTTATGGAAAGTTACTATTTTTGGTAATTTTTGCATATGCTCAGAATGATCTAATTTCTTTCTTGGAGGTTCATTTTGGTCATGTAAGTCTGCCAGTAAAGTTTCATTGCCAGATCAAGTGTATATTGGAAGATATTGAAGATTTTCGGTATTGGCAACAGGGTACAGAAACTTTGAGCTCAGTTTTGAAGGCTTTAGAGGCCCCGAAAGAGGTCAAAAATTTGGGTGACAGGCACTTGCACGGGTCAAGCCTGTAGAGCGATTCATGGCATTTTTGAAATGGGGTTATAATAGCCGATCGGGTCAACTGGTGATGACTTATGCTCTTCGGAAGTTGGGCCACCTGAAATGGTGAAAAATAATTTTCTTCAAAATGTTTGTTCAGGTTTCAAGGTTATCTTGAGCCGACTATGATGTAATGAAATGTAAAATAAAATAATTCTAAGTTTGGTCGGCCTTATTGGCTAAAATTTTGGAACCTTCCCAGGCGGTGGATGATTGCCTATATAAGGAAGGCTGTATTATTGTCTTAGGCAGTTTAGAATAGTTCTGGGTAATAGTTCGAGGCTTTGTCCTATAGAATATTGTAAGGGAATGCCCATGTGGCTTTGCATATTGTAATTCTGAAAGTTTGTAATTCCACATTTGTGGAGATAATAAGAAACCAATTTTTCTGTTCTTGCATATTATTGTTGTTGTTTCTCTTTTTCTGTTATGTGTTTGTGGTATTAAGGGGAGCACCCTTCATCAAGTGGTATTAGAGAAGATTTTCTTGAGTGTGTAAATAGATCACCGACTGTGAGGCAGTTTGCACCAGGACCGTGGTTAGGGTTTCAGTGCGCATCACGAAAATGCCTCCACAAAGAGAACGTGGCGGAAGAGCTGGTGCTATGACACCTGAGATTAGAGAGCTGCAGAGACAAGTGTGAGCATTGCAAGAAGAGATTCGTAGAGGAATGAATCTTAATGTCAGAGATGAAAGCGAGGATGAAGCCGAAGAAGAATATCAAGAAGGAGAAGTTGAAATTGTGAACCAGGAGGAAGAAAGACTTTTTCGGGCGATTTCCAAGATTGGGAAAAGACCTAAGATTGAGGTTCTTACATTTTCTGGAAATCTTAACCCAGAGGAATTGATCGACTGGATCAATGAATGTGAAGAATATTTTGAGTATGAAGATGTTGAGGATCCTGATAGGGTCAAATTTGTGAAGACCAGACTGAAAGGTCATGCGAAGATATGGTGGCAAGAGATTCAGTTGGAGCGAAATAAAAGGGGAAAGGAGAAAATCATAAGATGGGATCGGATGGTGGATAAATTGAAGTGACAGTTCATTCCTGTTGATTATGAGCTTGACCTACTGAAGAAAATGCAGAGTTTGAAGCAAGCAGGAAGATTTGTTCAGGAGTATACAGAGGAGTTCTATCGGCTTCTTATCAGAACAGGCCATGCAGAAGCTGATAAGGAAAAAGTTTCCCGATACCTTAATGGGTTAAGGCCAAGCATTCAGGAGGAGCTGAATCTGGTTCGAATGAACAGTATTGAAGAGGCATACCAGTTTGCCCTAAAAGTAGAGGAAAAGCTAAACAAGAAGTTTGAGAGCAGACAAAACGGAAGAGGTCGCGGTGGACGATCTGGTGGATGGTCATATGGTGGCCGAAATGAAGATCCAAAAAAGAAGGATGAGGCCAGTAGCAGTCAGAATAAACAAGGAAATAATTCCAATCACTTCTAGGATCAGAATAATAGAGATCAGAGAGGAAGAGGAAGAGGAGAAGGATCTGGAAGAGGTGGCTTCCGTGGAACATGTTTTCACTCTGGAGAAGAAGGTCATAGGGCATTTGAATGTCCTCAACGCCAAGGTAGAACAGACATGAGAAATGAAGGCCAGGCCAGAGTTGCACATGTAGATGAAGATGCCAGATCATCAAATTCTAAAGATGCTGAAAGAGGAGAAATGTTGATTAACAGAAGAGTCCTGTTGAGTGGTGAGAATGAACCTGAGCAAAGGAGGAGCCTGTTTCGCACCAGGTGCAAGTGTGAAGGTAAATGTTGTGATGTGATTATCGATAGTGGAAGCACTGACAATTTGGTGTCAGAAGAGATGGTGACAAAGTTGAAGCTCAAGAGATAGAAACACCCACATCCATATCGGATTGCCTGGGTGCAAGATGACCACAAGGTCATGGTCAGTGAACAGTGCCTGGTAAAGTTCAAGATTGGCGGATACCAAGATGAGGTATTGTGTGATATCATATCTATGGATGCATGTCATATGTTGTTGTGTAGACCCTGGCAGTTTGACAGATGTGCTGTACATGATGGTCATGCGAATACCTATTCCTTGACAAAGGATGGAGTGCGACATAAGCTAAAACCATTGAAGGAGACTGAAGAAAAGGTATGTGGTACTGCAAGGATAACTTTTTTTGATGGAAGAAATTTCCTAGATGGTATGAGGCATGAGCATGTATGTTTTTCTTTAATTCCAAAAGCTGGTAAAGAGGAAGTAGAAGATGTTCCTATAGAAGTTGCAGATTTGTTGAATGAGTTTCAGGATATTGTATCCGATAACATGCCTGATGGATTACCACCAGTCAGGAAGATCAGTCATCAGATGGACTTGATCCCAGGAGTGAGTTTGCCGAACAAGGCAGCACACAGAATGACACCTGCAGAAAGTCAGGAGTTGAACAGACAAGTACATGAGCTATTACAGAAAGGATTGATCCGTGAGAGTCTGAGTCCCTATGCTATACCAGCAGTATTAGCACCAAAGAAGAATTGAGAATGGAGGATGTGTACAGATTCTAGGGCAATAAACAAGATCACAATCAAGTATAGGTTTCCATTGCCACGAATGGATGATATTATGGACTGTTTGAGTGGAGCTGTGTATTTTTCAAAGATAGATCTAAAAAGTGGATATCATCAGATTCGAATCAGAGAAGGAGATGAATGGAAGACTGCCTTCAAGATAAAGGAAGGACTATATGAGTGGTTAGTCATGCCTTTTGGGCTAACCAATGCACCGAGCACTTTCATGCGGCTCATGAATGAGGTTCTGAAAGAATTTCTGGGTAAGTTTGTCATTGTTTACCTAGATGATATTTTGATATTTATTAAGACATTGGATGAGCATATGATGCATATTCGTATGGTATTTGAGAAGTTGAGAGAAGAGAAATTGTTGATTAATTTGAAGAAGTGCAGTTTTGTGAAGAAAGAGTTAGTGTATTTGGGATTTGTAGTTTCGGCAGAAGGTCTAAAAATGGACCCAGAGAAGGTACAGGCTATCCTTGAATGGCCTTCTCCAAGGAGTGCTACTCAGGTAAGATCTTTTCATGGTTTGGCTAGCTTTTACAGAAAGTTTATCAGAAATTTTAGCAGTATTTGTGGACCCTTGATTGAAACAATGAGAGGGGATAGAAAAGAGTTTAAGTGGACTAATGGGGCAGAAAAGAGTTTTCAATTGTTGAAACAAAAAGTTACAGAACAACCTATTTTAGCACTTCTAGATTTTAATAAGGTGTTTCAAGTAGATTGTGATGCTAGTGGTACTGCAATAGGAGCTGTTATGATGCAAGAAGGTAAACCTGTTGCTTATTTCAGTGAGAAGTTAAATGATGCCAATAGGAAATATTCTGTTTATGATCAAGAATTTTATGCTATAGTTCAGGCATTAAAAAAGTGGAGATATTATCTACTTCCTAAGGAGTTTGTTTTGTATACTAATCATCAAGCTTTGCAATATTTGAATAGTCAAGGAAAATTGAATCAAAGGCATTTGAAATGGGTTGAGTTTTTGCAGACTTATACATTTATTTTGAAACATAGGAGTGGAAAGTATAATAGGGTTGTAGATGCTCTTAGCAGAAGGCAACTATTGCTGACAGAAATGCAGATTGAAGTGGTTGGGTTCAAGGAACTCAAGAATTTATATCCAGAGGATCTTGATTTTGGTGAAGCTTGGAAAGCTTGTACAGAACCTGTTACTCTAGATAGGATGAAATGGTTGGATTTCATCATCCAGGATGATATGCTATTCAGAGGGAGTTAGTTGTGCATTCCACGAAGTTCTATGAGGGAGAATCTCATCAAGGAGAAGCATAGTGGAGGATTGGTTGGATATTTTGGTCATGATAAATCCCTTGGTTTGGTTAGTGAGAATTATTATTGGCCACAATTGCAGCAAGATGTGAAGAAGTTTGTACAGAGTTGCAGAGTATGTCAGGTGGTGAAAGGAGTGAAGCAGAATAGAGGATTGTATCAGCCATTACCTGTACCAGAGAAGCCTTGGGAGGATATCAGCATGGACTTTGTTCTTGGTTTACCGAGGACTCAGCGGGGACATGATTCAATTTTTGTGGTGGTTGACAGATTTTCAAAGATGGCACATTTCATTCCCTGCAAGAAGACTAATGATGCTGTTCATATAGCAGAATTGTTTTTCAGAGAAGTAGTGAGACTTCATGGTTTGCCAAAGACCATAGTTTCAGATCGGGACACTAAGTTTGTTGGATATTTCTGGCGAACATTGTGGAAGAAGTTGAAGATAGATTTGAAGTTCAGTTCATCACATCACCCACAAACTGATGGACAGACAGAGGTGGTGAATAGGAGTTTGGGAAATTTGCTGAGATGTTTGGTTGGAGATAAGCCAACGGGATGGGATTTGATTTTACCACAGGCAGAATTTGTATACAATAATTCTGTCAACAGGAGCACTGGTAAATCACCATTCCAGATTGTATATGGAAGTAGTCCAAGAAATGCATCTAAATTAAGGAAGATAGATAAAGGAGAAATAAGTAGTGCTGAAGCTGAGGATTTTATAGAACACTTGAAGAACATCCATGGGGAGGTGAGGAAGCATATTACCAAAATGAATGCACAGTATAAGGCTAAGGCAGATGAGAAAAGGAGGTATAAGGAATTTCAGGTTGGTGATGAAGTCATGGTTCATTTGCGGAAGGAGCGGTTTCCAGTTGGTACATGTAACAAGCTGAAAATGAAGAAGTTTGGACCATGCAGGATATTGAAGAAACATGATTCAGGAAATGCATATGAGGTAGAATTGCCTACTGAGCTAAATATTTCACCAGTGTTTAACATTTCAGATCTGACAGAGTATCATGAGGGAGGTGTTGAAGATGAGATCACAGCAGCATAGTGGAGTATTCCAGCAACTAGTTCAGACAGTAAGGAGATTGAAGATATACTGGATAGTCATGTTGGCAGAAGTACAAGGAACAGGACATATGAAGAATATCTGGTCAAGTGGAAAGGATGACCTGTTGAAGATTCATCATGGCTAACAAAGGAGGAGGTTAACCGTCTTGGTTTTCCTCTGCACACCTGAGTCGTGATAGGGTCACTTCTCAAATTACCCTGGGTGTCTGATGCAGGAGCATCCTGGGTGTAAGAGCAATCTTGCATCACCCAAAAAAATATTTCTGTTTTTATATTCAATAAGGGCTATTTTAGTGCAGAGCTACTATTTATGGAAAGTTACTATTTTTGGTAATTTTTTCATATGCTCAGAATGATCTGATTTCTTTCTTGGAGGTTCATTTTGGTCATGTAAGTCTGCCAGTAAAGTTTCATTGCCAGATCAAGTGTATATTGGAAGATATTGAAGATTTTTGGTATTGGCAGCAGGGTACAAAAACTTTGAACTCAGTTTTGAAGGCTTTAGAGGCCCCGGATGAGGTCAAAAATTTGGGTGATGGGTGCTTGCATGAGTCAAGCCTATAGAGCGCTTCATGGCATTTCCGAAATGGGGTTATAATAGCTGATCGGGTCAACTGGTGATGACTTATGGTCTTCGGAAGTTGGGCCACCTGAAATGGCGAAAAATAATTTTCTTCAAAATTTTTGTTCGGGTTTCAAGGTTATCTTAAGCCGACTATGATGTAATGAAATGTAAAATAAAATAATTCTAAGTTTGGTCGGCCTTATTGGCTAAAATTTTGGAACCTTCCTAGGCAGTGGATGATTGCCTATATAAGGAAGGCTGTATTATTGTCTTAGGCAGTTCGGAATAGTTCTGGGTAATAGTTCAAGGCTTTGTCCTACAGAATATTGTAAGGGAATGCCCATGTGGCTTTGCATATTGTAATTCTAAAAGTTTGTAATTCCACATTTGTGGAGATAATAAGAAGCCAATTTTTCTGTTCTTGCATATTATTGTTGTTGTTTCTCTTTTTCTGTTATGTGTTTGTGGTATTAAGGGGAGCACCCTTCATCAGTAGAGGTTAGTCAGGTCATTTGGTCTCAGAGTACCCTTGAGGGTAAATATTCAGACTATTCCCTAGATTCAAATCTGATTTTACACCATAAAGGATGCATCTATGTCCCATCCTTTGGTGACTTGTGAGTATTCATCATGCTAGAGGCTCATAGGGCACCTTATGCAGCACATCTTAGAGTCAAGAAGATGCATGCTGATTTGAGACAGTTATATCATTGGCCAAGGATGAGATAGAATATAGCTGAGATAGTGGCACGATGTCTTGAGTGTTAGAGGCTTAAGGTAGAGTATCATCACCCTGGTGGTTTTCTTTAGCCTCATGAGATACCAAAGTGGAAGTGGGATGTCATTTCCATGGACTTCACCATTGGTCTCCCTATGTCATCTTGATGCTATGATGCCATCATGGTGACAGTTGACAAGTTGACCAAAGTAGCCCACTTTTCACCTGTTTGAACCACTTTCACAACCCTAGCAGTAGCATAGGTCTTCTTGTAAGATATTGTCAAACTTCATGGCATACCCTATAAGATTATTTCAGATTGAGATTCTCTCTTCACATCATCTTTTTGGAGAGGATTACAGACAACTTTGGCCACTAAGCTCAATTTTAGCATAGTTTATCACCTAGAGACTGATGGTCAAACAAGAGAGAGTAAATCAGGTATTGGAGGATATGCTTCGCATGTATATCATGGATCATTAGACTAGGTGGGAGGAGTACCTTCATTTGGTGGATTTTTCCTACAATAATGGGCATCACACTTCTTTAGGTATGCCTCCCTATCAAGAATTATATGGTAGACCATGCAGGACACCATTGAGTTGGGATTGTATTGAGGATAGAGTTGCTTTAGGTCCTGATTTAGTATGAGAGTTAGAGCAGTAGGTGACATTGATCAAACAATGTCTGAAGGAGGTACAGGATAGGTAGAAGAAGTATGCAAATGCCAAGAGGGAAGACCATAGTTATTAGGTGGGAGATAGAGTCTTTCTGAGAGTGCACCCACATAAGAGTCCAATCTGATTTGGAAAGGGCTCTAAACTTGCACCTAGATTTGTTGGGCCTTTTGAGATACTTGAGTGGATAGGTCTTGTTGCCTATCATCTTGCTTTGCCACCAAGCCTGTCATGCATCCACAATGTTTTTTCATGTGTCAATGTTGAGAAAGTACATTTTTTATGAGACTCATATCATAGATTGGGATGCCTTGCAGGTGGAGTCGGACAGTCAGTTGGCTTTGGAGCCAATCCAAATTTTGGCTCGTCAAATGCTAGCACTTAAAGGCCGACAGCTGGACTAGGTTAGGGTCTAGTGGGATTGTTATGATGAGGTTATGGCATCATGGGAGGATGCATCATAGATGAGAGCATAGTATCCCCATCTTTTTGATGAACTCTAGGAGGAAGTTCATTCCTAGGGGGGGAGGATGTGAGGCCTCACCTGGAGGCTATCATAGCCATTCAGTTCTACATTCAAAATAGACATATTTTATGATTATATTTTGATGCTCTATGGATTTTACTGATACTTTAAGTTGTGGTTTTATCACTTTAGTAGTTTGATGCACATTATATTATGATTTGGATGATGATTACTGAGATATCAGTTTGGAACTTACATGTGTTTTCTTAATTCTATTTAATCAATGAATTATGATGTCATGAGGATATTTAATTTTCAATTAGATTATATGTGTATGCGATGATTAAGTTTCTAGTTAATTTAGTGATGAATTGTATATTTCATGATGAGATGAATGTAGGTTATGGATAAACAATTATTGTCATGTGAATTATAAATTGACAGATGGATTATCTTCATTATTAATTTATGAATTTACATGTTTTATTTCCTTGGACTAATGATATTGGACTTGAGTGTGCAGGGGAATAAGCCAAGGTAAATTCAGGGAACCATCATAGAGACTAATGTGAAAATTTGTTTTAGCCAAGGTTGGTTCTAGTGAGAAGCCAAAAAACCTCGTTGTAATGTATTTTAATTTGTAAAAGTATGGTGCATGAATGTAATTGATTTATATATTTTTGTAAATGTTATTTATGTGAGAATGCCCAAGTGGACAT
Organism: Chamaecyparis obtusa; assembly: GCA_027943335.1. Classification (NCBI taxonomy): domain Eukaryota; kingdom Viridiplantae; phylum Streptophyta; class Pinopsida; order Cupressales; family Cupressaceae; genus Chamaecyparis; species Chamaecyparis obtusa. The sequence goes on from BSBK01007933.1 coordinate 284,743, forward strand.
GCCACATGCCTTGTGGTGTGTCATTTTTTTTGCGTCACTTGACACATGTGTGTGTACTTGTGGTCATGACATGTCCACTTGGAGATTGGTTGAACACTAATCTAGGAAGGTACCCTTTAGGATGCCCATGTAAATCACTGGATTAGGGAGCTTGAGGTGTTGTCATATCTTTGAATTTCGAATTTGAACTTATCATGCACTTTTGGAGGGTTAAAAATGTACCTAGGGGAGTGTTTAAGCCATTTTTAGTTACCCCACTTTATATACCATAGTGTAAGGGTCATTTTTCACCATAGGATAACCCCTAGTTGACCAAATGACCCATCCAAAAGTTGGTTTACCAAGATGGACGAAAATCAACTTTTGGGACCAAGTTTTGGAAAGATCACCACCCACTAAAAAGGTAGTCTGTATCCCGCCCTTTTAGCTTACATTTGTAAGAGACCAAATTTAGAAACCATGTAAGGGTCCTAGGGAAGACCACCCAATAGGAATGCAATCTTATCCATAGGAGTTTGTGTGGAGGCCTTTTTAGAGGGGACTCTTCTTTTGGAAGAGTTTCACACCCACTCTCTAGATTTAGAGATTTTCCAATTTGGAGAGGACTTTGGGAAAGTGGAAAAGCTCTTCATCAACTTTCTTCCATAGCTTGGATCAAGGTTGGTGGTTTTCTTCATTTTTCTTATTCTTGTTTTCACATTGAGAGAAAGAGCTCTCTTGTATGTTATTTTCTTGTATGCAAAATTTAGTTATTATTTTTCTTGTAGTGTATGTGTTGAGAGCTTGATATTTTGTGATAATGGAGGATTTATGATTCTTAAGTTTGTTGTAGTATTATTTTTCTTGTGTTGTGAAAGTGTAGTTATTTTGGATGTTATGAGAATCATGAGCTTGTCGTTGTCCATGAATTCTTAGCATTGTAAATGTGTAGTTTCATTTGTTGTTTCTTGAAGTTTTCTTGTAAGTGTTGTAGTGTTTTGTTAAGAGAGTTCTCAAGGCCATACTCACCCTTGGGAGGGAAGAGTAGCCTTGAGGGTGAAAGAAGTTTTTGGGAGATTCAAGGATGTAGAGTCTCTCCTTGGATAGTAGAGGGATGAAACATGGATGTATGGGCTCCATGTAGCCATCTCCTTTATTTGTTTTGTATATTGGGGGGCATAAGGAGTTATTGAGATTGTGTTTATGGTGAAAGATATATGATGAGGAAGCCAAGTGATGGCTTAGATTTCATCATGAGATGTGCTTTCTCCTCTTGATTTTGGTTCGACCTTCACCCTATTTTCGGTCATTCTGACACTCTTTGTGATAACCTTGCAAGGGAGGTTTCTTGTGATTTATGTTTTATGTTGTTGTCTTTGTGGGTTTCCTTGAGTGTTCTCCTTGTCCTTGTGGTGGTTCCCCAAGCTCGAGGGTGGCTTCATAGAAGCCTACGTTGAGAGGTGAGAAATTCTTGGCCTATGTATGTTTATTACACGAATTGGAGCCATTGAACATTTCATGAAGAAGTTGTATTCTTGAAGGGTTGATCATATTTTATATTTGAGATGGATCACTCTTGTTTATGTTATTGTTATTGTAAGGGAGCCATGGGAATTCATTGAGCTCAATGTAATTTTTATAGTAATGGAGTTATCACTCCAAGTCTTGTATTGTAACAAGTGTTGATGTATCAAGTTGTGAAGTAATTGCATGGAGATTTTTGTTGGTAGCTTTATTCTTTTTGAAAATATGGTTCAATACACAAAGGAAGATTTTGGTGTTCTTATGTTTATTTTCAATAGAGAATAAACAATGTATTGTAATCATTGGAAAGAAAGTAAAAATGTTCTATGAATTGTTTTGTGAGAGCTTATTCATTTACTCATGGATAAGAACTTTTTTTTTCAAGTTAAGAAAATTTGTGAAGAAGAAAAGCTAATGTAAAATTGGTTATAGTTTCATTTTAAAGTTTCAATAAGTTAATATGATAGGGATACGAAAGAGTTGATTTCAAAAATACTTTCCCTTTCAATGCAAGCTCTTTCTATTTTGATATTGGTATCCATGTTGATATTGGTATCCAAAAAAAAAAAAAAATGTTATAGGGAGGCAAATAAATCAAGTGGTTTAATCATAGTTATTTAGATTTCTTTTACTTTGTGGAAGTGTGAAAAGCCTGTTTACATCTTATTATGTTAGTTCATTTCAACCTTAAATTCCTAGAATGAAATCAAATTAAATAAGTATACAAGAGAAAGGAAAGAAATCAAATACAACAAAACAAGTGCAAAGCAAAAAAGTTGTAAAATGACCACCTACAGGTCTTTGGAAAATGTATGGGAGAAATCCCATACATTTTTCTAAAAACCATAGTCAATAAACTAATATTTCCTACACTTATTCGGCAAAAATAGATATATAATAATGTACTAGCCTAAATAACTTTGAGACTCTATCACACTTCCTAGGAGGCTTGACCCTTGGAGGACCCACCTGGGTGGTCACCCCAAAAAAGGATTTCAGATTAATAAATAAACAATTATATTAAATTAGCATATCATGATTTTTAAGAAATTATCATTTGTTTATTAATATTATAAAAATATATATAGGGGTCACCCTTTTAAAGCCAGGCAGGGCCTAACCAAAAATTAAAAGAAATAAAGTTATATATATATAATAAAAAATTTGTTAGGAATTTTTTATTTTTTATTTTAAATATAATTGGTGGGGGGGAAGGGGGAGGGGGGGTGAGGGCCCCACACCCCATACTCCCTTGCCCTCGGGGGCAGGGCCTACCGCAACAGGTCTGTCGTGCATGGTAGCCTGCCTACGATAGCACCCTATCATGCCGCATGGGTACTGCCAGAGCGGTGGTCCCACGCAGACACTCCTCATGGGGGACTTTCAATTAATAAGGGCACGGGGAGGGGAGGTGGTAAAACAAACCCGCCTAATAAATTTATTTTATATTTTTTTAATTTATTTTTATTTTATATTATTATAATTTATAATAATAATTATTAATAATATTAATTATTATAAATGATATTTATTAAGTTATTTATTATTTATCCAAATTAATATTATTAATATTAATTAATATAAATAATATTTATTAATTTAGATATTTTATTATTTGATAATTGTATTAATTAATATACAATATTAATTAACATAATGAATGTTTAATAATTTATTTATTTAATTTGTTAGTAATAATTATATTAGCTAGATAATAATAATTAATATTATTATTATTTAATTATTTTCCATTTTAATAACGTGTATTAAATGGTAATTAATATATTTATTATCACTTAATACTGTAATTATTCATTCTTTTATGAGAACATTTATTAATTTTATTATTTATTAGATACTAATAATTAATATGATTATTATTTGTTAAAATCATGTTTTATAATGGATGATAGTATGCTTCCAATGGATGAGCATAATGGGTTAAATTATAGGAAATTATAGGTTAAATTGTAATCTAGTTTTATGAACAATAAAATTTGTGTAGCTAATATCTAGCTAATTAAATTTCCTTGTTATATTATCGCAACACTTTAATAATTAAATCCTAATGACCTAATGTGGTATAATTTTGACGTTAGGCCTAATTAATGATTTTAGTATAACTAGAAAATATAGTTGAGCCTTAAGGGAAATATTTTCTTGACCTAGTAGTTTATATTAACTAACGTATAAAATGGATCCCTCATTGCACTACACTCCTCTTGCTTAAGGTTTACATACTAAGCCTTCTTAGGACCAACTTTTCAACTTGAGCCAACTTCTAACCTTAGTCATAATATTTTTACCTTCCAAAAAAAAAAAGTTGGTGTGTTTTTAGAGTGAAATTTTTATGGGCATGACACTTGGTATCAGAGGCTAGGTTTCAACATTGGAACCTAAAATCCATTGTGTTTCTTAGCTAACCTTTAACCATTTTGAATTTTTAGGATGCCTCCCCTTATGCGTCAAGCTCGAAGGCGTATTAGAGGATGAGGGGATAGGTGAGCTCCCTCGTGTCACGAGAAAGATGAACAAAGGGTCGAGGTATTGAATATTAATCAACAAGCACCACCACCACCACCACCACCAGACCCTAATTAGGCAGTCTTATTAGCCTTACAGAACCTCATCGATGTTATATAGGAGAGGTTGCCTATAGTTAATCCTTAGCCAGAGCACTAGCTATCCGAGGGACAGAGATCATAGGTTAGCAAGAGGACTAGGAGTCTTCCATGAGATCGAGAGGAAGGGCAGGGGGCACATGAGCTAGATTCAGTTCACATGCCAAAACCACCACCTGGTATTGTTCAGAGGGCACCCTGTGATGCTAGGGATCATATTAGAGATCTCCTATGGTTACAGCCACCTTTGTATCATGGTTCTATAGAGGGTACAAATGTTGAGGCATGGCTTTCAATCTTAGAGAGGTGCTTTGGGTTGCGTCAGTATGATAGAAATGTCAAGGCTCATTTTGCAGTACTCCTTTTGAGAGGAGGTGCTTCCACATGGTGGAAATAAGAAGAATACAAGAATAACACCACTATGGACACCATGACTTGGGAGACCTTCTTAGAAAGGTTTAGAGACTGATACTTATTAGAGAACTATAGACAGAGGTGTATTGATGAGTTCCGCGAGCTCCAGCAGAGGGGACTCACAGTGCTATAGTATGAGACCTAATTCCTTGAGTTGTTACCCTATGTAGACTACATGAAGGATGAGAAGCTACGAATCAACTATTTAGTTAAGGGACTCAGTGATTGCATAGAGGGATAGATTCGCATGACCTCACCAAAGACCTTTTGTGCAGCCATAGAAATGGCCATGGTTGTAGAAGAGATGCGGGGTAAGTCTAGAGATGCTCATGACAGGTCTCAGAACTATAACTCCACATCACAGTCATAGGGGCACTAGAAGAGTCACTAAAAGAATAATAACTAGAATTCCTCAGGGTCTTTTAAGAAGAACCCATAGTAGTGGACTCAACAAAACCAGAAATAGAAGCCACCACAAGGACAATAGGGCTCTAATCCCAAAGAGTGGCATGCACAGGGATAGAGAAAGGATTAGTAATAGGAGTATATAGATGCACCCCTAGCACAGACTCAGTATTCCTCTCGGGGGGTTTCAGCGGTTCTAGTAGGACCGGTGGTCAGCAGTTCTCTAGGCCACAGTGAGTACAGACTTTCACATGAGGTCCTTGCTATGCATGTGGTGCCATGGGGCACTTAGCTCATGATTGTCGAAAGGGTTAG
>BSBK01007933.1:297500-300999 GCA_027943335.1 Chamaecyparis obtusa
CAGTAGCACTCCTTGGAGTAGGCCATTCAAGGATAGCCTGTACCTTCTCTGGGTCCATTTTTAGACCTTCTGCTGAAACTACAAATCCCAAATACACTAACTCTTTCTTCACAAAACTGCACTTCTTCAAATTAATCAACAATTTCTCTTCTCTCAACTTCTCAAACACCATACGAATATGCATCATATGTTCCTCTAATATCTTGTTAAAAATCAAAATATCATCTAGGTAAACAATGACAAACTTACCCAGAAATTCTTTCAGAACCTCGTTCATGAGCCGCATGAAAGTGCTCGGTGCATTGGTTAGCCCAAAAGGCATGACTAACCACTCATATAGTCCTTCCTTTGTCTTGAATGCAGTCTTCCATTCATCTCCTTCTCTGATCTGAATCTGATGATATCAACTCTTCAGATCTATCTTTGAAAAATACACAGCTCCACTCAAACAGTCCATAATATCATCCATTCGTGGCAATGGAAACCTGTACTTGATCATGATCTTGTTTATTGCCCTAGAATCTGTACACATCCTCCATTCTCCATTCTTCTTTGGTGCTAATACTGCTGGTACAGCACAGGGACTCAAACTCTCTCGAATCAATCCTTTCTGTAACAGTTCATGCACTTGTTTGTTCAACTCCTCACTTTCTGCAGGTGTCATTCTGTGTGCTGCCTTATTCGGCAAACTCACTCCTGGGATCAAGTCCATCTGATGACTGATCTTCCTGACTGGTGGTAATCCATCAGGCACGTTATCGGATACAATATCCTGAAACTCATTCAACAAATTTGCAACTTCTACAGGAACATCTTCTACTTCCTCTTTACCAGCTTTTGGAATTAAAGAAAAACATACATGCTCATGCCTCATACCATCTAGGAAATTTCTTCCATCCACAAAAGTTATCCTTGCATTACCACATACCTTTTCTTCAGTCTCCTTCAATGGTTTTAGCTTATGTCACACTCCATCCTTTGTCAGGGAATAGGTATTTGCACGACCATCATGTACAACACATCTGTCAAACTCCCATGGTCTACCCAACAACATATGACATGCATCCATAGATATGATATCACACAATACCTCATCTTGGTATCCGCCAACCTTAAACTTTACTAGGCATTGTTCATTGACCATGACCTTGTGGTCATCCTGTACCTAGGCAATCCGATATGGATGTGGGTGTTTCTATCTCTTGAGCTTCAACTTTGTCACCATCTCTTCTGACACTAAATTGTCAGTGCTTCCACTATCAATAATCACATCACAACATTTACCTTCGCACTTGCACCTGGTGCGAAACAGGCTTCTCCTTTGCTCAGGTTCATTCTCACCACTCAACAGGACTCTTCTGTTAATCAACGTTTCTCCTCTTTCAGCATCTTCAGAATTTGATGATCTGGCATCTTCATCTACATGTGCAACTCTGGCCTGGCCTTCATTTCTCATGTCTGTTCTGCCTTGGCATTGAGGACATTCAAATGCCCTATGACCTTCTTCTCCACAGTGAAAACATGTTCCATGGAAGCCTCCTCTTCCAGATCCTTGTCTTCTTCCTCTTCCCCTCTGATCTCTATTATTCTGATCCTGGAAGTGATTGGAATTATTTCCACGCTGATTCTGACTGCTACTGGCCTCATCCTTCTTTTTCAGATCTTCATTTCAGCCACCATATGACCGTCCACCAGATCGTCCCCCGCGACCTCTTCCGTTTTGTCTGCTCTCGAACTTCTTGTTCAGCTTTTCCTCTACTTTTAGGGCAAATTGGTATGCCTCCTCAATACTATTCATTCGAACCAGATTCAACTCCTCCTGAATGCTTGGCCTTAACCCATTAAGGTATCGGGCAACTTTCTCCTTATCAGCTTCTGCATGGCCTGTTCTGATGAGGAGTCGATAGAACTCCTCTGTATACTCCTGAACAGATCTTCCTGCTTGCTTCAGACTCTGCATTTTCTTCAGTAGGTCAAGCTCATAATCAACAGGAATGAACTGTCGCTTCAATTTATCCACCATCCGATCCCATCTTGTGATTTTATCTTTCCCTCTTCTATTTCGCTCCAATTGAATTTCTTTCCACCAGAACTTCGCATGACCTTTCAGTCTGGCCTTCACAAATTTGACTCTATCAGGATCGTCAACATCTTCGTACTCAAAATATTCCTCACATTCATTGATCCAGTCAATCAATTCCTCTGGGTTAAGATTTCCAGAAAATGTAAGAACCTCAATCTTAGGTCTTTTCCCAATCTTGGAAATGGCCCGAAAAAGTCTTTCTTCCTCTTGGTTCACAATTTCAACTTCTCCTGCTTGATATTCTTCTTCGGCTTCATCCACGCTTTCATCTCTGACATTAAGATTCATTCCTCTGTGAATCTCTTCTTGCAATGCTCGCACTTGTCTCTGCAGCTCTCTAACCTCAGGTGTTACGACACCAGCTCTTCCGCCATGTTCCATTTGTGGAGGCATTTTCGTGATGCGCGCTGAAACCCTAGCCACGGTCCTGGTGCAAACTGCCTCACAGTCGGTGATTTGTTTACACACTCAAGAACTCCTGCTCTGATACCACTTGATGAAGGGTGCTCCCCTTAATGCCACAAACACATAACAGAAATAGAGAAACAACAACAATATGCAAGAACAGAAAATTGGCTTCTTATTATCTCCACAAATGTGGAATTACAAACTTTCAGAATTACAATATGCAAAGCCACATGGGCATTCCCTTACAATATTCTGTAGGACAAAGCCTCGAACTATTACCCAGAACTATTCTGAACTGCCTAAGACAATAATACAGCCTTCCTTATATAGGTAATTTTCCACCGCCTGGGAAGGTTCCAGAATTTTTAGCCAATAAGGCCGACCAAACTTAGAATTATTTTTATTTTACATTTCATTACATCATAGTCGGCTCAAGATAACCTTTGAAACCCGAACAGAAATTTGGAAGAAAATTATTTTTCGCCATTTCAGGTGGCCCAACTTCTGAAGACCATAAGTCATCACCAGTTGACCCGATCGGCTATTATAACCCCATTTCAGAAACGCCACGAAGCGCTCTACAGGCTTGACCCGCGCAAGCACCCATCACCCAAATTTTTGACCTCATCCGCGGCCTCTAAAGCCTTCAAAGCTGAGTTCAAAGTTTCTGTACCCTTCTGCCAATATCGAAAATCTTCAATATCTTCCAATATACACTTGATCTGGCAATGAAACTTTACTGGCAGACTTATATGACCAAAATGAACTTCCAAGAAAGAAATCAGATCATTCTGAGCACATACAAAAATTACCAAAAATAGTAACTTTCCATAAATAGCAGATCTGCACAAAATAGCCCTTATTGAATACAAAAACAGAAATATTTTTGGGTGATGCAAGATTGCTCTTACACCCAGGATGCTCCTGCATCAGTATATGTATATGTATATACATATACATATACATATACATATACATATATGTATATATGTGTAAGTGTATGTGTAT
>BSBK01007934.1:0-77500 GCA_027943335.1 Chamaecyparis obtusa
TATGTGTGTGTATATATATATATGTATATATATATGTATATATATGTATATATATATGTATATATGTGTGTGTGTGTGTGTGTGTGTGTGTGTGTGTGTAATAATAATTATCATTATATTAATTACATATTAATGAATAGACAAGTCTCATGAAGGGACATGTCTCTTCTTGGCTCATTCTCTATATAAATGCAAGAGATTGTTGCATTTGGAAACATATACATGGAGATAGTGCTATTACATTTGCAATGATCCTAAAACTTTAACAGGTTTAAGATCAGGGTTACAAATATGGTTTGATTTATGAGTATGGTTACAATAATGGTTAGGGTAAGGGTTTACATTATGGCCAATATCATGGTTACGGTCATCATTTTGAGTAGGATTTCAGTTTGGTATTATAGTTGGGATTAGGGTTGAGCATCTAGGATGAGGATTATCATTAAATTTTTGGTTTACATCATGGTTAGAGTCAAGGTTTTGATTAAGGGAAGGATTAGGGTTACGATAAGGTTTTAGGTATATGTCATGGTTAGGCTTTGGTTGTGTTTAGGTTTAGTAATTTACATTAGAATAGAGATAATAATAAAACTTAGAATAAGATATTAGTTGACTTACTATGGTGAAATATCACCAAAACTATTCAAATAGATAAAAATATATAAAATTGTAAGCAAATGATGTTACATAAATAAATTTAAACTTTATATTTTTTTAGACAAAAATGAAATACATACACTGATAGATTTCATAGAGTAAATGATTATTTGTGTAAATTAGATAGGAATAGTAATTCATGAATCTATAACTTTAGCTGGAAAATAGAGATGAAATAAGAATTTAATATCGATAAAACTATGTAAAAAGAAGCATACTTTTAATTAGTTCATTTGTGAAATTTATTTGACAGGGTATGAAGTGAAAGAAAAAGAATAGCGCAAGAGCAAAAGCTTAGCCATTGACTTTAGCAAAAGGAAATTAAAAATGATACAAGGTTACATTCAACATGCATTTAGGAATTATGCTTTTGAAAAGGATATTTAAAATATTTTAACTAGTACTTACACCTTTGAAGGGTGGAAGGATTATGCTAATAGTTTTATATATATTAAATAATGTCGTATTGAATTTGATGACTAGGAATATTTATTACATACACATAGACACTCATTTCTCCCTTCCAATCTCTATCTTATCTACCTCATATATTTTTATCATTCTATATCTTCATCTCCACCCTCTTCTCTTCCTATTTATCTCCCTTCATAACTACTTTGATATTTGATTCTGATAATCTCTCTCTCTCTCTCTCTCTTCTCCTCTCTCTCTCTCTCTCTCTCTCTCTCTCTCTCTCTCTCTCTCTCTCTCTCTCTCTCTCTCTCTCTCTCTCTCTCTCTCTCTCTCTCTGTGTGTGTGTGTGTGTGTGTGTGTGTGTGTGTGTGTGTGTTTCGCTCCCCATTTCTACGTCTATCAATCTTTTCACCTCTCTATCTCTCTTTTCTATTTTTGTTATTCATTTTACTCATTATCCCCAATTTCCTCATTTCTCTCCTTATATTTTGTTATCCCTCTAACTGTCATTTTCTATATGAAATGGACAACCTGGCATTTTGAAATCAATAATTTAAAATTGGCTCTACTACATCATCTCCATCTCCTCTCCTTCTTACTCTATATCTCTTTATCTCTTTCTCTCCATGTTTCCTTTTCGATCTCCATACCTCTCTATCTTGTTCTATCCCTCCATCTCTCTTTATTTATTTTTTGCTCTCTTCCTCACCACTCACCCCTCTCTCCCCCCCCTCTTCCTCCCTAGATCTATCCCACTTATTTTTTTATTTATTATCATTCTTTTACAAATTCTTTCATGGAAAAAAAATATAAAAATAGGTGAAATCATGGAAAAATAATGTGAAATCTTCAATAGTTACAAACAATTTAACTTGTAACAAATATCTCCTACTTATCAACTGAATAAGATGCTGAAGATATAAAATTAATAAAGACTAATTAGAAGTATGTAATTTTGTATTTGGTGTATAATTAAGAGATAATTGTTTTTATCTTTTTTTATTTAATGAATATATAACTAATTATTAAAATATAATTTTATTTAAAACACTTCAACAATACAATATATACAAAAAAAAAAGTTTATTTCTTAATGAATCCATATTAACAAAGAATAACCATTGAATGGAAATATTTTTAATAAGAATGTTTATTTTTAAAAATGTAATCGTAAGTAAAATTAACTTGTTTGAAAGTTGCGCCATCTTTTTCAACAAAGGCATTTTGAGTATAACATGTCTCATTTATATGTTGCAAGCTCATGCATTCATTCATTTAAAAGACATAATCCCATGGTTGTGTCCATTTTAAGTTTTAAGACAATGATAGATGTTTTGTTCACAAGTTGGTTGTGTCTTCCAATGACTATTCGACCCCACACTTATAAAAATATAGATCCTATCCACTATTCATCATTGGCTTCCGACAAGTGTGCAAATGCTAGTGATGTTATATATTTTAAAGTAGTTGACATCTAATTTCTTTACCCTGACCTCATTTTCCAAATAGTGAAACTTACTCCTTTTGTAAGAATCCCTGCAAACAAATTTTATTCTCTCAAAACATGTTTCCAATATTAAATATTAATTGAAGAGATCAAATTAGTTGATGCCACAATAACATTGGATTTAATCATGTCATTTATGAATACATCGAAACATTCATCACACTATACAATAGATAATTAACAAGATAAATACATCCATACATTCATGATAATTAACAAAATAAATACATCCAAACATTCATCACACTATACAGTAGATAATTAACAAGATAAATATAGATATATGCACTCTCATTTTTGAAAAGATTGGCCTTGGTACTATTATCTAAGGTGTCAGGCATCCACTTGGATCTAGGCTCTACCAGGGTGCATCGGTATCTCAGGTTTTATCACATACAAAAATAGCATCCAATGCCTTCATTTCGCAGATAACAACATATTTGTTTAAAATGAAATAAAACACAACCTGTAATAATTTGGCTATGTATAAATTCCAAAAGAAAATTAAAATCTCATTGAAACTATAGCAAGCTACTCACCTCAAGATTCTGACAAATTATACCATGCATCAACAATGCGATGAAAAATAGGCAAGTTTGTAGAAAACATATTATAAAACTTTGATCATTTTTAAAAAATTTGCTTCCTTAGGGTTATAGAAAAACTGTTTTGTTAGGATGCATGCAAAATGTGATAGTGGAGATGAGGCATGCCTTCATTTACAATCCATTCATAGAATTGTTTTAGGAAAATACAACTTATAATGATTTTGCTATGTATAGATTAAATTAAAAACAAATTCTTCAAACAATGGAAGTGAATAGACATAATGAGATTAATTTAGTGTTATGATATTGTCTAAAAGGCCATATTGAGGAAAACTAAAAGTACTGGTCCCTCATTTACAATACAAAATGAGTGATACAGGTTCTTTATTTAATAATAAATATATAAATTTAGATAATTTTAAAATTTACAATAAAGAATTATTAATCTATAATTTAAAGTTTGTGAGTTTTGTTTTATTTAATACTTGGTAAATATAAATGGTTCTTTATAATAATAAGTATATCAATTTAGACATTTTTAAAATTTACAATAAAGAATTATTAATCTACAATTTAAAATTTGTGAGCTTTATTTTATTTTACACCCACAAGTTGCATTAGTTATGGAGTTTCAAAACCTTTTCAATAAATCTATCCATGCATCCATAACCTATGATTGTTTGCATCCATAATCTATGACTGTTTGTCCTATGAGCAAAAAGGAAAAACCTAACCCTTATTTCACACAAAGAAAAAATAACAAATATATTATAATAGTATACAAATATAATTTTAAAATAATTAGGATAATTCAATGTATTTTCATTAATTTTTATTTTATTTTTATAATTTTTAAATAAAATACATTTAAAACATCTAGTCATTACAACTACTCCTCTTGCATAAATCAATGTATTTTCATTATTTTTTATTTTATTTTTACAATTTATAAATGAATACATTTTAAAAATACACTGAGTACAACTATTCTTTCATAACTTTTCAAAATATCATCCATAATCCATCATTAAATATTAATAGACTAAAATTAGAAAAAAAAAATTATAAAATATAATTAGAAATATTACTAAAAAAATAATACACAAAATCAAATTTTAAAACACACTCCATAATCCATCATTAAATATTAATTGACTAAGATTAGAAAAAAAAATCATAAACTATAATTAGAAATATTACTACAAAAATAATATGCAAAATCAAATTTTAAAACAATAATTTTATGCAACTATACTTTTAATTTAAGGGGAAAAAAAAAAGAATTGTTTATTTTTACATACAATTAAGTCTTCATCTTTGCAACCAATCTTTTGAAACACATATATCCAATTAGATGAAATATGACTTAGAGCTTAAATAAATATTACTCGTATCAAAATTTTACATGATTGATAATCAATCAAAATTTTAGTAATATTTAATAATATTCATAAAATGAAATTTAATAAAATTTGTAATGTCTGGAATCTATTATTCAATTCTAATTTTAATCATTAATTAAAATTATAATTTGGAAGTAACCACAAAAAGGAACCTAGACTAATCAAATCATTAATTAATTAATCATTAATTAAAATTATAATTTGGAAGTAACAACAAAAAAGGAACCTAGACTTAACTATTACATTCTGACACACTAAGGAAGCTAAAATATTGACATTCACAAACCCGCTTATCTGAACCAAAATTAATTTTAAAAAAAGGTAATTAATTAACCAAAGAAAATGTAAGGTAAAATTAATTTTTAAAAAAAGTAATTAATTAACCAAAGAAATCGTAAGGTAAAACTACTTTTGCTTCCTAATTCCTATCAGAAGTAAATAGGAAGCATTTATGCAGCCAATAATGACAGTAAGGTTAGTAAAAATGTTGACTAAAAAAATTTAAAAATAAATCAAAGTATCGTATCAGTAGAATGAAATGATAAGTAACACCTCAATGTTGAAGCTAGAATCATCGCACAAGCTGGAGAGTAACCACAATTCCCAGCCACAACCAGTCAAGGAAACTTCCTCCAAAAAGGCCATAAATAAAATAAAAACATGATTTAAACATAAAACAATTTTGAGAAACCACCGACTATGCTAACGTATTTTATTTGATGCTGGAAGAGGCTAAGTTCCCTTCCCAACTCAATTTGGTAATCGACGGTTTAAGCTTAGATTTGTAGAAGTATAAAAGAAGGAAAATTACATCAAGAACGTCAAGATTAAATCAGAACTGGAACTCCCAATTGATGTCCCAAATCCAAGCAATTGGTGGAAAATAAGACACTAACTCAATGGGTATAGTAGAGTAGGTATCATTTTCATTAGTAGATATAATTTGATAGTGTCTACTGAAAATAGTAGTGGGAATGGCTTTAGTACTTATTTTATTTCATCTAGCTTCTATTGATTTTAGTTGCAGCAAAATCTATCTCTCCAATTAAGTATAACTCTAAGAAGAAAAGGAAGAGCATACCTCGTTAAGTGTGACAGGGCTTATTTGAGAGTGTCTATATTTGGAATGATGTACAACCGACTTGTATGTGAAAGAAATGAAGTGAGGACTTACAGGATAATAGAGCGAAGAGGGGGTTGTAGATTGCAGTAGAAGGAGATGGTTGTGGTGGGAACAAATAGTGAATGCCTGATATACAAAAAAGTTTCTTGAGGCGGTGATTTATTCTGAATAACACCGTGTTACTCCACATGTTCCATTTATAGGGAAGGATGCCATGTTTACTTAACTTATGGAAAATATGTTGACACGTTTGAAAAGGCCAATGTCAGCTTCACATAATAAGATGTTCGGGCAGTGTTCCTAAAATTATTATTTTTCTTCATAACTATATAGTATTGTAATTTTTTTCCAAATGTATTGAATTTTGTGTCCCCAATGATTTAAAGGAGGCTAACTTTGAAAGGCTAAGGTAACAACTTATATGTTAAGTAGTGTAACACGTGGAATCCTATTATGTGTTGTCCATTAATAAAAAAATAAACTTCAACTGTGCAGTTTATTATAATTACCTGTTATGATTGCACCTACTAGTGTGGAGGTGAATCCAAAATTGTATTTATTTTAGAGAGTATTCTGTGCATTCCTCTATCACATTTTAAACTATAAACTGCCCCATCAGATGCAACATTTCTTGGCATGTTCTTCCTTTCCACCGTGGCAAGCCCTCTTCGCACCACAATTATCTTTTAATGCAAGGCTTTCTAAATGAGGGTTTCACATTTTTTTTATTGGGCATCTCCCCAGGGGAAATCCTATCGACTTAATTAAAATTTATAGATGATTAAAGAATTAAATGCAAATGATTGGGTTTCTTAAAACCTATATTTGTTTAATAGACATTGTAAAAGCATACAATAGTATATAAAATGTTGGTAAGTTTTTGCAGTTAAAAAAAATGACACAAAATCAATGAAAAAGTGCAAGTGATATTCACGAGAAAACTAGCAGTAATTTAAAGCTAGGGTAATTTGAAAAATTCTTTCATCGATAGTCCTCTTTTCTTACCAAGACAAAATATGCTTCTACCTGTTGCGGGAAGGAGCCATTTCCCATTTCTAATCATTTTGATGTACTCAACCAGGAAAAAATGTGGATCATTTGGATTTTTCAACAACCTACTCTAGACATTGCAACCTCCTAAAATCTACTAGGGCTCCCAAATTATAGCCATAAAAAATGAAATCTAGTAATATAGGGAATCAAATTTCATCATCTACTTGGAATAAGATGGAAATTACAAACCCTAAAATAGATCTGGTAAATTCTATACATGCTAGATGACAGATGGTGGCAAGGTGGAAAAATAAAAAAGTTTCTCATAGGGATTCTTATTGACAAAGGTAGAGAAATAAAAATAGAGTGTTAACAGAGAATAAACAACAAGCTTCTATTTTGAAGCCAGGGTTATGTTTGTTGTCAATTAAGCTGGTTCCCATGCTGGTTTTTTGTGTTTAAGGATGGTTTTTTCTTTCTTACTTATGCTTTGATTCCCTTGTAGCCCTTCTTTGGGTAGCTTGTTGTTGTAGTTTTTTGTTGTTTTTACTTCTTCTGATCTTCAGCTAGTGGCTTTGTAAGGGGTTTCGGGTCCCCTTCAAAACCTAATTTTTTAGTAAACAAAAAAAGCTTCTATTTTTTTATATAAAAACATTAAAAAAAAATTTAATTTTAATATCACAAGCTCTGGTCTTTATCTTCATACAAAAAGATACAAAAAATAAAATAGAGTTGTCCAAAATACATTGAAAGGGAAGATTGGAAACATTAAATACATGGGTATGTGCAGGATCATGGTATGCCAAAAAGTGGCGATGTGAAAAAGAAGTTCTGACTGATAGACTCTTCAACAAACAACTATAACTTTCAAACAATATAAAAAAATTTAAATTTGTAATATACATCACATTTTATGCTTCAACAAATACAATAATAATAAACAATTCTTTTAATTTGATCAAGTTTAGACTAAGTTAAGGTGGTCAGACATGGGAGTTTTTATATTCAGGAAAATTTGTAGCAGAAAAATCATAATTAATTATTTAGGTGGAAGAAAAATACAAAAAAAAATATATCACATCCGAGCATGAGTCTACTACGTTTATCTAGAATCTTATAAAAAAATATTATCATTTGATTTTGTTTATGTTATACACTAAGTTTGCACCCTTAGTTCAAGCTCTCGTAGTCTTGATAACTCAGTATAACTTGGGAATCATCTCTAGGTTGTGGGACCTCTACTAACTGAGATGAAACCTCCAGGTTCTAGACTGGTTCCTCTTGGATAATCACCTTAATTTTCTCTCAACAAGAAAGTAAATCTTTGAGGGAAAGGGATAGAAGGAGTGCATGATAAGGGAAATGAATGAAAGAAAACTATCCTACAAGGTGATGCACCGATACTAGAGTTTGGATCTTAGTATGTAGGGATGAAATCAATGAAAAGCTTAGGTCTAATAAGTCACAACTCACTAGATAGGCTTGCATAAGTATTTTATAGGAGGACCTGAACAAAAGATTCAACTATGACCTGCAAACAAACATCCTCTTCTGCAACTAGGTGTAAGAATGAGACAAGACTACTAGGGGTTGTAGTATACCCACAAAACATCTCAATCAGATCAGACATAGTAACGCACAAAATCATAGAAAATGAGAGGGACTAGGAACCCCAATTTCCATTAACTACATTCATAAACTTCAATCCAATAAGAGATAACCAAGACAGTGAAGACAGGGATAGAACAAATATCACAAGTACCTCAAGAATGCCTTGATCGTCAATGGGAGAAAATGCAACTATATGAGCTAGAGGGTAGAAATGATACCACAGATAGCCTTTAAGAAAAGGTGAATTTTTCTACTACAAATTGTCCAACTCCTCGAGCACTAAAGGCTCCAAAACAATATATACATACTCAACTACATGCAGGCAAGAGTCAAAACTAACCTAACTAGGCTTACAAATTTTACAAAAGTATCAAACCCTAAAGGTACACTACTGACCCATCATGAAAATCACTAAGAACTGGTCATCAAATTAGATCTTTCTCTTTGCATGTTGATCCTAGACTAAGTCCACCTACAGACACAACAACTTCAACCCATCTACCCACTTGCAACTCCACTAAGCCATGAAGGCTTCAAATCTGATCTTATTTCCCTAGAAGAGGTACTGCTTGCAAAGGTGGCGCCAACTCTTTTCATTACTTCTCAGTGTGGGAACACAGCATAGTACCCTACAACATCAGCCAACGGTCACCTCCATCATCCTCTCAACCACAAATATCCTAAGAAATCAATTCCTAAGCTAACTGACATCATGTGTGGCTGAAAGAACGCAAAACCCTAGCAGGAAACCAACGCAAAAATTCAAATTTGAATGTTAACGGCTAGCTTGGTCATTTTAAAATGTGACCGTCGATGAGAAACCCTTCCCGACAGATGAGTGGCCATGACATGCTAAAAAAAAATGACTTAAAATCCCCTCTAACAAGTCAAGACCACCATGGAAGTCAACAGCCAATGAAATGCGAGCGAATCAGCACAAGGACCCACCTTGACTTTTCTCTTCTTAAGTCACAAAGAACTCTTTTAAACCCTGGGCCTAGACCTACCACTTGGCAATCTTTTATTCACTCTGGCCACTTCGTAGGCATACACCTTGGTAGTTCTCTGACAACGGACCCACAATCTCCAAGATTCCAATCTAACGGTAGGTGCATGATCTTATAGCCCCAAAATATTCCTTACACTTATACACCGACCGTTAGATCCTTACCTTTCTGAGACCCCACTGACACATTAGTCCACCTATGAATCTTTATTAGCATGTGTCAACCAATCATGTTCAAACACCTGAACACACCTAGCAATATGGTCCCATGGATTTTCCTTTCACTTTGACCAATAAGAAGTTGGCAAATCACCCTGACATGGCACTGGACCCACTAACAAATCTTGAACACTTGGAAAAATTGATGGCTGGCACATAATCTCATGTGTCAAAAAAGCCCTTCACGAAGATATGCCAGCCATCGATCTTCATCCTTCTGACATCCCTACAAACATTCTGACATGGCCCCATTGCAGCATCTAAGTCATCGTTATGTGAACCAATGAGAAACAAGCACGTCACCATCCGAGGACCCACAAATTTAGACCGTCGGAAGATTTAGCAATTATGCAACTGAAGAGAAGCTAACCATCGCTAGGTCACAAGATATTATGTGGTGATTGAGAAACACTTAGCGATTATGAGAATCACTGTATTCACTAAGTCACTGAATGGGAAAAGTAACCGCCAAGAAACTTAGAGAACCTGCGACCAGCCAATGAGATTAAAGTGCACATGGGTATTGAGGATTTTAAGTTGCTAATAAAGTAACAAGGAAACATAACAGGGCCTTACGGTTTTTTGAGGATTTTAAAAGGTTTCAACACAATGGCTACATTTTTTAATATTTTGACCTACAGACCAGGGACTTGAAAAAATTGCAGAGGCCAAGAAACAAAACATGAGGCCATGAAATTTTTAGGGATGCTTAGTAGGGTAAAAATAGAGACCTTGGGATAGATTTAGCCAAATTTGTATAAGACAGGAAAATTTGGGTAACATTTTGGCAATTTCTGCTGGATGTCAGCCTGCTAGACATGGAAACCAGTGACCTTGAACATCCATTGGGCATGGGGATATCAAAATTTCCAAAATTCTCACAGGGAGATGGAACTAGAACTGTGTTCAGAGCTCTTCTTGAAAAGTAGGAAATTAAACTAGAAAGCAGGGAAACTTATAT
This sequence comes from Chamaecyparis obtusa, assembly GCA_027943335.1. NCBI lineage: Eukaryota > Viridiplantae > Streptophyta > Pinopsida > Cupressales > Cupressaceae > Chamaecyparis > Chamaecyparis obtusa. Next base: position 10,443 of record BSBK01007934.1, read on the forward strand.
ACAAAAGGTTATAGAGAGGGATTAACCTCAAAATAGGGTTTCAAGTGGAATCCATTGACTGAAATTGACAGGGCATCACCTTCAATAGTTGATAGATGAAAAGTATTGGATCCTCTGCACTATGTTATAACAAATGGCCCACCCCAGAATGAATCAAATTTTGTGTGCCTGCCAAGTCTGGCTCTAAATTCATCCCATTTAAGGACTATATCACCAACCTTGAAGTTCGTGACCCTGGCTCTTTTATCAAAACTCCTTTTGGTTTGGTCCTGGTGGAATTCCATATCTTGCATTGACTTTCCTCTGAGTTCTTCTAATTCCATCAATTGAGCATATCTAATCTGTAAGGGGTCCTCTTCATCAAATAGGGCATATTGAGTAGCTAATTCCAGAGCTGGTAATTCTATTGAAATTGACAACTTAGCCTCCTTTCCATACACCAACATGTAGGGAGAATTACCAATGATCTTCTTTGGGGTAATTCTATCTAACCATAAGGTAGATTTGAGCTTTGTATGGCAATCTCTTTGATTCTCTTGAAGAGTCTTCTTGATTATCCTAATCAAGCTCTTATTGGTGGATTCTGTCAAACCATTGCCTTGGGGGTAATAATTTGAACTAGTATTTAGATAGATGTCATTCTTGACTGCCCACTCTGAGACTTTGAGGCCTATGAATGCTAAGGCATTATCTAAAATGATGGAATCGGGAGTGCCAAACCTATGAATTATATCATCATAAAAGCTTAGGAAAACACTCTCATTGGCCTCTTTCAATGCAATTGCTTCTGTCTATCTAGTGAAGTAGTCAGTTGTAGTAATTATCCATTTATGTCCTACACTAGATGGAGGATAAATCATGCCAATGAAATCTATACCCCATTTCATGAAGGGTTGCTCTGTTCTGACTGGCTGTAGGGGTAAGGCTGCAAGCCTTTCTTTTCTTGCAAATATAGCACACTTGATGCATTTCCTAACATAATCATGACTATCCTTAAAGATAGATGGCCAATAGTATCTAGCCCTCATGATCTTAAAAGTAGTAGTCCTAGGAGAAAAGTGACCTCCAGAAGGTCCATCATGAAACTCAAATAGGATGTCTGCTACCTTTTCTGAATCTATGCATCTTAAAAGGACACCATTGTGATCCTTTCTAAAAAGAACATCATTAATCAACACAAAAGGAATAGATTGTAACCTATAATACCTTCTTTTTGCTGAATCTAAACCTGCAGAACATTGTCCTGTCTTCAAATAATTGATCATATTAGGCAACCAGCTTGTTGCCTTGGCTTGTTCTTCTATAGAGTGCACCACCAGAGATGCATCCATTTGCTCTAATTTCTTTGAACTTCCATCCTCTATCAAATGCTCACAAAGACCTCTTCCTCTAACTAGCTTAGTAATTTGAATATCAATGTCATATTCCATCACCTTGGTGATCCAACCAGCTCTTTTCTCATTTAGGTCCTTGGAAAGCAAAAACTCTTTGACACTTGGATGAGTAACTTTTAAATGTACCTTTTTGTGGGTCAATAAATATCTAAACTTTTTGAGGCTCTTTACCATAGCAAGTACATGTTTCTCTACAAAAGAGTATCTTTGTTCATATTCTTCTAAACCTTTGCTAAAGAAAGCAATAGGCTGCTCCAATCCTTCTAAATTTTCTTGGGTCAACATTGCAGATATGGCATCATGACCTTGATAAGCATAAAGGATAAAATCCTTCTTGAAGTTTGGGTTCAAAAGAGCAAGAGCTTCTGTTAAGGCCTCTTTGATAGCCTGGAAATTGGCCTTCCCTTCTTTGGTCCAACTAAAAGTTGAGCTCTTCTTTAACATGGTTGTCAAAGGCTTGAGTAAATCTAAAATGTTGGGCAAGAACCTCCTAATAAAGTTAATCTTTCCTATGAAAGATTGGAGACTTTTCTTGTTATGTGGTAGGGGTAGCTCTAGGATAGCTACAATTCTCTCAGGATCCACTACAATTCCTTCTTTGGATACTACATATCCTAAAAATTTTCCTTCATGAACTGCAAACACATATTTCTTGGGATTAAGAGATATCCCAAATTCTCTACACCTTTCAAAAATCTTCCTCAGATGTTTGATGTGGTCTACTGCATGCTTTGAATAGACAGTTATGTCATCTAAGTAGACCAACACAAACTTGTACATGAGGCTTTTAAAGGCCATATCCATTGCCTTTTGAAATGTAGCACCTGTATTTGACAAACCAAAGGGCATCTTTTGATAAGCCATGGTTCCCCACTTGGTTGTAAATGCAGTCTTGTATTGATCCTCTTCATTTACTAAGATCTGATTGTATCCTGAATAGCCATCCAATAATGAAAATCTCTCAGATCCAGAGACACATTGTAAAATTTGTTCCATAGAGGGTAGTAGATGGGGGTCCTTTAATGAGGCCCTATTAAGATCCCTAAAGTCAACACATAACCTCAGCTCCCCATTCTTCCTTATGATAGGAACAAGGTTGGAAACCCAACTAGTATGTTTAATGGGGTAGATGATACCACTCTCTATCAATTTGAGCACTTCTCTATGCATAAGTGGCTCAAGCTTAGGATTAACAAGCCTTTGCTTTTGCCTCACTGGTTTGGCATTAGGTTCTAATTCAATAGTGTGGTGAGCAAGGGCAAGATCAAAACCTTTGAGATCCTCATATTTCCATGAAAAAAATCACTGAATTCTTTGAATAATTGAGTATAATCTTGCTTTTCCAATTCAGTGTTCACCCGTCCAAATTGTAGGCTTTTACCTAGTTCCAACTCTAGCTCAACACAATGTTCTTGTTGGACTACCAGGCCATCTTTTCTTTTCTTGACTTCATCATCATTGTTGAAGATAGTCTCTAAGGTAACTAGACCTCTAGGCATCTTATTGGACTTGAGTTGTATTACTTGATCACCATAGTTTTGAGATAGCCTATCTTGATTGTGTTCTAAAAAAACATCTTCTTCAAACAAGAATTGCAGAATTTGTTCATTATTGTCAAACACTTGCCAATTGACATCATTATCAAGAATAGAGGGTCTGACAATCACTTTGATATGCTATTGAACCACCTCTTTTGAAATGCTATTTGGAATATCATATTGGGATCCAACAACAGCTAACCTATCTACATTTTGATTTAACTTTCTAGGGATAGCAACAATATTGAAAGCATGGAAATCTTCAATTGCATCCCAAACTCTATGTTTGTATGCTTTCATGGTGTCATTTTTGGTTGCACTTATCCCTCTTACTTGGCTGATAACTAACTCACTATCACCATAAACTTTTAAGGCCTTAAGCCCTCTTTTTCTAGCCCATTCTAGTCCATTGACTAGGCTTTCATACTCTGCAGTATTGCTAGTGCAGGAGAAACTGAATCTAAAGGTAGCATAATACCTTTCTCCTTTTAGGGACACTAGCATAGCACCACCACCAGAACCATGTATGCTTCTAGCTCCATCAAAGTATAGTTCCCAAACCTGACTGTTCTGATCTTCTGAGTCAGCATCCTTGAAAATGTTGGGCTCTATAGCATCATTTTCTTGTAACAAGTAGTTTCCCAAACCATCATTCCAAACAACATGCTCTGATTCTCTTTCATCTAAGAAAATATCAGGGATATCTCCTATCTTAGTGCGTGTTTCACTAAAGGTTTGGAAGTCACTGCTATCAAATATAGGGCATTTCACATTCATGGCATTGGACACATATGGCTCTATATGATGTGCTACTAATGGTTCTGATTTAATGGTGACCTTGGTCCCATACCTTGTATGAAATAACATGTGAGACCAATCAGAAGATAGGTAGCCTCCTATCTTAGCTATAAACTCCCTTGAAAGACATATAGCAAATAATGTAGGGAGATCTATAATATATATATCAAGGAGGATTGAAAAATTAGGACTAGCATGAAGGATTAGACTAGTATCCTTGGCCACACCTATAGTATTGACTAAGGATCCATCAAGTTGGGTAACCTTCTTTTGGAAGGGCTCATATTTTAGTCCTAACTGGTCAGCTACTTTCTTAGGCATTATAGTGCTAGTAGCTCCACTATCTACCATACAATTATGTACTAAAGATTTTCCCATAATTAGAGATACATAAAAGGGAGGTGGCTTTGAATTCCTACCTTGTCTGTCATTGCCTTTGGAGTTGCTACTTGGAGCCTCATTTTCTTGATCAGTGTTGACCAACACTGGCTTTGTAGCTTCTTTTGCAGGTTGAGGAGTTGTTACTTCTGACATGGCCTTCTTCAAAATTTTAGGTTGTCTTGGAAGAGCCAAAGAGTCCCACATGGACATGGTGACATTCACCTTCTTCATGTTGTCTACAATATTGAATGGTGTCACAGTGTGTACTCTTTGTTGTATCTTTGGCATGATGGGCTCTACCTCTTTGGAATGCTGGCCTTCTTTGCTTGTAATGAAAGGAGCCTCCTTAGTTGTGATGGGAGTAGCTTGCTACAGTGGCTTTGCAGATGTAGTAGCTTTGGAGTTGGAATCCGCTCTCTCCATGTCTTGAGCTCTTCTTTTTTCTCTTCTAAAGGCAAAAAAAGTAGCTTCATCATTGACTCCATTGAAGTCTGGTTGCTCCCAATTAAAGAGAGCAGTCTCATGCTCTTGTGATTCTTGTTGAGGACTGACCCACTGGATGAAACCTCTGATTGAGCTTGTGAGAAATTTTGAACCATTAGAGCCTGGTTCATCCATCCATTTGAACATGTAGCCTGATTATGAGGCTGACTGCAAGGAAAACACCATTCATTTTCCATGGCCATATTATTTTGACCAGGCACCATGGCCCTCACTGGATTTGCAAAACTGAGAGGTGCAGGGTTATATGGTTGGAATGGCCTTTGATTGAAATTTTGCCTTTGTCCTTGGTATGGTGGCCTATTTTGTTGATAAGGTTGTCCTTGATTTTGATATTGCTAATTAGAAACTTGGCCTTGTGACTAAAATGGTGGTCTGATTCCTTGACCTTGTTTCTTTAGATTTGTGACCTCCTTGGTCAAGGTTTGCAACAAGTTTGTCATTTCTTGCATACTAGTTTGCTGACTGCTCTTTATTTCTTGCAACTCTTGAGAGAAACTGGTCCTCAGCTCTTGACCACTAGTACTAGCTTGGGGTGCCAATATGGTGGGAATAGGGGTAAATGGGGGTACTTGTGTAGGTGCAATGGGCTAAAGGCTAGGAAAGATGGGCATTGGAGGCCTTCTAGCAATCATGCCTACTTGGATTAAACAATTTTCAGCCCTGACAGCTATGTAAAAAGCTTGGGGTAGAGAAGTACCACCCATAGACTGGATCATGATAGAAATTTGACCATTTAGGCTTTGTAAATAGTAAAGGAAGGCATTATCTATTGATGGTCTCACTGAGATTGGGATTCTATTCCATGTTTTAAGGAATCTACTATTATAATCTGTCATTTGCTCTTGAGGGTCTCTCTTAATAGTTGTTAACTATTCAACTAGAGACAAATTATCTAATTTATCCTCAAAATGTTTACTTAATGCATCCCCTAACTCATCCCAAGAAGTAATAGAACCAATAGTTAGAGTTCTAAACCATTCTAGAGCCTTACCTTTTAAAGAGGCTGCTAATAACTTTGTGGCCACATCTTCTTGAGTAATGTTGTGTATGCTGCATATGGTGGTCACATCTCTTATGTGCTCAAAAGCAGTTGTCTACCCCTCACCTATGAAATCAGGTATACTCTTAAGTGCCACCAAGGGCACATCATGATGTTGAGAAAAGGCCAATGGGCTACCTTGGTTGAATGGAGCAAAAGCAAACTGTCTTGCCATTGTAGGAGCTGGAATCTGAAGATTGACAACTATATGAGTTGTATTTGCTGCCTGATTGGAATCTTCCTCTAGATCTCTGGTTAGAGATCTACCTCTTCTTCTAGAATGAAAGGGAAGAGGTCTCCTTTCTAAAGTATCAGGAGGTGTAGATTGAACTCTTCTTCCAGGGGATGTCCTTTGAGTTGACCTGCCTTTGTGACTTCTTCTTGAGGGCAACTCTGAAAATTGGGTAGGCTTTGAGCTTCTAGTCTCAATTTTTTTCATAAAACTTTAAATGAGGTAGCCTGGATCTTTGAAATTAGTTGAGTCACCAGATATACTTGATAGAATGACTTCTAAAAGCCTACACTATGCAATCTGCATATCAAAGATAGCATATCTTTTAATTTGAATAACTTCTAGTCCCACCGGGTGTGCCATAAATGTTATACACTAATTTTGGACCCTTAGTTCAAGCTCTCATAGTCTTGATAACTTAGTATAACTTGGGAATCATCTCTAGGTTGTGGGACCTCTGCTAACTAAGATGAAACCTCCAGGTTCTAGGCTGGTTCATCTTGGATAATCACCTTAATTTTCTCTCAATAGGAAAGTAAATCTTTGAGAGAAAGGGATATAAGGAGTGCATGATAAGGGAAATGACTGAAAGAAAACTATCCTACAAGGTGATGCACCGATACTAGGGTTTGGATCTCAGTATGTAGGGATGAAATCAATGAAAAGCTTAGGTCTAATAAGTCACAACTCACTAGATAGGCTTGCATAAATATTTTATAGGAGAACCTGAACAAAAGATTCAACCTATGACCTACAAAAAAACATCCTCTTCTACAACTAGGTGTAAGAATGAGACAAGACTGCTAGGGGTTGTAGTATACCCACAAAACATCTCAATCAAATCAGACATAGTAACATACAAAATCACAGAAAATAAGAGTGACTAGGAACCCCAATTTCCATTAACAGCATTTATAAACTTCAATCCAATAAGAGATAACCAAGATAGTGAAGATAGGGATAGAATAAATATCACAAGTACCTCTAGAATGCCTTGATCATCAATGGGAGAAAATACAACTGTATGAGCTAGAGGGTAGAAATGATACCACAGATAGCCTTTAAGAAAAGGTGAATTTTTCTACTACAAATTGTCCAACTCCTCGAGCACTAAAGGCTCCAAAACAATATATACATACTCAACTACATGCAGGCAAAAGTCAAAATTGACCTAACTAGGGTTACAAATTTTACAAAAGTATCAAACCCTAAAGGTACACTACTGACCAATCATGAAAATCACTGAGAACCAGCCATCAAATTAGATCTTTCTCTTTGCATGTTGATCCTAGACTGAGTCCACCTGCAGACACAATAACTTTGACCCGTCTACCCACCTGCAACTCCACTAAGCCATGAAGGCTTCAAATCCGATCTTATTTCCCTAGAAGAGGTACTGCTTGCAAAGGTGGTGCCAACTCTTTTCCTTACTTCTCAGTGGAGGAACACGGCACAATAACCTACAACATCAGCCAATGGTCACCTCCATCATCCTCTCAACCACAACTATCCTAAGAAATCAATTCCTAAGCTAACCAACGTCGTGCATGACTGAAAGAATGTAAAACCCTAGCAGAAAACTAGTGCAAAAATTCAAATTTGAATGTTAACAACTAGCCTAGTCATTTTAAAATGTGACCATTGATGAGAAACCCTTCTTAGAAGATGAACGGCCATGACATGCTAAAATAAATGACTTAAAATCCCCTCTGACAAGTCAAGACCATTGTGGAAGTCAACAGCCAATGAAATGCAAGCGAATCAGCATGAGGACCCACCTTGACTTTTCTCTTCTTAAGTCATGAAGAACTCTTTTAAACCCTGGGCCCAGACCCACCACTTGGCAATCTTTTATTCACTCTAGCCACTTCATAGGCATACACCCTGACAGTTCTCTGACAATGGACCCACAATCTCCAAGATTCCAATCTAATGGCAGGTGCATGATCTTATAGCCCCAGAATATTCCTTACGCTTATACGCCAGCCGTTAGATCCTTACCTTTCTGAGACCCCACTGACACATTAGTCCACCTATGAATCTTTATCAGCATGTGTCAACCAATCACGTTCGAACACCTAAACACACCTGGCAATATGGTCCCACGGATTTTCCTTTCACTTTGACCAATAAGAAGTCAAAAAATCACCCTGACCTGGCACTGTACCCACTGACAAATCTTGAACACTTGGCAAAATTGATAGCTAGCACATAATCTCATGTGTCAGAAAAGCCCTTCATGAAGATACACCAGTCATCAATCTTCATCCTTCTGAAATCCCTATAGACATTCTGACATGACCCCACTACAGCATCCAAGTCATCGCTATGTGGACCAATGAGAAACGAGCACGTCACCATCTGAGGACCCACAAATTTAGACCACTGGAAGATTTAGTGATTATGCAACTAAAGAGAAGCTAACCATCACTGGGTCACAAGATATTATGTGGTGATCGGGAAACACTTAGCGATTATGAGAATCATTGTATTCGCTAAGTCACTGAATGGGAAAAGTAACCGCTAAGAAACTTAGAGAACCTGCGACTAGCCAATGAGATTAAAGTGCACATGGGTATTGAGGATTTTAAGTTGTCGATAAAGTAACAAGGAAACATAATAGGGCCTTAGGGTTTTTTGAGGATTTTAAAATTTTTCAACACAACGGCTACTTTTTTGAATATTTTGACCTGCAGACCAGGGACTTGAAAAAATTGCAGAGGCCACGAAACAAAACATGAGGCCACAAAATTTCTAGGGATGCTCGGTAGGGTAAAAATAGAGACCTTGGGATAGATTTAGCCAAATTTGTATAAGACAGGAAAATTTGGGTAACAGTTTGATGTGGTCAGACATACACCTACTTGTTATCTTTTTAGTCCTGATTGAATGACTTATTGAAAAATAGCTATAACTTTCAAACTGTATAACATTTTTGAAATCTAAAATATGTCTCACATTCTATGCTTTTCCTACTACAATAAAAATAAAAAAAGTTTTCAATTTGATAAATTTTAGACTAACTTAACATCGTCAGACATGAGACTTTTTGTATTCTATAAAATTTGTAGAAGAAAAATCATAATTAATTATTTTCATGGAAAAAAATTACAAAAAAATATGTGTCACATCTGGATATGATTCTACTACCTATATCTAGAATCTTGTAAAAAATAAAAATCATTTGATTATGTTTAAGGTGATCAGACACACACCTACTTCTTAATTTTTTCCTGAAATTTTCATACTACTATATTGAGATTTGAAATTTTTAACATATAGAATAATTTTTTAAAAAAAATAGCCTAATATCTTAGAAACTAAATTCAATTTTGTACAAATTCTCTTCCTACATATTTTTGATATAATATTTATAACTTGTTCAAATTTTTATGTCAACTTGCCTAAACCTTATTTTCTGAATTTTCATTGCCACTTAAGGCCCTAGTTTGGCATACCATGATCATGCACATACCTACATAGTTAATATTGATTGAACAACCAACAAAATAAAATGTAGGCAAAGGATTTGCATTTAAAACTAAATCAAAATGTATCTGGAGCGATGTCCAAAGGAGATGGACTGAGCTAGAGGAAGTTACATGGAACGTGAGAAAGAGACATGGAGAAGATACAGAGGTAGAGGGTAGTTGGGATTATTCCAACACTCTCCCTTAATCACAACTACTTCCATCTATAATGCCTAAATGTTCTCTTTGAAAGAAAATAAAAATTTCCAAATGCCTTGGTAAATATATCTGCCCATTGATCTTCAGACCTGCAAAATTCCCACAATATTTCTCCATTGTCGATTAGTTCTCTAATAAAATGATATCTTATATTTATATGTTTGCTTCTCATGTGAAAAACTAGATTCTTAGACAATGCTATGGTTGATTTTTTGTCACAATAGATATTTGTTGCATATTCTTGTTCATGTTTCAGCTCTTTCAACACTCTTCTCATCCATATAGATTGACATGATGCCCCTGTTGTTGCTATGTACTCTACTTCAATAGATGAAAGTGTGACAATTGGTTGTTTCTTTGAGGCCCATGATACTACACCGACTTGCCAAAATGAAAAACATAATCAAATGTACTCCTTCTATCATCAATACTCCTAGCACAATCATTATTTGTATATCCTATGAGCTTGAAATCATTTGAAGTTGAATATTAAATTCCATAATTCCTTGTTGCACTCACATACCATAAAATTATTTTCCCTACTTTCCAATGTGAGTCTTTTGGAGACTACATGAATCTTGAGATTAAACATACACTATACTTCCATGAATCTTGTGGCTATTAGATACCTGAGACTACCAACAAGTCTCTTATATAAAGTTGGATCAATGTTGGCTCTATCATCATCCTTGCTTAATTTAAAACCTATGACAATTGGTGTTGGTGTTGATTTGTAATTCATCATATTGAACCTTTTCAAAATATCACTTGCATACTTTTTTTGAGAAATAAATATTCTATTTTCATTTTGATTGACCTCAATGCCTAAGAATTATTTCATGAGTCCCAAATCAATCATGTTTCAAATTCTTTTTCATAGCTCCTTTAAATAAATAAATTGATAAGTCACCCGTGAATATTAAATCATCAACATATAAACATACAATTAGAATTTGATATTTTTCATCCAACTTTATGTACAACATAGGCTCACTAATGCACCTATTTTAGCCATTTTGTAAAATATATGAATCAATTCTGCTATACCAAACTCTTGGGGCTTGCTTGAGACCATACATTGCCTTTTTCAGTTTGTAGACTTTTCTTCTTCACCCAAAATCTCATACCTGGGTGGTTGTTCCACATATACTTCTTCCTCAAGATAACCATTTAAAAATTCTGATTTTACATCCATTTGATAAACATATCATTTATTTTGAGCTGCATTGGAAAGTGTCATTCTTATGGTGTCTAAACGGGCTACGGAAGAAAATGTCTCATTGTAATCAACTTCGCATTGTTGTGAATAACCTTTAACAACTAGCCTTGCCTAATGCTTTTGCACATCACCATTTGCACTCAACTTAGTTTTGTAAACCCACTTTACTCCTATTACATCTTTTCCTTTTGGAAGGCTCACTAACTCCCATGTTTTATTCTTTTCAATTGCATCAATTTCTTCATCCATTGCATATACCCATTTTCATCTTTAATTGCATCTTCAAAATGAATTGGATCATCTATTTGTGAATATAAAGCATAAAGAGAAATCAAACCAGCATTATTCTCACCTTCATTTTCTCATAAATGTCTCTAATACTTATGATTTTTTGTCTCCTCAAGCTTACCAATGTAGGATTTGACATGTAACTTGATGTAGAACCCGTGGAATGTGGACGCGATGGTCCAACACCCTGATGTCCACTTGTAGATGGTGTTTTTTGTCCACTCATGGGAATGCTTGATTGTATACATGAGGCTAACCTTACACTTGATGATGGTGTCACTTGTGGACCACTTTGTTGAGCTTGAATGGGTGTGAAAGGAGTCACATTTGGAGTATTTTCTGGTATAAAAATTACATTTTCCTCCCATGGTATACTAGTTGATATGTTGATTTTTTTTCTACACTTCCACCCATGCTTCCTCTTCTATGAACTACACATCTCTGTTGATTATAACCTTCTTTTTTATTGGATTATACAACTTGTAAGCCTTTGATTCATCACTATATCCAACAAATATGCATTTTTCTCCTTTGTTTCTTAATTTTTTCCTTTACTCATCTGGCACATGTGCATATGCCACACATCCAAAAACTATCATGTGAGAAACACTATGTTTTCTTCCACTCTGCGCTTCTTCCATAATCACATTCTTGACACTTTTTGTTGGACATCTATTTAATATATAAGTTGCACATGAAACAACTTTAGCCCAATATTCATTTGAAAAATGCTTTTCTTTCAACAAGCTTCTAGCCATTTCCATGATTGTTCTATTTTTTCTTTCAGCTATCCCATTTTTTTGAGGTGTGTATCTAGTTGTGAATTTCTTGTGAATTCTATGGTCTTTGCATAATCTTAGAAAATCATTTGAGATGTATTCACCACCTCTATCTTTTCTCAATGCTTTGATGTATTGACCACTTTTATTTTCAACAAGAGCTTTGAATTGACTAAAATATTCAACTACTTCACTTTTATGCTTTAGAAAGTAAACCCATGTTTTCCTTGAGTAATCATCAATGAATGTCAAAAAATAAAATCTTCCACCAATTGAAAGTGTTTGCATTGGTCCACACAAATCTGAATGAACAATTTCTAAATGTGTTTTTGCCCTCATTGACTTACTTGCTGGAAATGATTCTCTATTTTGCTTTCCCAAGATGCACCCTTCACATACTCTTTCCAATTTTTCTATTAAAGGAAATCCTTTCACCATGATATTCCTATGAAGCAAATATAAGCCTCCAAAGCTTAAATGGCCAAATCTTAGATGCCAAAGCTAATTTTCATCTTGTTTTCTTCTTTAAATATTGTTTGAGTGATAGCTACAAGTTCTCTTATACCCTCTTGTGGGTTCATTGTGGGGTATGTTTGAGAAAAATCTACATTCAAATCCGGCTTAATCTTTAGGGGACATATTCTATTGTTTGTCATTTGAACCTTGGCAATGAGCTGATTTCTTGGAAATTTGTCTAAAATTGTGCACTCTCCATTTTTTAAAGATACTCTAAACCCCTTTTGAACAAGCTTCCCAATACTCATCAAATTATGCTTTAAACTGGGAATAAAATAAACATGAGAAATATACTTCTTCTCCCCCTTCTTAGTTAGAATGTTGATGTTCCCTTTTCCTTTGACTACCACCTTATTGTCATTCCCTAAAGTGACATCTGATTTTATATTTTCATCAAAGCTTGTAAACATTTCCAAATTCCCTATCATGTGGTTGATACAACCTAAGTCTAAAAAGCATACATCTTTTTCATTTGCTTGTGCTACATTGCATGCCAAAAAAATTGTGCTTTGATTTGATTTTTGGTTTTGATTTTCTTTTGTGAAATTTGCATTTTGTTTGTTATTTAATTATATTGCTTCTTCCCACATTCATTTGAATAATGCACATACTTTTTTCAATAGTGACATTGGACTTGAGATTTGTCATGCCTTTGGCCTTGAGGCTGATTTTGACTTTCATTGTGACTTGGGTATTGGTTGCTACCTCTTCCACTTGAGCTTGATGGACTGCTTCTTCCACCTCTATATGAGTTTTTTCCTCTACCTCTGAAATTTTTTCTTCCTCTACCTCTTCCATGGCTGATTGAAGCTTGTGTCTTGAATGCATGCTCCAATAATGAACTGGTTGACCTACTAATCCTAGATGCTCATGAGAAATGAGAGATGTATTAATCTCATCAACTAAAAATTATGAGAGATTCTTTGCCTCCTGTTGGAGCTTTTTCTTGCTGAACCAAACTTGAATCAATAGATGGGCTTGGATCTCAGGTTAGGCACTCAAGTTTGATAAGAAAATAGTCCAATTGATGAGGATAGAGAACATCCTCCTTCTTCTTTGAGCTCCACATCACTTAGGCGGGTATTGCCTTATCTGCACACTCAAGACACCTTAAGATAAACAATAGGCCTGCCGATAGATTATTGTGGAATAATCTTCAAACCCCTTTAGGTAACTTGTACCCCAATGAAGCCAATTCACATGCAATAGCCCTACTTGCATAGAATGAGTCTAAAGACTAGAAAGGACCTCCTACTACTACTACCAACATGAAAGGGAAAGGTATTTGATTTAAATGATTGAATGTTGGTTTGAAGCAACCCCTGAGATACACTAAGTCTCTCATAGACCAGTGCCTTGTCCAATGGACCACAGAGTCAAATACCCTATTGCAACAAAGAGCTATGAGACAAGAAAACAATACATTCTAATATGCTGATGCCTTACACCACACATACACCATCAACCAGATCATACTTTATCAATCCACTTATGTACCCAAAATGTGCTATCACCTATTTAAAGGATATTAACTCTCCCCTTGGAAGATACCTATAAACAAGTAATACATTAACCAACATCCATTGGAAGACAAACATAAGATACCCTTGATACCCCAGTTCATACACACCTGAAAACCAATCCCAAACCTAGTTGCTTCTATGAAAACAACTCTATTATAGACACAAAGGAAATGTAAATAGAAAGATGGAAACACCCTTGATGCTTCAATCAATAAGTCTGAAACTCAAATGGAGACAATCTGATAATAGTAGAAATATATTGAATCTCATACATAAGATAAATCAATTACAATATGTATTGTATTCTCTGAACCAAAAAGGAAGAAAGAACACTCTATATGTAGAGAAGTAGAGAAAATCTAGAGGAAAAGGACCCTTCATGGAACTGAAAAGGAACCCTCAGGAACCAAGATTTCAGAACCCTTACAAAGTCAAAAATATAGCCATATATACCCCTGGTTATCTTGGAATCCTACACAAGTTAGGATGCAACAAGCTATGGATAACCATGGTAAGGGCTAGGGTTTCCACCCACCAAAACAATTCAAATGATTAGAATTCAATACATTGGATGGAAAACCAAGCAACCTGGTGAAGAACAGATCAAAATTTGATCTCCAATTATGATAATTCTTAGAATAGTGCATAGAAGATCATAAATTCACCATGAAAACTAGTCTATTCAACCACCTACAACACACATCGAGCCACTCTTTATTCATTCCTTAAATCGATCATCACACCCTGGACCACACTGCAATGATAGACAAATCATCCCTTACCAGCTCCAGTCGCTTCTGCATTGAATTTTAGTCCTTTCTATTGTTGAAAACCCTCAAAAATTCAAACCCTAGAAGAAAGGGCTATTTTCATGGCACCCACACAGAATCAGCGGTCAATATTCAAACCTTGATCAACTTTAAAACCCCACCATTAGATCTGTTTACTTTTCCTGGGCCCGTGCGCTTTACATTGTTTTAAGTAAAATTGACAGTCGTTGTTATACTGTGATGCTAAAATTTGAGCATCTTACCTCAGTGGTATAATGACAACCACATGATCTTCATAGACCTACAGGAACTTACTTCCTTTGAAAAATGTGGCCCCATAGACAAATCCACCTCAGTACACTTGGACCAATGAAAAAGAGCATGTCGACGATGAATCAGCATGTTGGACCCACTTTTCATAAGCTTTAGATTGGATGATGGTCTTATAATCTCATAGCCCTGATAGATCCCTTAAGATCTTATGCTGACCACTCGATCATCCATACTGGCATCCCTTAGAATCTTTCAGGCCCACTGACATAATCCTTATCATCCTCTAGCATAGCGAATAAGAACACAACACCTCAGCTATGAATCATCAGATGGTCCTACCATTTCTGGCAAACCTTTTACCTTCTAATCCATTTTTTGGTGAATCAGCGACTGAAGACTTTTGCCAGGTTGTGAAAAAACTTTTACCTCCGCTAAAACTTTTAGCAATTGCATGAACACTATTTGCCAAGTCGCCAGCTAATTTGGAACACCACCATTTTATTACGTGAATGAGTGAACCCCTTTGAGATTTTTCGGAACCGCTAAGCATTTTATCTGGACTACCAAACTTTAGACCCCCACCTGTCAGAAAATTGATGGTCATCTCATCTTCTCATGGCCTGACAAGATTCCATCAAATTACATGCTTTCCATTGATCAATAATCTCCTCCCTACCCTGACAACCCCTTGACAATGAAAGAAATCAACGGCCGGCGCAAAATCTAAAACCTCTGAAAAATCCTATAAGAACTTATGTCATTCATTGACAAGGTCAAGACCCTCTAACGCATCTAGAAACTAGGTCCCACTAATAGCATATCTAGTCATCACCTCGTGGACCAATCAGGTACCACAAAATCAGCATACCTAGCAATGGACCCGCCTGTCAGAAAGCATTATGTCATAAAAAGAATCAATGGTTGTCTTGAGATCTCATGCATCTGACATATTTCTTGTGAAGACATGCCCACCATTGGTCTACTACAAGTGTTAGACCCTCTGACACGTCCAAGTCAGATTCAAAATCAATGGATGGCACATGATCTCAAAGGGGAAGAATATTCCTTAAGATCATGCGCCGACCATTGATTGAAAAGGCTTCACTGTAAGCCCCACTGACAGGTCTCCAAATCAGCAATGCCTCGACCAATCACCAACTGCCACCTCACTAACATAGGTCCACATGTATTATCATTTAAAAAGAGGGATCACCACTTCATGATTTAGCGACCAAAGGAAAGACAAGCCTCTCATCGGGTCGCCTGATGCTAAGACATAACCACCTAATAATAAGAGATTATGCGAACACTGTGTTCATGTAATCACTAAAAGAAAAGGCTAACCATCAGGGAACTTAGAGAATGCATGACTGACATGTTCACTGAATCGTCGAAAGTTTAAAAGTGACTACCAAGGATTAAGTGAACAAGTGACCAATGGGGAAAAGAAATGTGCACGTGCATTATATGATCACTTAAGTGGCCAAAAAGGTAATGAAGAAATAGAATGAGGCCGGGGTAAATTAGGGCTTTCTCACTACAACAGCTAGATTTTTGAATTTTTTTCAAGGGTTTTAGCTAGGGACAGGAAAAAGGTTGCAGAGACCAGAGGAAAGTTGGTATAGTCATGAAATTTTTGCAGTTGCAGGCCATTTTATAAAGATTTTTGCATTGACATGAAAATGGGCCAAAACCTCCTCTATGGCCACAACTATAGATTCAAACCTTGTGGTTAAACTCCTCAAAATGTTTTCAAAAATTATTCTATCTTCTAGTGTCTCACCATGAGATCTAATTTCATTGACTAAACCCATCACTTGTGTGAAGAAAGAGTCTATTGAATCAAATTCCTTCATGAAAAATGTTTCAAAATCCCTTCTTAGCATTTGAAGCTTTGTTGTTTTCACCTTTTCCATTCCTTGGTATGTTGTTTTCACCTTTTCCATTCCTTGGTATGAAAATATAGAATAGATCTTTTGAATCTTTCTTCCTATTATCTCTTAATAAATCCTTCTTTGCTTGAGTTAGAGCATTATATGTTGCTACATCAATTGGTTCTAGGCAACCATTTTCCCCTAGATCCCAAATGTCTTGAGAACAAAGGAGTGCCTTCATTTTTATGGACCAATAATCATACTTTTTCCCATTGAATTGTGAGATTTGAGGATTTTCTAAACTTGTTCTTTCCATTGTCACACTTTCTTGAATACCTTTTGTGGAACTAGATTAGCTTCTTCTAAATCTTTCCTTCAACAAGTCTTGTTTGAGAAACCTTAGTCTCTAATACCACACATTGACAGAGGTAGAGAAATAAAAATAGAGCATTAACAAAGAATGAAAAAAAAGATTCTATTTTGTTATATAAAAACATACAAAAAAAATTGATTTGATATCACAAGCTTTGTTCTTCATCTTTACACAAAAAGATACCAAAAATAAAATAGAGCTATCCCAAAATACATCGAATGTGCCCAGAAAAGAAGGTAAGACTAAAAATATTAAAAACATAGAACTAATGTTGATTGAACAACCAACAAAATAAAATCTATGACCAAGGATTTATATTTAAAACTAATTCAAAATGTATCTAGAGCAATGTCCATAGGAGATGGACTGAGCTAGAGTAAGTGACATGGCATGTGAGAAAGAGAGCTGGAGAAGATATAGAGGTAGAGGGTAGTTGGGATTATTCCAACAATTCTAACAAAAAATATAGGGGGCCTCTCAAAATATACAGGCTACTCCTATTATGAGATCTATGTCACAATTTGTGATAGGGGCTAATAAATGCCCTTTGGGATCAAACAAGGTTAGAAACCTATCTATCAATAATAAATTCCCTCTTGGAAGACCATAACTAGATGCATTGCCTCCACCGAAGGTGCATAGCAAGGCCAACCACCGATACTATGAAGGAAATGATGATCTCTCTTTAAATTTCAATAAATCCATAGTATATAATGAAGGAGATAAAATACATAATGCAAGCCCTACTTCTACTAGGCTCCCTTGTAAGGGGATATCAAAGGAAATACCTAGAAAAATCAACCTAATAAAATGACTAGGGTTTCTAATGGTATTTAGACCCCTTCATGCCCTAAGATTCCAGTCAACAATGACAAACATGGAAGCTTTCCAAATAATACCAATTTGGTCTCTATGGTGATGAGATATGTTTAGATAGAAGGGATGTTGCATCACAATAGGGAGCATTTCATATTCATGAAATGGTGTGGTCTAGAATCCCTCATGACCAAGATTGTTGCCTGGTTGCTAGAGGTATTTAGAGACCAGGTAAGTATTACTATCCTAGATGGAAATTTTTCTTTCTCTGCACTCTATTAAATTTTTAATTAATATAGATTTGAACACTACACTTATTAATCCTTTAAAATTAATAACTAATAGTTCCTTATGTCCTTTAAAACCATAATTCTATTTAGGTTATATTCAAGATGTAGATGTATTTAATCATGAAACCGATGCTAATAGATGAGACTTCATGATTGCAACACCTAAAACAACTAATTTATGTTCATATTTTTCTTTCAAAACACAATTGGATGATAACACATAGGTTTGAGGCTTCATGATTGAATATTCTCATCTTTCTTTGAATCCTAGATGTCATTTTAAAGGTGAGCATCCTGATAAAACCATATCTAAATACCCAATAGAGTATCCTATAGATACCAACCTTAATATTGAAAAGGAAATCCATACCAAGTGTAATAATTTAATTCCCATCCCAAAAATTGCAATATCAAAGATACCCATGGTCCATGGACAATAATTTTAAAACTTTCACTAATAATAGTAATCTCTCTAAATCTAATGCTACCCTGATCAGATCTCTTTCAATTGAAATAGAACCTCTTATTAATCTTGACATTGAGGAAGTGAAAATAGTTGAAGGTATAGACATAAAAAATGATAAAGAAATTGAAATCTCTTTATTAGATATGAATATGTCAGTTTCAGAAGTAAAAGACCAATTTTTAATACAATAGAGAGGTTTTAATCAAGATGAAACATGAAGGAGGTTGGCTTCACAACTGAGAATACATAGGAGGGAGGAGAGAATCTACAAAAGGAGGTCCTGAAAATGGTTGTGGGCAATTTTATAAAAGATATTGATGACGATGATTAGTTATAGGAATTCAAAGAAAAAGACATTAATTCTTTAACTGCTATGAACAAACATCAGACTTAGAAAGATATAGTTAAAAGATTGGAAGAACATACATTTTTCTTGGAAACATGATAAATGATATCACAATCATGCACAATGAGGTTAAAGATCAGTTAATACATTTGCACAATCTAGAAAATCTAAATTATTTACAAAAATATGAATTGAAAGGGAAATCAAAAAACATAGACTTTGGTGAGCAGATTGAGGAAATTCTTAGAACTTTGGTTGAGGATACATTAGGGAACAAAACTTTAGTACAAGTAGAAATGGAAATCCTTTGCAATACCACATGATTAGTACCTATTATAGTTATAGATCAACAAAAGATGAAAATGGAAAATACTTTTTGAACTATATGAAGATAATAATATAGATAAAAATAATGAGAAATATATAAAAAATGGTAAGGAGACTAAAACTAACTTGGAATCAAAGGATCACGATGAAAAAATGTTTGCAAACAAAAAGAGAAAGAGTATTAGGAATGAATTGGATTTAGAAAATGAGTTACTAGAGGATGTTCAAGATATTTACGAGTTCCTGAATGGTTAGAATCTAATGCAGAAAGGAAACTAGGAATTGAGGATAACATTGAGGGGTTGGATACTCTTATTATTTCCAAATCATTAAGTAAGCGAGGTATAAAATATATTTTACAAAATTGAGAAATACAGATGGGGAGGAAGAAAATTAGAATAAATTAACTGATTTGTTTCATGTAGCAAAGGGGAAGTTCCTATTATACACTGGATTTGCACCTCTGATCTCAAGCTCTCGTAGTCTTGATAATCCAGTATAACATGGGAATCATCTCAAGGTTGTGGGACCTCTTGCTAACTGAGATGAGACCTCTATATTCTAGGCTAGATCCTCTTGGATAGTCACCTAGATTTTCTCTTAGACAGGAAATGTAAACTTTGAGGGGAAAGGGATAGAAGGAGTGCATGGAAAGGGAAATAACAAAAAGAAAATCTACCTACTAGGTGATGCACTAAAACTAGGGTTTGGATCTTCATATAAAGGAATGAAACCAATGGAGGAATCAGGTCTAATAGGTTACCACTCACTAGATAGGCTTGCATAAGTATTTCATAGGAAGGACTAAATAGAAGACTCAACCTATGACCTGCAAAAAAACATCCTCCTCTGCAACTAGGTGTAGGAATGAGACAAGACTGCTAGGGGCTATAGTATACCCACAAAACATCTAAATAAAATCAGACATAGTAACACACAAATCACAGAAAGTGAGAGGGACTAGGAACCCCAATCTCCATTAACAGCATTCATAAACCTCAATCCAATAAGAGATAATGCAAACAAGGAAGCACAAGGACATGAAGGATTGTCATAAACTACCTCTGCAATATTTGTATTATCAATGGGAATTTATAGAATGTGGAAAACTAGAGGGCAAGAAGAAATGCCATAGATAGGTTCCCAAGAAAAGAGCCCTTTTCCTTTTTACAAAATGTCAATTCTGAGCTTCAAAAGCTCCAAAAACAAATTATATACATCCCCTGCACGTAGGTAGGAATCCAACTTTTAGGGCTACATAGGTATGCATAAAATAATCTGGCCCTAAAATAGTCACAATCTGATCATAAATGTGTTCTTTGAATATCATGGCCGATCAGATATTTTCCTTGCGTGCCCATGCCTGAATTGATCATGCCTGCTGACAAAAAAAAAACTTCATCCATCTACCTCCCTACAAGCCCACTCTGTCATGAATGTTCAAAAATCCAATCAGATCCTGGAAAGGACCCAAAAAATGGAAGCCTAAAAGATCTCTGCAAACATTCCCAGCTATAATTGCCTTTGGAAATATTAATTCTCAGCTACCCGCGCTTTGCAAACATCTCTGCAGAAGAAAGCCCGCCAGAGAAATCATGCCACCCTTGTAATAGCAATGGTTGCATGATCACATGAGGCCAAAAGGCTTCATGCAATCACGCGACAGCCTTTGAAAACCTACCTCCACCTTGCCACAAAATGACACCTCAAGCCTGCAAAATTTGCCACCTGTCAAGCTTTCCACATGGCCCAATAGGAGTCGACCACACGGCCTTGAAAAGTCAGCGGTCGCATGATCACATGAGGCCAAAAGGCTTCATGTGATCATGTGACAACTCTTAGAAAATCCACCTCTACTTTGCCACAAAAGCTCAAGCTTACGACCTTGAGTAGAAAACACACTGGACTCTTGACACTTGAGCATTTCACTTGGAAAAATAGGGCTGTGGCTGAAAATGGATGAGAGAGAAATTTTGGGCAACATTTTTGGTGACCTCTGTGGGATGTCAGCCTACTAGACATAGACCATTTTCCTTGAAAAAATCCATTGGGCATGGGGTCATCCCTCAAGCACAAAAACTTTTTGATAGGGAGAGGGACAAAAACTGAACTGGAAAGACAAACCTGTGCACATGCACTTCTTGGAAAGCAGGAAACTACTCTAGAAAATAGGGGAAAGAAAATAGGGAAACCTATCCTAACCTAAACTAACCAATGCAGAGACCTAGTTAAACAAATCCATTCATTGGCATGTTGAAGTAGCTACCTTTCCTTCTTAGGATATTTTGCATCGAGCACATGAGGATAGCTATGAAGATAAGAGGCATACAAATATTTGGAAAATGAGGATGCACTGCCTCTACAAAAACAAGATCAAGTTCACTCACCTCAAATGGATCAAATGGAGGTGTCCTAGTGAACTCCTTCTAGGCCAAGTATCTGATGGGGTAGCCTCTTGAAAGTCTGAAGGTAGGACTTTCATTGCTAGTTTCTCCTTTATCTTCATGGGTGCCCTCCATCATAGACAGCCACAACAACTCCTCATCCACAGCTAGGGGACTGTCATCTTCTTCTTCTAAACCAGCCAAGAGCTCATTACAATCAAGCTCCATATACAAGCCATCCATGATGCTTCCCAAATAATCCTTTCCAAGGCTCTGGTTAACTTCTGTACATTGGGAAGCCTCCTCCTCAAAAATGAGATCAAGCTCATGAATTAACATATCATCAGGATCAACCTCTTCTAGCTGCTACAATTTTACAGAGGTGGCTATGATCACATCTTCCTCATCCTACTCAACAAAACTAGGCAGCTCATCTGACAAGTACAAGGCATCCATTATAGAATCAACCTCCTGTTGATGATAGACCTTTTGTTCTGATTGACTTTCAGCCATAGGCAATGGCATGGTCTCTTCTGCATCATCAAAAAAGGGAGGGAGCTCATCATACAAATCAGCCAAGAGCTCATTATAATCATCAATGTCCACCTCCACACCTTGCTACTCATTTTCACCACAGTCATCACTCTGCACTAATACCTCAGATTTCTTCTCCTCTTCAAATAGAAGTTCATCTTCCACCAGTCCTTGCTCAGACACCAAGCTAGTGTCCTTGCAAAGGCTTGGCATCTGACAGCCAAGAGGAAGAGTCCATTGGGGTATCCATATTACTTCATCATCCTAAGAAACCAGAGGGGCCTCTTGGGATAAAAATCTTTCTTGAACGGGCTGCTCTTGCAAGGTGGACTGAACCTCAAGCACAGGCTCTTGAACATAATTTTTTGCCTTAAAATTTGGGATGTGAAACTAAGGGGGAGAGGGGGGAGACAAAGAAGGCATAGAAACTTTAAAGCTTGGAAATGAATGCCTCCTTGGCTCCACATGTGTAGGTTCTTGAGACAAATGGGCCCTCCAGCTTGGAATTTTGGGCCTAGGAGCCTCTTGTTGAGCAATCAGTGATCTCAACCTTGTTGTCTCAATGTCAGCTTAGTGTCTAATCTCTTCTTAAAACTCTTCTGCTTGCTACTCATCAACAAGAGTTTCTATCATTTGGTAAGGAGCTGCCCCTTGCTCATAATTTTGAGCCTCTTTCTCTCTCTTCTCCCTGAGCTCAGATACTTGTTTGACTAAATCAAGCAACAGACTCTTTGCCTCTTGCATCTCCTTGAAGTCTGAGCTTAGAGTCTGCATCTGCTGCTGAATAGGCTGAGAAGGGGAGGGTGGGTGGTAAGCATGATGGGGAAGCTAGCCTTGCATCTACTGTTGTGCCTCTTGTGCCCATGATCCATCTTTCCTGAGAGCTCTCTCATAACTTTGCACAAGGGCAAACTCATTTGGGGCATATTGGATATATTGATACCCTTGAGAAGTATAATAGCTTGGGGTAAAAGGAGGCTTTGGGTGACTTTGGTAAGGCTGAAAACAAGCTGGTTGAGCATTATTCTCATGATAGGATGGTGAGTAACCTGACTGTCCATAGAAACTTGACATGTCTACTCATGCAATTAGTTAGAATTTGAAAATGAAAGCTTGAAAACATACCAACATCTGATCTTTGAAACCAGTAAACTTTCTGGAGTTGCCAAATATGCAGTAAAATGACCTCTTCTAGGCCTGTAGCATGCTACCAGCATATCAGAGATAGCATACCTTGAACATGAATCTGAACTTCAGTCTCACCGGGCGTGCCAGAAATTGTTATACACTAGATTTGTGCCTCTAATCTCAAGCTCTCGTAGTCTTGATAATCCAGTATAACATGGGAATCATCTCAAGGTTGTGGGACCTCTTGCTAACTGAGATGAGACCTCTAAATTCTAGGCTAGTTCCTCTTGGATAGTCACCTAGATTTTCTCTTAGACAAGAAATGTAAACTTTGAGGGGAAAGGGATAGAAGGAGTGCATGGAAAGGGAAATAACAGAAAGCAAATCTACCTACTAGGTGATGCACCGAAACTAGGGTTTGGATCTCTATATAGAGGAATGAGACCAATAGAGGAATTAGGTCTAATAGGTCACCACTCACTAGATAGGCTTGCATAAGTATTTCATAGGAAGGCCTAAACAGAAGACTCAACCTATGACCTGCAAACAAACATCCTCCTCTACAACTAGGTGTAGGAATGAGACAAGACTACTAGGGGTTGTAGTATACCCACAAAACATCTAAATCAGATCAAACACAGTAACACACAAATCATAGAAAGTGAGAGGGACCAGGAACCCCAATCTCCATTAACAACATTCATAAACCTCAATCCAATAAGAGATAATGCAAATAGGGAAGCACAAGGACATGCAGGATTGTCACAAACTACCTCTGCAATACTTGTATTATCAATGGGAATTTACAAAATGTGGACAACCAGAGGGCAAGAAGAAATTCCACAGATGGGTTCCCAAGAAAAGAGCCCTTTTCCTTTTTACAAAATGTCAATTCTGAGCTTCAAAAGCTCCAAAAACAAATTATATACATCCCCTACATGTAGGCAGGAATCCAACTTTTAGGGCTACATAGGTATGCATAAAATAATCTAGCCCTAAAATAGTCACAATCTGATCATAAATGTGTTCTTTGAATATCATGGCCGATCAGATATTTTCCTTGCGTGCCCATACTTGAATTGATCATGCCTACCGACAAAAAAAAAAACCTCATCCATCTACCTCCCTGCAAGCCCACTCTGTCATGAATGTTCAAAAATCCGATTAGATCCTCGGAAGGACCCAAAAAATGGTAGCCTAAAAGATCTCTACAAACATTCCCAGCTATAATTGCCTTTGGAAACATTAATTCTCAGCTACCTATGCTTTGCAAACATCTCTACAGAAGAAAGCCTGCCAAAGCAATCACACCGCCCTTGTAATAACAATGGTCGCATGATTGCATGAGGCCAAAAGGCTTCATGCGATCACGTGACAAACTTTGAAAACTTACCTCTGCCTTGCCACAAAATGACACCTCGGGCCCACAAAATCTACCACCTGTCAAGCTTGCCACATAGCCCAACAAGAGCTGACCACATGGCCTTGAAAAGTCAGCGGTCATATGATCGCATGAGGCCGAAAGGCTTCATGTGATCATGCGATAACTCTTAGAAAATCCACCTCCGCTTTGCCACAAAAGCTCAAGCTTACGATCGCACTGCAAACTTAACCCCAGTTTCACCTCGGGTCACCTTTCTCCTCTAGTCGCCAAGCCACGCAATCTTTCTTAACCTCAGGCACCTATTCAGTGACTAAGCAAAAATCATTGATCTTTGCTTCATCTGACGGCAGTCGCTGAGTCATGTTACCTTTTTGACATATTCCCTTTCATCAGGAGATCACCCAACTAAGGGAAGTCTCATAATCACCGGATAGAAAGAATATTCCTCTTTTTATTGTGAGATTACCTGACCGAACATAGAACCGGGCCCACCTCTAGCTACGTAACCGCACAAAGCTTGCCAACCCTGAGCCCAAAACCAGCACATGTCACTCTCCCATTTGGCTTGATCACCACATTAGCAAACACCTCGGCACCTCGGCATGGACCCACAGCAACACTGCCCGAAAACATGCTAACCGCTGACGGTTCATCACATGGTCGCATGGGCTCAGAAGAGCCCATGCAATCATGCGACCAACCACATGATGCTACCCGATAACCACTAGCGGCACTATCCACTGAACCCCTGCTGACCGCCACCTTGCTAAGAAAACTGGAACCATTGACAGTTTGTCGCATGATCGCATGGGCTCAGAAGAGCCCATGCAATCATGTGACCAACCGTAAAGTGTTAGTCACCAACCATTGGCGGCACCATGGTTTGATTGCTTACCACTTGTCACATGATCACATGTGGCCAGGTGTGTGCTATAAATGTGTCACACTTCTATGGATCATTACATGCAAGGAAATTCAAGAATGAGCCCTCACAAATCGATCCATATCTCCCTAGGCATGGAGTGCAAGGGTTTTTTAAGAATGCTCTCAGCTAGAGCTATTTAGCCTATAACCTTGCTAGTAAACCATGCAATGGGAGATTCAATGAAGACAAGGGCAAGAGTGCCAATATCCTCAAGAATCAAGAATGAAAATGCAATGCAATGCTATGCTAGAAATGGAAATGCAAGCTAAGCTATGAAAGGTAATATGCAAGTGTTACAACCCAAGCTAATTAATCTATGTGAGCTAATCTAGAGCATAGAAATGAAGCTAATCTAAGAAAGCATAAATATGAAGCTAAGCTAAGAATGCAAGAATGAGATGTCGATGCTAAGAATACTCCAAATCTTCAAAAGCTCCAAAGTGACCTAGAAATCCTGCAGCATAAAGTTAGCATAAAAAGTTGGAGATCTAGAATGAAGAAGAGAGCTCTTCTTTTATAGGAAATGAGGAGAAATGGACCATGGAGATTAAGAGACAAAAAGATTTAATCAATGGTGGAGCTTGAAAGGAGAGCAATCCATGTGCACAAGTATCCTCCAATAGGAAAATAGGAGTTGACTTTATGTCCATATAAGATAAAAAGTGTTTTTTCCATTTTAATAAAATAAGAATAATGCTTTATTTGTGCAACTTAGGATAAGAGGAAAAGTGGGGGATTTTTTATTTAATAAAGACTTAGGATAAGATGGTTAGCCCATAGAAAATAATTGAATAAATGATAGAGCTAGGATTTGATCAAGAATAAGCAATTGTTGATTTAGAAAAAGGGGCTAATAGTCTAGATGACCATTTTTAGGTGTATACACCAGGAAGGCCCATGCGATCATGTGACCAACCACTAGGTGTTAACTAATGACCGCTAGTTGTTTTTCTTGACTGTTGATCTTTTGCTGACACCGTATCAATGGTTGTTGCATGATCTCATGGGATCAGAAGATTTCATGCGATCATGCGACAGCCGTCAGATCTTTCGCACTGGCATGGCCTTAGGCACCAGGACCCGCCTGATCAGAGTTGCATGCTTAGGGCTGAAAACACAGAAGGGGTGTCAAAAACACAGAGGGTTTTCAAGCGAAGGTCAAAAACACACCAAATTTTTAGAGCGGGTAGGTCGAAAACACACCGAACTTTCAGACCAAAAGGCAAAAACATCCTGAGCCTACAGAGAGGAGGTCGAAAACACATTGGGTTTTTGACACTTGAGCAGAAAACACACTGGACTCTCGACACTTGAGCATTTCACTTGGAAAAATAGGGTTGTGGCCGAAAATGGATGAGAGGGAAATTTTGGGCAACAGTTCCTTCCCAAGGGAAAATGAGGCTCACTACTTGGAATGTTAGCGGCCTTAATTCCCCTAAAAAATAGTACTTAGACTTAAAGTGCAATATAAATTTATTTAACTCAAAAATATAATTATGGAAAGTTGAATGGGTTGAATTAGTAGGAGCATCAGGAGGATTATATATTTTTTGGGACCCCGAAAAAATAGAATATGAAAATGTTATCTCAAGAAAAACTTGGATGGGGGGAAAGATCAAGAGTGTCAAAATCTCCCTTACATTTTTTGTTATAAATATCTATGGCCCCTTTAGCTCAGCTAGTAAAAAATAATTATCAAGGTAAATAGAGTCCTGAATATTTTTAATAGCTTAACAATGTCAATTATGTTCTAGGTGGGGACTATAAAGAAATTATTGATTGTAGCATAAAATTTTGATGATCTCAATTCCAATCTCAAAAATATTTCAATCAGTGGGTCAGGAAGAATAGATTACTTGATATTAATACTATGAATGGTACTTACAGTTGGATTAATAGAAGGATAAGATTCAATCATATTGCTAAAAGATTAGATAGGTTTTATTTTTAAAGGAGACTTAGGAGATTTTTGTTATACTCTATCCACTAAGATTCTCACCAATGCAGGTTTAGACCGAATTCTTGTCAAATTACTTATTGTTGAAGGAAATAAACCAATTGAGAATCTCCTTAAGTTTGAAATTGTTTGGTACCAACAAAAAGATCTTATGAATTTGCTAGAATAGTGGTGGAAAGAGGAATCCTTTGAAGAGCCTAAAATGTATTGTTTCATATCTAAATTGAAATCCCTTAAAAAATTATCTAGAATGGAATAAAGAATATTTTAGGAATATATTCATAGATATGTTTAAGGTTGAATAATATATTAATAAATTAAATGAAGAAGTAATGAAACATGGAATGAATAATGAAAGCTACTATAAAGAAAAGAAATTATTATCTAAATATGAAGATTTTTTAGTTAAAGAGTCCAAATATACTCGAAACAAAAATCTAGAGAAACCTAGATCTTAGAAGGAGATAAAAACACAAAATTCTTTCAAAACACTAAAAATAGAAGAATCATTAGTAACATTACTAAAATAAAGAATTCATCTCAAATTTTAATAGAAAATCCTAACGACCTATAAAAATAATTTGTAGATTTTTATTGTGATAGCTTGAATAATTATGAATACTCCGATCACAATCCACAAAAAAAAATTTATCTTCCATCCCCAAATTAATTATAGATTTTGAAAATCACTGGTGATATAGTAAATTCACCATGGAAGAAATTAAGAATGCTCTTTTCCAACTTCATCTGGACAAGGCCCTTGGCCCATATGGTTTCCAAGATGCTTTCTTTAAAAAATGTTTGCATTTTTTGGGTAAAGAATTATGGGAGGCTATAGAAGAAAATCTGAACTTAGGAACATTACTTACTGAAATCAATAATACCATATTAATAGTCATCCTCCAAACATTTGAATTGTGACGAGCTAGGTGATTTCAGACCTATTGACTCGTGTAAACCATTTATAAAATTATTTCTAAAGAATTAGCTAATAAATTAAAAAAGAAATTACCTACAATCATTTCTAAGGAAAAAAAACAATTTATTCCTAATAGATCAATTTTTACAGGATTATAATTACCCAATAAATTATTGGTTCTAGCCAAAGTAATACAGAACCATGTATGCTTCTTAAGCTAGATATACAAAAGGAATAAGAAAATGTTTTTGATTAAGTAAAAAAGGTTTTATAGGGTAACTGAAACCCACAACAGAGTATTTTGTAAAAAAGAGAAGCACAAAAACATTACAGAGTAAAAGTTTTTAGTCAACCAAGGAACAAGCCACAGAAGGGCCGAGCAAGAAAAAAGAAAAAAATTGTCAAAACAAGGAAAAAAAGAAAGGGGCCAGAGTGAATTATGCTAAGCTCCTAAGCATGAAAGCCACATTGCTTTTGAGGGCCTCCATTAGTTCAGCAACCTCTTTAACATATTGAAAATCTTGGGGTCCTTGGGGGTCAATTTTCTCCTTATTTTTCCTAGTTCTGGCCCTGGTTCTTTTTCCTAGTCCTTCAATGGGCTCCTTCTCATCCTCCCTTGTCCTTTGATTAGCAATGGTTTCCATTTTTTCTTCCATTTTTTTGATTAACAATTTCAAGTTCTTATTGGACATTTTGAGGATTTTGAAATTTTGCTCGACAATTCCCTTCAGGGTATTCTCAAGGCTAATCATTTTGGATTCCAGGTGCAGAACCCTAGTCTCCAGGGTTTTCTTTCTCTATGTGATGTTGTGTTCCTTGTTGTCTAATCTCTGAATTTTTTCTTTGAGGTCCTCGATTTCATGGTATAGCCATTTGAAAGATGTAAACTAATCCAACATGCTATTCTTGGTGTTGTTGAGGAAAAACATATATGTTTCCTTGGCTTTATCACTAAGAACCACTAGTGAAGGATCTATAAGCTCTTCCTTGTGTATTTTTCCTTCATTGTCCTCTAAAATCTTAGGGTAAATAGTCACCCTAATTATTCCCAGATGTACAGTATTGATGGTGAATCTTCTCTAGACTTTTTCCCTTCCCTAGAATCCTGACTATTATATTCCCCCCAGAGACATCTTCAGTATCTTTTATCCTTATAGGAGACTGGGTTGTACCATGTTTGTCAATGTGGTCTTCTGAAGTAGGGTCGTGATTCTTAATATTGGTGCTAGAAGGGGGCTGAGGAGGAGGGGTATTATCCTCACTAATAGTGAGATCAACTGAGAGGCGGCCTAAGCAGTCCTTCATTGTGTTGGGTTCTTTGACCTATTCCGACACAAATCCCATGTTAGGATTACCCTCATCGTCTTCAGTGTCCATTTCTTCCTCATTGTCTTTGTACTCTTCCTCCGAGTTAACCTCCTTTCTGTCTTTCTTTTTTGAGGGTTTTTCAATTTTGATAGCTCTCAAGGGTTGCTTCTTGGAAGGGGATCCCTTATTCCATTTCTTCTTTTTGACATCCTCATTGTCATCAGAGAGTATGCCATCAAAAGTGCCTGAAGGAACATAGTCTGACCCTGAGACCACACTTTTAGCTTTGTTGTCCTCTATTTCCTTGCCCAGGACTTGGGCTTTAAAGAATTCATAAATCAAAAGAAGTAATCCTTCATCCAGGGTGGGGTTAGCAATATTATTTTCTCTAAAACCATTGGTATTCTTGTTTATAGAGGAGTATAGATAAAAAGTAATGGAAATCTTGTTTCCATGCCTAAAATGATTCAGGAAGACAAAATGATAGGTGTGAATTCTATCAAACCTAGTGTCCAGGGTGACACATGAGATGAGGGCCTTCAAAACATACTGCCATAGCATCTTCAAGCTCCCAAGTAGGTAGTAAGTGCCCGACTTGACAATAGCATTCATCTCCTAGTCGTCTCTCACAAACATTTTGACAGCATTGTCTGATATTTTGTGGTCTCTGTCATATTTTGTTTCGACAATGGAGATGCTAGTGACCTATGAGATAACCTCCTCAGTAATAGTGAAATACTTACCCTCTATCTCCACCATCCCTTCATTCCAGGTTTTGACAAAGATTTTGGTGATTTCCTTCCTGCAACCATGGAGTCTTTCTATAAAAGTGGTGATATCCCCTTTCTGTAAGGCATTCCATACTTTTGTGTGCTTCTTTTATTTCTCACTATTGTTCTCTGGCTCCCTTCTATGTCTTTCCCCAACCATGGGCTTTTTCTAGGCTCTGGTTTCTCTCTGGTTTTGGCGTACTTTGATTTTTTTCATCTTTCTAAATTCCTTAGCTTTGGGATTTCTAAAAGTTGGCTTTTGGAGATAATTACTAATTTTGGGGATGGAGACCCAAAAAGCATATGGAGGCAAAACATTGTAATTACTCATGCTTTTTCTCCCTAGCTCATCATGAGTGAAATTACTCCTCCAAAAAACTTGTTTGCAATTATAATTATCTTTAATTATTGCATCAGTACTTTGGAGATTGTCTCCGTCTAGAGAATCCACTGCAACGTCAGGGAAGGCATCAACATGGGTCCAACTAATGTTAGCATCCTTGCTGGTGGCCTAAATGGTTTTCATGTCAGCAGCCTAGATGGCAATTATTGTCATTACATGATGAGAATGGTCAGCTATAGGAAGATTGGCCCATGAAGCAACAAAGGTGTTGACTAAGCCAAGACCAATGCCATGTCTGTGAACCTGGCCATGAATGAAGTTTCCATTGTTGTTCCATTTAACTTCATGCATGGCTCTAGATTCTTCTTTGATTACTACTGAATAGATTTGAGAGAAGTTCTTCAAATGGGTTCCTTTGAGATTTTCCTTCTAAGTTATTATGCCCTGGTGGAATAAGTTGTTAGGTCTAAGAGCACATATTAGTTTTGAAACTTTTTTCATGTGTGAGAAAATGAGCCCACAGGGGTTCCTTAGATAAACTAACATTTCTTATTGGGGGTGCAGGTAGCCTAGATGGTTCTCTAGGTCCCATCTGTGATATTCATGTTGGCTTCCTCTTTCCTAATCTGACTAGCTTTCTTTCTACCTGGGGATTTAATTTTAGCCCCAACGTCTGCTCTGTTTCTGCTCCTGGTAGCTATAGGAGAAACTAGAGAGGGGTCTCTACTTTTGGTTCTCTTTCTACCTTGAACCTTAGACCAACCCTCTTTAACATCTTTGTATTTAGCAAAGAGTTCCTCCATCTTGGTGAGCTACCTTGGAGATATGGTTCCTAGAAGAAATTCCATTTGTTGGACTTTGTTTAAGTCTCATGTCTCAAGGCATAGGAAGGAATCTAAGGGGCCATTGGGTTTGTCCCTAGAAGGACTAGAAAACCTTTCTTCCAGCAGGGAATCAAGGGAGTCCAGGATGATGGAGATGAAGATAGAACTTGGGCACGAGTCACCTCCTTCCATCAAACCATTGTCTCTATTTTCAATCATGGTGTCATTCTGAATGTTAACAACCAATTCTATGCCTTTTGAAGGGGGAGACACCTCTCTGAATACGACAAAGTTGATTGGAGGTTCTTTTGTAAATTTTTTGAGGCCTTTAGCTTCTCTATCTGCTAGATAAATATGATCTTTACTTTTTTATCAACACACAAGATATCTATCATTTTCAATGGAAGCCCTAAAGGTTATTTTTACATCTCGTGGGGCATCAAGCAAGGGGACACCATCTCACCATTCATGTTTATCATAATGGTTTAAACCCTAGGGAGATCTATTAACATGGCTCATTAAGAAGGAAAGATATCCCAAGTTAAAATCATAGAAAATGTACCTAATGTTACTCACCAACATTTTGCAAATGATATTATTCTACTTGGATAAATTACTAAGGAAGTGACTAAAAACTTCAAAGATATTTTGTCACTTTATATGGAAGCCTCAAGTGAAAAATTCAATGTTGAGAAAAAAAAAAAAAATTCCTAAATACAAAACCCAGAGTTGAACAACAAGTATGGAACATCCTTGGATTTAGAGTGAGATATCTTCCATGTAAATATTTGGGAATCTCTTTAGACAACGATACCTAAGTAAACAAACTCGAGGATCCAATTTCTGTCAAAATGAATAATAGGATGGAGAATTGGAAATGCATATGGATATCAAACACTAGTAGAACCACAATGATTAAATTAATTTTATCATGTATTCCTATATATCAAATTTTAGTATTTCCCCTATTTGATAATGTAAAGAAAATTTTGGACAAAAAACTATGTAATTTATTATTGCAGGGTACATCTAATAACAATAAGCTAGCTCTAATTAAGTGGGAAATTATGTAAACCTCGATCAGAAGAGGATTGGAAATTAAAAATATATGATGGTAGAATAAAGCATTAGGAAAAAAACTTGTATGGAAAATGTTTTGGGAACTCGAGAGGAAATGAACTTTCGTCCTCCTCAGTAAATATATTCTTGAGGCTAAACCAATCAATCTCTTCAAAACAAGGAATCCCCCTAAAGGATCCTGAATATGGAATTTCTTTGTGGAATTTATGGATCTCATCAATGATAATTTAACATGGGATATTGGGAATGGAGATAACGATCTCTTCTGGGAAGATTCATGGGCTGAACATACCTCAATGAACTATATGGTACTTTCTATCAAAACCAAAGATATTTTAGCACAATTCTATGGTAAAAAAATTAGAGATTATGTTTCCATTCCCTCAGGTAATCCTTCTTTAGGATCGAAATGGAAATCTTTAAACAATGTTCCACTTTTTCCCAATGAGAAATCAAACCTTATTAATATTCCCATCTCTAGACCCCTAACCCTTAAATATAGAATAGATAAATTATCACAGGGTGGTTATAATAATGATATTTAATAATAGTTAATGCACAACACTTGAAAGATATTTATATACCACTAAATTTATGTTGGAATAAAGTATTCTCTCTAAAGGCAGGCATGTTTTTATGGGTTTCCCTATAAAAATGGATTTTATCAACTGAATGGTTTAATAAATTATGATTTGAAGGACCATCCACATGCCCTTTATGTAAACATCATGAGGAATCAGTGGATCACATCCATCTTAGTTGTCCTTATGCCATGGAATGTTGGATCTGGCTTTGTAATAAATTAAATTAGAAAATGGTAGAAAGTGAAGCATTGATAGAAGGTTTGATGTTAAATAAATATCTAGGTATTAATTGTTAGCATGAATGTTGATGGTATTCCTATGGGGGAGTATCATAGTGTTAGAAGTAGGGAATACTAGGAGGGGGGGGTGAATCAGTATTCTAAAAGGTTTTACTTTCACCCAATTATGGATATAACAGATTATCTTAATGCATGCATAACATAGAAAACTAAACAACATGCATAGCAATAAAACAAATGAACTCATAACACATTATTTGTTCTCAAGGAAACCCTAGCCAAGGGAAAACCCCGGCGGGGATGGCACCCACAAAGATCCACTAATAAAAAGTTTCATGTTAAGGACATTGATCCTTTTAGGAGCCTATTACATGCATATAGTGTCTCAGTCCTGATTAAGGGACTATAAGCCTTGTTAGAAGCCTCAACCCTGCTAGGAGTTGGTAGTACAAAATATGATTACCAGATGAGCCCACTGCCCAAACAAGTAATATATAATATTTACTGGTTACAAAATAGGTCAAGGTACATAACCTTATACTACTTGTAACTTCACATCAATGTCTCTTCACTTTCTCTTTCACTATTTCTATTACAACAACATCATCAATCTACTTACAATTACATCATTACATCTCTTTATACAAGTTATTAAGATTAATAACTCTTACAGTCGGCTTGTCATAAACATTATACAAAATATATCTTTACCCAAGGGTTAAAATCTAGGATGTTGTCCCTTTATATTTTTAAGACATTATTTTGATAAAAAAAATAATCCCTTAACTCTTTACCAATTCCGTCTTCATATTCTGTCCTATCGGCTTAACACTGTCTGTAGTTAAACTATCATAACTTCTTCCGTACATGTCATACTAACTTGCACTCTAAGGTGAGTCTACTATAGTCACCATAGTATCTATGTTCAAGTGCACAAGAACTAAACTTACTCCAATCAACATCGCTAATCAAAACTATCTTCGGGTACACTGGCAAAAACACTATCTCATACTTAGACAATTTTGCATTGCGCTTTGTCATACTTTCTCTTTGTCCTGTGCAATCTTCATGTAGATCATATGTTTCCATAATGACAACATCTATGTATATAACTCATCCAAATTTCCAACAATCTCCCCCTTTGTCATTGGTGGCAACATATGAGAAATTGCCTAAGTCAAAACCTTCAAAAATCTCAAAATTGTGGCCATAACAAAAATATGTATATACTATCCTTATAACTCCATAAATCTTATCTATATACTATACTCCCCCTAGGTGTATACATCCTTATCATATTTAACAATTACTCATAACAATTGTATGCTATATATCTCTCCCCCTTTGACAACAATGACAAAAAAAAAGGTAAGGAGGGTGACAAAACTATGTTCAAACAAAAGTTATACCTTGCTTCAATATTGCAAAGCTGGTAGGCTTGCAACATAATCTAAAAATTTAATATTCATGGCCTCTAACTCTTTCTCCCATGCATTCTTAATCGAATCTACAACACTGAGTAGTGTGCACAATCCATAAGATGCAATTTCATAGGCTTGAAGATTCTCAAAACTAAACTTCTGAAAAGATGTCTTGGATGAAAGACATTCTTCCATCTGTCCTTCAACAGTGCTCAATTTGATAGAAACATGCTTTCTTAGAAGAGTGAATCTTTTCTGCTTCCTGTCCTTGTCATCTTGTAAAATCCTTATCTCATCATAAAGCTTGCAAATTTTCTTTTCAATATCATGTATCTTCACATTGGGGCTTGAAAGAAGACATACCTCTACTTGAATTTTTGCTTCTTTGATCTTAATCTTCTGCATTTATTCTACTATAAGGATCTTAGATTTTGTACACTGAATGTACAAAGTTTTACCTCTATCTAGATTCCTTCTCAAATCTTTTATACAGATATCAAGACTACTGATATTCTGGCTTATGTCTGGAAGTAGTTTGGCCTCATAGGCTTCTTGTGCCTTCACCTTAGCTATATCAGATAAGTTGGTAAACTCATCATCAAATGTGTTCATCACTTTCTTTGCTCTTTCAAGTGGGTCTACCTCTGCAATTTGTGTGGTCATAATACTTTGTAACTTCTTAGTTAATTCTTTTAGACATGCTTCAAGGATTTTCACTTTCTTGTTCTTCCCAATAAGCTTATTCAAAGATGTGATCAATTCCATCTGATCATCATCATCTACTTCTTTACCCAAAATTTCAAATATAGATCCAATTTGAGTTTTCTTACTAGTAGGACTAATTTCTTCTTGACTAGGGACTGCTTCTAGCTTTTTTGTCTCTTTAGGCTCTTCAATCCTTGTGTCTCTCTATTCTTCTCCTCTAGCATTGTCTTGCTCTTCAAAAGATGAATTTTCAACAATGTTCTCAAGGTTGTTAAAAATATTATCATCACTATCCAGAGTGATCTTGGTTCCTTCCACATTCATAGTTTCATCTTCAATGTTGATGGCTGGTGGAGAGGGAATATCCTATTGTTCTACTTCCTTTACTTGCTCTGTGGGTTCTGTTGCATCTAATTGTTTCTCAACACTTTTTGTCATCACTTTAACTATTTCTAGTTTTGTTTCCTTGTTGATTTCTTCATAATTACCTCCCATAATCTGAATTGTTCTTTTCTTGGTTCTCAAATGGGTGTTCAGATCCTTCATGATCTATTTGAAGTGTTCTTTTCAGATTTTCTCTAATTCTGATATCTTCATCTAATGCTCTAAGTGTTCTTTTCATGATCTATTTGAAAAGATCCTTCCTAACAAGATTTTCTCTAATTCTGATATCTTCATCTAATGCTCTTTTCTTCCTTTTTACTAACTTTTCATAAAAATCATCAGGTATCTTACCCTAAATTGTATCAAACTTTCTATCAATCAATATCATGTATTTCACCACTGCATTTTCAAGGTTCAATCTTTCTGCATAATCATAGAGGTCATAGTATTTCTTCATCTTTGACAAGTCTCCATCTTGTATGATTTGCACATTAACTTTTTCAATTCTAGGTTTCCAAATTTTCTTCTTAACAGGGGTCTCTTCATCATCTTTAATTTTTGCAATCTTTCTTTGAACTAGTACTAAAGTCTTCTACCTTTTACCCGGTCCAGTAGCAATCTCTTTCACTCTTTTACCAGGTGTAGAAGAGCATGATCTAGAGGACTTTCTAACTTCTTGATCTTTCTCTATTTCTTCCACTTTCACTTGTATGTCTGCTTGTTGTGCTGCAACTGATGATAAAGGTGGAATAGACAAAACTTCCTTTTGTCCTATGTCTCTAATTGTTGTTGTTGTCTATTTAGCTATCAAAAATTCTTGTTCATACATTCTTGTGTCCTTTAATATCTTCTTGATTGGACTTTCAACTCTTTTCTTTGATTTTTTCTCTTCTAAGATAGTCTTTACAGAGTTGAAGTTCTCTTCAAAGGTTCCAAACCTATTTCTGTGAATGTCCATCTTGTATTTAAGCAATCTACTTACATATTCTTCTATTTCAATATCAAAGATTTCATAACCAAGAGGGTTTATGAATTCTACTCTAGGTTCTACTGCTTCAATGTATGTAAAGTCAGTATCAACCATAAAGCATATCTCATTCTTATACTTTTCTACTAAAGACTGAGGTATCCTTGATTTGCTTGACATCAAATTTTGAAATGTTTTAATCACCAACACTGCACTCTCATTGACCTTGTCAATAAGATGTCTCCTATATACTTTGTTAATCCTTTCCATTGTAGTGTTACCATCATTCCAATCATCACCAATGGTGTATAGAAATATTCTTAACAAATGGAAAAACATATAAGTGATCAATGATGAGAATCTAAACTGAGAGTACTTAGTCTTTTTTATCTTTTCCAAATTCTCAAACAACTGAATTCTCAAAATTTCACACATATCAACTTGTACTTTATCAACACACATCAAATAGGCTACATGTATCATTCCTACTGCCATGTCATCTTCTCTTGAGTTAGCACAAAACTTAGTTGTAAGGATCTTGCACAAATATCTAACATCATCTTGTTGTACCTTACTAATTACTATTCCCCTGCCATTGTAAGATGAATTTGTGTTGTCTATAATTGTTTTCCACATGTTCTTCTCATTCAAAGGAATGGCTCCAATTTTAGATAGACCAGTTAGCTCATGAATTAGGTCAGTTGTGATATCTATCACTCTGTCATCTAACGAAAACTTTCCATTGTGAATTCTGCTTAAAATTATCTTGGTACATTCTTCATTGTCAAACTCATATTGTAGAGAATACTTAATAATATCATTATCTTTCAAATGTTCAAACCCTACTTTCAATGACATATCTTGATTGTAAATCTTTTCATATTCTATAGAAAAATCACTATCACTGAGAGTCTAAAGCTTGCATCCCAAATAGCTTCTAACATTTTCTAGATGTAAAACTCCGTCTAGTACAGATGATAAAGCTAACTTAGGATCTTCCTCCAAGGGTTCTACTGGTTCCCTTTTGACTTTAGGTCTAATCTTATCCCTTACATTATGAATGAATGAAACATCCATGACTTCTACAAATTCCTTAACCAATTTAGAGAACTGCTAAGTAAAATACCTCCATTTCATGATTTAGGACTTGCGTAGATTCGACACGAAAATGCTTCACCAAATCCTTGCAAAATACTTTCAATCACTGTTCTTTGATCTCCTTAGAACTTGTATTCTCTTTGATGATCAAATATTACCAATCATAACCTTTTATCATTTCAATCTCACATAGATCTGACATCGCATTCAATTCCTTTTCCACTTCTTTCCAAAAATTTGTTTATGCTTACCTACAAAAGTTAAAACTTCTTGCGATCTTGCAAAACATAATATTTTTCTATGCACTCTTAACCATAGCATCAATACATCATATACTACCTTGCATTAACTACGCACAACTCAATTCATCATATATCAACTTCTACACTAATCTAAGTTCCTATTCTACTTTAATTTTCATGAATTAAGTACTTTGAGATGGGTTAGGTAGAGATTAATTCTTACCACTTGATACTTCACCTTTCTAGTTAACTTCAATGTTGAATGTCTCTCCTTGATCTATTCTTTTAACAAACTTCACTTCTTGTGAATTACTACAACATCCTTTCTAACTATTACTTGCATCTTTATTTCTCCTTGCATGACTTCTAGGGTTAGGAATAGGATGAAAAACTTTATTGTTCATTCTGCAAAACCATGTTGTATGTCCAATCTTGTTACATATCTGACAAACTATTTCATTGTTTCCATATCTTGGTCCAGGCTGATTGATCTATGATCTTCAGTTTCTAGCACTATGTCTGACTTTGTTGCATCTATAACATACTACTCCATTTCTCCTATTCATATCTTCAGTAGGTCTCTTATCTGCATGGTTAGTATTCCTAGACATTCTACTACTATTATTATTCTCAACAAATTTAGGTTTTCTACATTTAATAGATCTATGTCCAAAGCCATGACAATTATAACAATAACCATTAAGAGGTTTAAATTGCTTACCTGTGCAATCTTTCATCATATGACCAACATTATTACAAGTAAAGCTTCTACCCTTAAACTCTCTTTGCATACCTTTAGGTGACTCCTCTTGCTTAGGTGGTTCTTCTTCTTTAGGTGTATCTTTAGATTTGTCAATTTCATCAGATTTCTTTTCATCTATGCTTTTAGAAATTTTCAGATCTAGTTCCTTGCTTTCTTCATTTTCTTTAGATGTGTTAAATCCAAGACCAGTTTTATCATAGAATGGTTTTTGATAGACAATTGTTCATCAATCTTCTCACTAGTTGAATATAGTCTTTCAAGTTGTTGCTTAGATTGAGTTAGTTCACCTTTCACAATTGTATTGTATTTCTCAAGTTTGACATACTACAAATTGACTTTCTCAAGTTTAGATGTTACTTTACCAAGTTTAGATTTTAGCCCTTCATTCTCAAGCTTCAGATTTTCATTCTCAGATCTCAAATTTGCTTTGTTCTTGCCAAATCCATCTTTCAGACTTAGCTTCAGATTTTCTATCTTCAATTCATGTTTAAGGATCTCATTTTCTTTTTCTAGGTTGTCATCACAATCTTCAATTTGAATTTCAGATTCCTTTTCTGATTTTAGATCTTCCAACTTGTTATTTAGTTTCTCAATGAGGTTCTTTGCATCATCATATTTTCCTTTTAGAGTGTCTCTTTCTTTAGTAAGCATATCAATCTGTTCAAGAGCTTCTTTAAGATTCTTCTATAGCTGATCCATATCCATAGAGATCTTACTCAAGTTGCTAGGCTTTCCTTGAATGATTATTTTCTGAGTAACCTAGCTCTGATACCAATTATTATAAATAGGGAATACTAAGAGGGGGGGGTTGAATCAGTATTCTACAAAAAATTTCTTTTGCCCAATTATGGATATAATAGATTATCTTAATGCATGCATAACATAGAAAAGTAAACAACATGCATAGCAATAAAACAAATGAACTCATAACACATTATTTATTCTTGAGGAAACCCTGGCCAAGGGATAACCCCCGTGGGGATGGAACCCACAAAGATCCAATAATCAAAAGTATCATGTTAAGGATGTTGACCTCATTAGGAGCCTATTACATGCATATAGTGTCTCATTCCTAATTAAGGGACTATAGGCCTTGTTAGAAGCCTCAACCCTACTAGGAGTTGGTAGTACAAAATATGATTACCAGATGAGCCCACTGCCCAAACAAGTAATATACAATATTTATTGATTACAAAATAGGTCAAGGTACATAACCTTATACTACTTGTAACTTTGCATCAATGTATCTTTTCTTTCTCTTTTGATATCGCTATTACAACATCATCTATATACTTACAATTACATCATTACATCTCTTTATACAAGTTATTAAGATTAATAACTCTTACAGTCGGCTTGTCATAAGAATTATACAAAATATATCTTTACCCAAGGGTTAGCATCTAGGATTTCATCCCTTTATATTGTTAAGACATTATTTTGATAAACAAAATAATCTCTTAACTCTTTACCAATTCTGTCTTCATATTCTATCTTGTCAGCTTAACACTATCTTCAGTAAAACTATCATAACTTCTTCCGTACATGTTGTACTAACTTGCACTCTAAGGTGAGTCTACTATAGTCACCATAGTATCTATGTTCAAGTGTGCAAGCACTGAACTTACTTCAATCAACATTGCTAATCAAAACTATCTTCGAGTACACTGGCAAAAACACTATCTCATACTTAAACAATTTTGCATTGCACTATGTCATACTTGCTCTTTGTCTTGTGTGATCTTCATGTAGATC
Organism: Chamaecyparis obtusa; assembly: GCA_027943335.1. Classification (NCBI taxonomy): domain Eukaryota; kingdom Viridiplantae; phylum Streptophyta; class Pinopsida; order Cupressales; family Cupressaceae; genus Chamaecyparis; species Chamaecyparis obtusa. Next base: position 51,592 of record BSBK01007934.1, read on the forward strand.
ATATTTTTCCATAAGAAAAACATATATGTATCTAACTCAACCAAATTTCCAACACATAGTAATGATAAAGCCATGCTACATTGGTTATGTGTTGCATTCATGATAAAGTTTTTCATTTATGGCAACATATGCTATTGACTGGATTGTTCAAGAGCTTGCAGAGGAGGTTGCAGAGAATTGTACAGACACAATAAAGTGAATCAGCACATGCGCACTTACAAAGAGAATTTTAATGATGTCTTGGATCACCATCTGTGATAAAAAATACTTATGAGTTGATCTGACAGAGTTATGACTGAATTACTAATGACTAGTTTTTAGGAGACAGTAAATGTGTTTTCATAGAGTTGATTGTAGAACTAGATAGCACTCATGGTTGTTTGAGTTATGATGTGCAAACATAGGTTCATGTTGGACATTAGCTTGAGATATTACTATGATCATATGGCATCATGATCATACAGGTGGCGTCAGCTATGATGTATGCATTGGCAATGACCTATTTGAAGGGCAACTTGGAACATGTTTCAAGTAATATGATATGCGAGCTTAATCAATGGATCTAAATGATTAATTGATGTAACTACTATATTGTAACATTGTAAGAGATGTTGTCTACATCTTCGCATGGGTCTATTTGTATTTTTTAAATAGGATTTAGCCTATTAAGGCCAACTTGGATATAATTGTTGTAATTTATATATAAGGATTGAAATTCTTGGAAAATATGTGTGAAATTTCATATGCAAGATGCAGAGGTGAATGTAAGCTTAAGGTGGAGCTTTCTTAGAAGTGATAGAAGGATGAATGCAATTTTAGAATAGAATTATCTCAGACTTGAAGTTGCAAGGTTTGGAGAACCTAAGGGTGGCTTTAACTCTCAAATCTCTTGATCAAGTTGATGCATTATACACCCCTAATAGGGTAATTTCCTTTAACAGGGCTAGACTCCTAACAGGTTTGATTCCTTGATTGGGATCTCATTGTAAAGACTCCTAAGAGGGTATGTCCTTAATCAGGACCCACCTATTGCAATACTTGGCTTCTAACAGGGTCATAACTCTTAACAAGGTTATTATACTTATAGTGCAGATATTTGTGGGTACCATCCCCACCGAGGATTTTCCCATAATAGGGTTTTCCTCAAAAAAAAAATGGTGTTATGAGCTCTTCAATATTTGTTTATGTTGCATGGTTATTTATCTTGTACTATATCTTTATATGTTGTTTGAAATATAGAATGTATTATAACATTGATTCAACCCACCCTCTTAGTGTTACCAAATCCTAACAATTTGTATCAGAACATCGGGCCCCTGAAGGAAAATCTTAATAGTCTTGGGGAGATCAAGATGAATTTGGAGAACTTGAAGAAAAATTACAAAATGGAATTAGAAGATGTGGACATTGGTAATGCAGATAGAGTGGATATAAAACAAAAACTAAGAAAGGAAGATAACTTCATCAAGAAGTTAAAGTAGTAGCTTGAGCATGAAATAAAATTAAGAGATGATCTCATGGGAGCACAGACATAGGAGCTATCAGATCAAGATCTAATTGAAAAACTAAGACATGAAAAGGATTCCTTGAAGGATGAACTGGAAGTCACTAAATTAAACCTGATAAAAGAACTTGATACTCAAAGAAGGGAAAAATAAAATTTGCAAAATGAACTATCAGACATAAGGGACAAATTGCAAACTTTGGAGAATGAGCTGAGCACACTAAAAACTAAGTATGACAAGGTAGAAATATATTTCATCACCATCACTGGTAAGCTTGATCAGACCAACGGTCACATAGAAAAACTTCATGAGATTCAAAAGAAATTAGATGAGCAAATGGACATGCATAAACTTGTTGGAGACATGACAGGGGTAGGATTCAATGAAAATCCTAATCAGAGGAAAGATAGAGTTGTGGTAAATCTTCATTCATGTAAGAAGTCAGATTATGAGGCTATGATGGTAGAGCTTGAGATACCTCCTTGCAAGGATAATGTCAAGGATCGTAGTCATGAAAACCAATTAAATAAATCAACTAAAAAAAGGTATTCCTAAGACCAAGTTTAATGGTTTTTGTTTTAATTGCTATTTGTATGGACATAAGATAAGAGAATGTAGAAAGACATATATGAGGTCTAGCATACCTACATATGATCACCTGAATGATTTTGTCAAAAAGGAAAAAAGAGAAAATTTTAAATGAGGCAAATATGAAAAAAATGAATGTAGTAAAAATACAGAGCATAGACAAACTCAAGATAATGAAGCAAGTAAAGAAAATGATGCTATGCAAGACAATAGCTCTAATTCCATTATGGATGAAGTCAAAAATACAATGGAAGAGGTTAAGAAACCCTTTACCAGACCTAGAAAGATTGTATGCTACAAATTCAATAACTTTGGTCATATTGCCAAGTACTACAAGTTGCAGATTAACTACAACCAATTGAAACCTAAGATTTAGTGACATGCTTCAAATGAAACAATGATGGACATGTTGCAAATTATTGAAGATTTAAAGAACCAGTAAAGAATTCCTTCAAACCATTCGCAAAATAAAAGGAAATGAATGAAGAATAAAAAGAACTAGCAAAACTAAAAGCAAAATTCAAGGAGAAATGGACCAAACAGAATGAACCTCTTGAATTTGAAGTAAAAAAGGATGAAGAGAAGAGTGAAAGCACTCACAAGAGTCCTAAGAGTCTTGTGGAATCAATAATAGGGTGCATTTCCTCACCATGTTTTTTATGGTAAATGTATGCCTTAGGGGGAGCATGATAGATTAACACCAGTCAGATACAAAACCTCTCTATGGATGAGTTAAGCTATGCGAATTTGAAAACATCTTAGTTACTATGTTATGGGATCTTGGAAAAGATCACATATGGTCTAGAGATATCTGTGAGAAGATGTACCAGTTTGAGCCAACACTAGTTTTTTGCAGCTTTATGGGTAGTTTTTGGGACTTGTGCCAAATTATCTATAAGGATAGTAATGTGGCCAAACTACTTACCATTTACACTGAGATCAAAGAGCATTGGAGAGAATCAATCAATACAACTGTCTATACAATGAATAGAATACAAATCAGAGAAGGTACATGCAAGATACCATTTGAGCTATGGTATGGTAAAACACCTACTGTTAGTTATTTCAAAAATTTTGGAAGTAAATTCTACATTAAGAGAGATGAATGTATAGGAAAATTTGATTCTATAAGTGATGAAGGATTATTCATTGGATACTCTACTAACAGTAATGCCTATAGATGTTACAATCTTAGAAATAGGAAGCTAATTGAAAGTGCTAATGTGAGAGTAGATGAAAAGTTTTAAGTTAGAGAAAAATATTGTGGCCCTAACCCCTATGAGATTTATTTTGAAAACATGAGTACAAATCAGAATAATATGCAGACAATAAAAAGTGAGAATGAAGCATCACATGATGTTTTGGAAATTGACAATGGCATAAGTGTGGAATTAAGGGAACAAACCACACCCAAATATGTTCTAAGAAATCATCCTAAAGATCAGATCATTGGTGACAATAGCAAAGGAGCTAGAACAAGATTTCAAAATAGAGAACAAAGGTCAGAATCTACAAATGCCATCTACTTGATTTCTCAAGTAGAACCATATTCCAAAGAGGAGGCATGTAGGGATGAATCATGGATCATTTCCATGAAGAAAGAACTAGAGCAGATTCAAAAAAATAACACTTGGGAATTGGTTCCAAGGCCTAATGACAAAAATGTGATTGGCACCAAGTGGGTATACAAGAGCAAGATGAATGAAAAAGGAAATTTTGTTAGAAACAAAGAAAGATTTCTATGTAAATGATATTCATAGAAAGAAGCAATTGATTTTGAAGAAAAAATTTCACCTGTTGCTAGAATTGAGGTAGTCAGATTATTCCTAGCTTATGCAGCCCATAAAATTTTTAAAGTATATTAGATGGATGTGAAATCGGCATTTCTTAATGGAGACTTGGAAGAGGAAGTATACATTGAGCAACCTGATGGATTTCCTTTATCAAGGAATGAAGATCTAGTTTTCAAATCAAAGAAGGCTTTGTATGGACTAAAACAAGCACCAAGGGCTTGGTATGATAGATTGGATAAGTATCTAATTTAGTTGGAATTCAAGAAGGAAAATGATGACAATAATTTATACCTAAGAATCATTGAAGAAGGTATCTTGATTGTTGAAGTTTTTGTTGATGATATTATATTTAGAGGAAATGATGATATGAGAAACAAGTTTGCAGAAGAGATAAGTGAATTTTAAATGTCTATGTTTGGGGAGATAAAATTCTTCATTGGATTGTAGATCACTCAAAGTAAAGAAGAGATACTCATATCTCAGACCAAATATCTCAAAGAATTGAAAATTTTTGGCATGGATGACAGTAAACTTGTCAGAACTCCTATGGTAACTGGAACAAGGTTATCTTTAGAAGCTAAAACAAAGAATGTACCTTAGAGAAGGTATAGATAAATGATTGGAGGTCTTCAATATTGAACACATACTAGACTTGATATAACCAATATTGTTGGAATTGTTGCCAGATTTCAAGGAGATCCTAAAGAATCTCACCTTATGACAGTAAAAAGGATATTAGGATATCTTAAGGGCACAATTGAGTTTGGTCTATGGTTTGATAGATCACAGGAATTCATATTTCATTCCTTCATTGATGATGATTGGGAAGGGAATGTAGATGATAGAAAGAGTACTAGTGGAGGAGCATTCTCCATTGGTAAGAGATTGGTTTCTTGGCTCAGTCTACTAAAGAATGAGAATATGTTGTAGTAGAAATAAATTGTATATAAATCATATGGATGAAGAAAATATTGAAGGTCATTGGACTATATCTAGTAGATTCAATCACTATCCATTGTGACAATACTATCATGGCAAATATATCAAAGAACCCTATTGTGCATTCAAAGAAAATATATATAGAAATAAAGTATCATTTCTTGAGAGACAAAACTTGGTAGAGAAGGAAGTAACGTTAGAATATGTGAGTAAAAATAAGTAAATAGAAGACATTTTCACAAAACATGTGCCTAAGGATACATTTGAGTGTCTAAGAGGTATCCTAGGGGTCATGCCCTAGCCTACCCTTGATTAATTGATGTCAAAATTACATTAGTCAAGAAATATAAGAGAACTATTTCATTCTCTGGACTATATGCTTTATGCTTCTCCTATGGGGGAGTATATGTATTAAGCTGAGTTACTAAGAAGTCTTGGAGACATCTTTTCTATTGATGTCAACGGGGAAGAGAATCAAACATTAAAATTATTATGAAAGGATCATCCTTTAGAGGATTTGATGATTGTTGAAGAAGATTTGAAAAGATGCTGATGCAAATATAGTAGAGACATGTTTTGGTATTTATGGAACTTAGATTTTTTTCATCTATGTTTCCATCAATGCCAAAGAGGGAGATTGTTAGCATGAATGTTGATGGTATTCCTATGGGGGAGTATCAAAGTAATGATAGAGGCATGCTACATTGGTTATATTACAAACTGCAATTGAAACAATTTCTATATTGTCATTGACATCAAACCTTAACTGGTAATAAAGTTGCTATCTAGGATAGTACCATATCTATTGATTAATGAAGAGGATTAGGGAAAGGAGATAACAAGATAACCTAAGGAAAGGTTGAGTTATTTGATACTTCAATGGGTAATTGATTAGTTGGCACATTGATAAGATAATGTATTATTTATCTAATTAAGAAGAAAGACTGAAGAAGTAAGCTTAACTGAGAAAAAGTAAAGAAATCTAGTTTAAGCCAAGTGATGTTAGTCTCAATCGAGTGCCAGTATATGCTGAGTAAATTCAGTGTTGATCGAACATTAGTATATGCCTAGTGAAAGGAAATTACCAAGAAAAGATAGTATTTGCCAAGGAAAGAAGTTTGTAGAGATGACCAAGACATGAAGTGATGACCGAGGAGAAGAACAAAGTATTGACCAAGTGTTACTAATTTACATTTGGAGAAAGAATTGAGATCCCCAGTCAAGATAGTTGAATTCTTGGGATATGTAAATTGTGTTGACTTTATTAATGCATTGTATGGAGTATTTAAGGCATGTTATCATTTTATTATGGATTCAAAGATAATTTTGGAGATGTATCTAGAAGGAAGGATGAAGAACATAATGATGGAAGGATTAGATGAATCTGACCTAAACCTAAGATCTATGGAGGAGATTAAGTGGAAAAAGTTGGATCTAGCTAATCAAAGAGGTATAAAGGAAAACCTAATTCTGAGGTTATAGTATGGGCTGAAGTGGTTGATGTTATTGATTGATAAGTCTATGTAGAAAGATGAAGGTGAAATTGTGAAGGAGCTTAACAGAGTTGCGATTTCTTGAAGTGAATTTTGAGAAGATCGGTGATGGAGATGGAAATGAAGGTTAGATAGTACATCAACATATATGTGTGAAGTGGATCTGTATTTGCAAAGTGATTTGTATTTTTTCAAGTTAGAAACTATTTTTACTTCTGAACCATTGTATCAGTCTAAACCCTTTAATCAAGGTTGACCTAATAGTCATTGTATAAATCCTTTAATCAAGGTGGAATTATAATGGAATGTTCTTAAATCCTTTAACCAGGTCACTTTTGACAAAGTGTTTAAATCCTTTAACAAGGTCACACCTAGCAATGTATTTGTAAACCTTTAACAGGGTTGGGTTTTCATAAAGCTTACTTCAAAAGAGTGAAATATCAATAGCATGTTACAAAGTGGTTTTTCACAAGTTAGGTTTCAACTATAAATCTTGGTGTTATACTTGTGTGAATTTTTTGATGTAAATGTTGTTATATTCTATGAGTTAATTAATTTTGGATAGTGGAATGCATGTTATATGTTTATGATATATGCTATAGAAACTGAGTTGAATAGCTGATTAGATATGAGATTGTTGAAGTGCTAGAAAGTTCGATTGGTACATCTAGACCTGAGAACAACTGATTCACCCCCCTCTCTATTCTTCTAAATAATTCTAACGATTGGTATCAGAGTTGTTAGTGCTCATAGAGAATAGTTTAAAGGTACTTGAAGCTAATGATCAAGATGTATAAAAAGGAGGTACTAAAGTTGAACAAAGAGAGCTTTCCTACATGGAAAAGTGTGATGAAATTGCATCTAGTTGGTATTGGTGATTCAACAAAGTACTATGTGGAACATGACTATGTTATACCTGCTGCACCTTTGACTATTGACGAGATGAAAGAAAAATAAGAACATAATCAAGAAATGTTGGAGATTGCATCTACCTTAAGCTATCATAAATTTGAAGATATCAAAGACTACACTACTGCAAAGAAAATGTGGGATACTCTTGCAACTATCTATGGTGGAGATACTAATGCACTGAGAGAAAAATCTAAAAGTTTGAGAGGTAAGTTTGATGAAATGAAAATGCAGGAATGATAAAATATTGCTCATTACTATGGTAGAATTAAGGAGGTATTGAATGCTATTAGAGGATCTAATGGAATCATTGATGATGAGACTTTTATTGGTAAGGTATTGAGAACTTTTCTTCCTATCTATGCTATAAAAATTTCTACAATTCAAGAATCAAGATGTAACCCTAGTAATGTTCTAACTTTGGAAAGTCATGTTGGAAAGTTTACTACTTTTGAGCTATCTAACTATGATAACTACATTGTTCCTAATGTTGTATCTTCATTCAAGTCACAAATGGTTTTGCATAAGTCTAAGAAGAAAAAAGAAAAATGTGTGAAAATTTATAGTGATAGTGACAATGAAAGTAACACTTCTGATGAGGAACTAGATGATCTTGAGGAACTCATGGCTAGAAGACTACAAAGAGGAAAAGGGAAATATAAAGGTAAAATTCCTATAATCTATTTTTCTTGTAACAAAGTTGGCCATATTGCAACAAGATGTCCTAACATGAATGACAAGGATGAGAGAAGAGAAAGAAAGTACAAGGATAAGAGAAATGACAGAGATCACCAAAGGTACAAAGACTACAAAGATAGGTAAGAAATCTTGCTATATTGTTGAAGAGGAAACTGACAGTGACACTAGTGAATTTGATGAATGTCATATTAAAGTAGTTTATGTTGCTATGAAAGATGATTCTGATGAAGATGAGAAAACTACACTTATCTCTTATGTTAGTAAAGGTAATAAATGAATTATTGATAGTGGTTTCTCACATCACATGACTAGTGATAAAATTAAATTTGAAACCCTAGATCATTACAAAGGTAGAAGTGTTAAGTTTTACTAATGATGCACCATGTCTCGTGAGAGGTAAAGGATCAATTAAGCCAACTGATAAGCTCACATGTGAAAATTCTTATTGGGTTGAAGGTCTTAACTATAATTTGGTGAGTGTTGCACAGTTAAATAGTACTAGTTACCAAGTGGAATTTCATCATAGAAAGAATAAAATATTTGATGCCACTAGTGAACTAATTAGAAGTGGAGAATAGAAAAAAAGTAACTTGTTCTATCTAGACCTATCTAAAGGAACATGTTTGTTTGCACAATTTGATGATGTATGCTTATGTCATAAGAGGCTATCTCATGTGAATTTTGACAATTTGGTAAATATTAGTAAAAAGAATAAAGTTAGAGGTTTTCTGAGATTGAAGAAACCTGATAATGTGATGTGTAAATAGTGTCAATTAGGAAAAATGACAAAGTCTAGTTTTAAGAGCAAGACATATGCTTCTGAAAAATATTTTGGAATTGGTTCATGCTAACCTTTGTGGACCTATGGGTGTACAAAGTTATTGTGGTGATAAGTACTTTATTATTTTTGTTGATGACTACACTAGGATGATGACTGTAATGTTTTTGAAAGAGAAATCTGATGCATTTCTGTTGTTTAAGTGGTATTTGGAAAAAAGTTAAAAAAGAAACAAGTACAAGCTTGAAATGTTTAAGATCTGACCAAGGTGGAGAATTTATATCAAATGGGTTCAATCTATTATGCAATGATAGAGGAATCAAGAGACAGATGTCTGCACTGAGAACACCTCCATAGAATGGCTAGAAGAGAGAAGAAACAGGTCAATTATGGATTGTACAAGAACATTGGTGATTGAGAAGAATGTTCCACAAAAATACTCCAAAGAAGCTATAAGTACAACTATTTATACCTTAAACCAAGCACAAATCAAGAAAGGTACAAATGCTACACCTTATGAGTTATGGCATGGTTATGCACCTAATGTGAAGTATTTTAGAATATTTGGGAGTAAATGCTATATACTGAAAGACAATAGGAATGGGAAATTTAATACAAAAAGTGATGAAGGCATATTCCTAGGGTATTTCACTAAGAGAAAATCTTATAAGTGTTTTAATTCTAACGCTAAATTTTTTTTTGAAAGTGAAAATGTTAGATTTGATGCATATGCAGAAAAGAACGAATTAGAGGGAAAATGATAGGAGTCTCCCAAGTGTGTTTGCACAAACCTACTAGGATCTACACAATTCCAAGCCCTTATAAGATTCTATTCTTTCTTTTAGGATCTTTTTAGTCCTTTCTTCACTATTTTAGGACTACTCCAATACCACTCTAAGATTTGGTAACAATTGTGCTTCACAAGGGGACAACTATCACTAATTACACTTCACTCTTTCACTCCTTGGATGATTCCAAGTTCATCTTCCACTTCACAACTTCACAAGTGTTTACAAGGATATTTTTCATGTTCAACATCTTCTTAGACTCCATTTGATCTCATTTGAGTTAGGGTGTCACCACTTTCAAATAAAATCTCTTGATTCCTTAGAGATCCTGATATTTAGGCCTAGTTCTTCTACTAGCCCTACCTTATTGATTTTTCCCACTTCTTTCAAAACTCTTCCAAAAAACCCCAAAAACTAATGTGATATTTGAGTACCCTTTTCAAATAAATGAGATATTTTGAAGGTCTTAGGGTTCCACAGTCTCCATATAGTGGATTCCTATAATCTAGGGCAAGTAGGGCTAATTGGCCTATTCAAGACTAGTCAAGTGATTTAAGCTTGAAAATATATTCAAATGGATTGGGAAAGGCCTAATTTTCTTAGGATGTCAACATATAACTCCATTCATCTCAAAAACACTCTTTTTTTCACTCTTCATTTCATATCCCTGCATTCATACACTGTTAGAACATTGTCATGCACCTAGCTAGGTACACTGGTCTCACCTAGGGTATGATGCTAAAAATAGCTAGCTTTCTCTTCTAAGTTCCTCCTTCCATATAAAAAAATAATAGTGGCTTACCTTCCATATTCCTTTGGGCTTTGATGATTTTCATGGTGGAAAACTATGGGGGAGCAATGAAACCAAAAACTAGTCTAACTACACCAGCAACTAGTCTATTTACAAAACAATTTGAAAAGCTAATCTAATGAACTCAAAACCAATACACTACTAAATATAATGTGCTTATAAATATAACCACTACATTAATCCAACACTAAATTTCACACTTCAATCCATACACTAACTCATACACTCAATACTAGCCGACTGCCATAGAATACCAGAACTCTGAGCTTTCATTCACTTTCAAAAATTACATTCAATTTTACTCTACCTTAGGAAATGGTATCCTTTGTGTCTTAATATGCCATACCCATGATTCTAGGCCATTATGGAAACTACCCATGTTGTTACTTTGAAAGGAATCAACTTCCAAAAATGTTGTCATGCAACATTAAAAGTTGTAAAAAAATTGTGAAGAAGCATTGTGACAACTTTACATCTTTTCGCAAAATCAATGCTAGGGGTCTCTAATCGACCTAGAATGGTGTAGAAATATTCAAGGAACCATTTTAGGTATTAATTTACCCTTTCCTAAGCCTTAAAGGCTTTTAGAGATATTTAAACCCATTTTCCCATCTTATGCCTAATCTAGCACTATCCACTAGAAAAGCATAAAACATCTAGGTTGGATTGAACCTAGTCTAATCCACCTAGGAAAAAACATGAAAGACCTTCTAAGGTAAGTAATAAATAATAATGACTTGGATAAGGTCAGTACAAGACAAAACTCAAACTAGATTAGGGATTAGCCTAGGTGCTCCTGCACAATCCTCCCCAAATGAAAAGATTTCAATCCATGCTTCAATTGAGTAAGTTTCTTGATCAATGCCCAACTTCTTGAATTATATCTCTTTGATCTAAGTTGCCTCTACATCTCCTTGGTCATGCCACTTTACTAGATGCTCATAATAAGTCTTAGTTCTAGTTTGTTTGTAGGGTCTTGAATCCAGTACCTTCTCTGCTTTCTTGGATGGTGTAGAGGGTAACTATAGTTCCTCCACCTCTTGAATGACTTCATTAAGAATCTGACCAGGATCAAGAACAAGACCTTTGTACAAGACCAAATCTGCAATATTAAACACAAGAGATAGACCACTATCTTTTGAGAGTTCCACTTTATAAGTATTATTACCATACTTGGCCAATATTGTGCAGGGTCCTATTCTTCTCATTTGTAGCTTATTGGGAACTCCCTTATACAACCTTAATTTGTTCAAATGGACCATTACAAGATCCCCCACTTGGAATTGAACATCTTTCTTTCTTTCATCTACCTTTTTTTTAATCTTTTCAATGTTCTCTATCAATGTTTTTCTGACTACGTCATGTACCTCTTTCATGGAGTGTGTGAAATCCTTTGCATATCCACTCCCTTTGGCTCCATCTTTCAAGTCTCTGAGTTCAAATATCCCTCTAGGGTGCACTCCATAAACTACTTTAAAGGGACTCCTTCCAGTTGTCCTGTTGAATGTATCATTGTAGGCATACTCTACCTATCCCAATAGTTGGTCCCAAGATTGACCATATTCTTTGGTGAGGCACCTCAATAGATTACCTAGTGTCCTATTCACAACCTCAGTTTGACCATCTGTCTGCTTGGGTGATAGGCATACCCAAAGGATAGATTGGTTCCCAATTTTTGCCATAGTGTCTTCCAAAACTTACTCATGAATTTTGTATCTCTATCTGAAACTATACTTAAGGGTAGCCCATGGATAATCACCACCTCTTTGAAGAATAGGTGTGCTATTTGACTTGCATCATGATCTATCTTGCAAGGAACAAAATGGGCCATCTTCCTAAACCTATCCACTATGACATAAATACTGTCAAATCCTTGTTTTTTCCTTGGTAAGCCTACCACAAAGTCCATACTCAAACATTCCCATGGTCTTCTTGGAATGGGGAGAGATTGATAAAGGCTTGCATTAGAGGATGTGCCTTTCACTTTATGACACACTACACAACTCTCCACATAGTTTCTAATGTATAAATTCATCCTTGGCCAAAAGTAAAACCTTTGCACTAGCTCTTGGGTCTTATTGACTCCAAAATGACCACTAAGTGCCCCATTATTCTTTTCTTGAATCATTTTTTCTCTAATTTACCCTTTAGGTACACAAAATTGAATTCCTTTACAATAAGTCACTTTGCATAGTATAGTTAGAAAATTCACCATGGAAGTGATTATTGTACTCTTTGCACACCTTGTATATCTCTACAATGTCTTCATCCTCAACATACAAATATTTAAAACTCTCAATCCCCATGCTCTAAAATTGTACCTCTTGTACTATTAGTAGTCTTCTACTTAAGGCATCTTCTACCTTGTTTTGCAATCCTTTCGTATGCTTGATGTTGAAGGTGTAAGATTGTAAGTATGCCACCCATTTCATGTACTTTTGACTAAGCTTGTCTTGAGAGTTCAGAAAACTAAGTGCTTGGTTGTCTGAATACACTAAAAATTCTTTGCAAAGCAAGTAGTTCCTCCATTTTCTTAGTACTTGGACTAGAGCATACATCTCTAAGTCATAAGAAGAATACTTCTGTTAGCACCTTGAAAAAATTTCATGGCTCTAGCCCTTTTCCTCTGGTCTCTGTAGTTATTTTTAGGTCTCTGGCATAAACCCTTAGTTCAAATTTTTGAAAAACTAGCCGTTGTAATGAAAACACCCTAAGTGTGCCCTAGCCTCATTCTAATTCTATTTTACCTTTTTTGGGCCACTTAAAAGTCTTTTAATGCATGTGCTAATTATTGACCCCCTTCAGTCATCTTTTCAAGTGTTGAGCAATTTGTCACATGTTCGCATAGGATATCTTCATGCTATGCGATCATGAGACTAAGGTTTTATGTCAGACCCCTTTGGTTTATTTCCCTAAGTCTAGCATTTTAATCCTTTCTAATGTTTTGGCTTAAATATTTCCTAGGCTCGATCTCCTGACACCCTCTCAATCCGATGGTTGTCATTAAAGCGTAAGGGATGTGTCAGAGCTATGCGAAGTTGTGATGGCCATTGATTCTCTTTATGACATGGCGCTTCAAACTATGGGTCCATAATGACATGTATGCACAAATGGTGGTATGTGATTGGTCCATGTATTAATACGTTGGCAGTTGTCAGTGGGACTTGGTTTTCGAGTGTGTAAGAGGGTCCTGACATTGTCAAAAAATTAAAGACAGGCATATGATCTTATGGGATGTGTCAGAGGTTTAAGATCATGTGACAACCATCAATTCTACCTTTTTTAGAGGGGATAAAGTGCAGTGGGTCCACATGCTAGGTGTGCTGATTTTTCATTATCTAATTGGTCCACATAGTGTGACTGGACATGTTGTCAGTGGGGCAGAGTTTTTCAAGGTTTAGTGGGTTTTGACACTTGTAGAGCATCGACAGTCGGCGTATAGTCTGATGGGTTTTCTCTGACACATGCGAAGATGCGCCAACCATTGATTTCATATCCTATCAAAGAGTTGTCAGAGTAGGGTAAGATTATTCATCTGACGATTGTCTTATGATTTGGAGGAATCTTGGAGGTCTATGTGGAGATGAGACAACCATTGATTTTCTTCATGTGGGCCCAGTAAAGTTTCTCAATCTTTTTGGTGGTTTGGATAAAGTTTTGGTGGCTCAAAAAAATTTCAAAGGCTTTGCTCATTCATGAACAAAGATGCCAGTTCTCTAAATGTTTTAGCAATTTGGTGAACAAGCGTTCACATAGTCACTAAACTATTTGGTGAAGACATAATGTATTTTGTGACTTGTAGGTGGTCTTTAGTTGCTGGTTCGCTAAATGTGGCTGGGGTCTTTTTTAAGTGATAAATCATAGAGCCCATGAAAAGGAAGGATCTAACGGTCAGGACTTAAAGTTGACCCAATTTCAAATGTGGACTGCCGATTTGTTGCTAGCACTATGAAACTAGCCATTTAATTTCAAATTCAAATTTTTAGAGGGTTTCCTATGATTAGAAGGACTAAAATTCAATGTTTAAGCGGTTGGAGTTGGTGGAAATGATTTTCAAACTATTGCAGTGTGGTCCAGGGTGTTCCATGATCATTTGCAGGGGTCTCTACTGTGTTCTTTGTGCTCAAGGCATGTTGCAAGTGGCCGAACAGGTTGACAAATTTGGCATTTTTGTGGTTCTCAGTACCTTCTCAGTGAAATTGTCATGATTGAGGATCACTCCGAGATCTATTTTCTCCTGGTTGCTTGGGTTTCTTCCCCTGTATTAAATTTTTTACTATTTCTAGTTGGTTGGGTGGTTGAAACCCTAACCCTTGTCACCCGAAGCTTGATGCATCCTCTTTGAGGATTCCAAGGTGACTAGGGGTATAAGTGGTTAGTTTTTTGATAGAGTAAGAGTTCAGTCTTGAGGTTCTGTTCTGAATTTTAGTCAGTTCCAGTGGTTATGATTGTATGAACTTTTGAGGAAAGAGGAGTTGGATTTTGGGTTTGTTTCCTATCTTTGTGTTTAATTGATTGTATATCGATCCTGAATATGTTAATGAGAATGCTATTGAGTTCCAATCTTACATTTTTGTATGTCTTCTTGTTTTGGTTCTGAGCTCATATATGTTAGTATCACAAAGTGTATTAGCATATGGTAAACAAAGAGTATTGTGAAGTCATCTTTGAGTTCCTAAAAAAGTTAGGATTAAAGTCTTCTAGGTGAGTTTAGTGAGTTTACAACCAGATAAGAATTTGATGTCCTAGTGTTTGAGGGAGAGGGGTAATAGGAAAAGCACTTATCCTAAGCCCAAGAGTGTTTGATTTAAGATCTTCAGCTGATGTATGTAATTGGGTGACTCTTTTCCCTAGGTTAAGGCACTGGTCCATTCTCTGGAGGCATTTCATTGTCATCAACCACACACACCTAAATTTAAATGATAATATCTTTCAGTCAGTTAGTAAAAGACATAGTTGTATATTGTTTTGAGACTCTTTTGGAGAAGTGAGTCAAGGGTACACCCACCTAAGCATTAAGGCTCAAAGTGTAGAAGGATCTCATTGTTGATCCTTATTAATTGGCCCTCTTCCATGTAGACTTTGGATTCATGATAGAGTCAAAGTTATATTAAATTTATCCATCAAAGTATAAATCTACAAGTTGAAGATCAAAGGGAACTCCCAAAAAAATAGCGACTCTACTAGGGAGAGTCTAGAGATAAAGCTATTAAGAAAACTCTTTTTTTCCTGTTGTATTCAGTTAAAGATTTCCCACTTTGGTGGGTAGTGACTCAAAAAGTTAGAACCAGTGCTATAGATTGCAAATCATGGAAAAAAGAAGGAATACTAGGTCTTTTGTTAAGAAGAATCCAGAGGTTACTTTGGAACAGTTACCTAGATAGGAAAAGAAGAGTTGGATCAGGAGGAATGAAGAGTCTACTAGTGCTCCTGTGAGAGAGCAAAGAAATACTAGAGGTAGAGCACCACTAGCATCCTCTAATGAGGAAGGTTCAAAATACATAAGTTCTAGATCAGACAGTGGCCACTCTGAAGACAAATTTTATGATACCCCAGAAGCAGTATTTCAAGATAAGGGTTCATTACCTATAGGTCAGGATGAACATGCTAGAGAAAATGGTTATGGGCTGAATCTAGATCCTGATGAGGACATATTCAAAAGGCAGCCCATGGAACCAATTTGAGTACATTTCCCATATCAGCATCCTACTGATGTGGAAGTATCATCAAGCTCTGAAGACAACATGATAGATCCACATGACCTAAATGTACTTAGGTTGTAGTAGGTAGAGCAGGATGCCATATACAAAAGGTTACAAGAGGAAAGAGAGGCTGAAAAAGTAAATGCTCTAATGGAGAGGCAGTCTCTTTTAAGAAAAATTAATGAAATGAAGGAGAGAAACAAGATGCTTGCTTCTACTCCTAGGGTGTTGTAGCATGATGTATTTGGTGATCTTGAAGCTCTAAGAAGTGAGCAAGAACACTTGTTGCAAGACCATGAGTTTGATGAAGAAGGCCCTATGATCAGACAAGTGCAAAGTTATGCTCCTTTTACTAAGGGTAAGAATGGACATGAGATCACTAGGCCTACGATAGTTATTAATGAAAAAGGAAAGCAAAAGATGGTGGGTGTCCAAATAAGAAAACTAGTGACAATACCAGGGATCCCACCACCTAAATCAAATAGGGAGATAGAGATAGAAATAAAAATAAAAAAGGATGAAGCTCTAGCTCAAGAGCTAGAAAGAGCTAAAGTGGATGCTACTATTGTAGAGAAAAGAAGAAAGATCTAGTTCTTGAAGGCTTCATCAGCTAATGTTCATGGCCCTTTTGCTACTAAACTAGGTATGCCATCTATGAACACTACTGTTCCACTTATAAATGCTACTACTAGTAATCTAATTCCTAATGTATCTACCAAATCATTTGTTGATCCTAATAGACAGTCAAATGTGCAAGTGGGTGGGAATGTAGATAAAAATAATAATTCTAGTGGGAACACTAGTTTAGGATTTCAAAGAAGACCTATGCAACTAGAAGGCTATAGGCAAATTAGTTTTGATGGGATACTAGGCTATCCAAATGGTTTTCCAAATGATATAAGAGATAAGGTACCTAAGTTTGCTGGTAATAATGCTATTAGTTGTGAAGAGAATCTTAGGCTATTTGTTGATATGCTTAATGATTATGATGTAGAGCATGAGGATGTATTCATGAAATTGTTTGTTCAATCTCTAATGGAGGATGCTAGAGATTGGTTTAAGAAACTTCTTGATAAATGTATTGATACTTGGGATTCCTTTGAAAGATGTTTTAAAGAGCAGTATGGTGATAGGCCTAACACTAGTTTCATGTTGAATGAATTCAATACCATAAGGAAAAATCAGAATGAGTCTGGAGCTAAATTCAACATGAGATTTCAGAAGGGTATGCATAAGTTATTTCAAGTTATGCGGTTAGATGACAATGTTTGTCTAACTACATACTTCAATGCATTTGATGGAAAGATGGGTTATTTGTTGAGGGACAAGGAACTAAGAACTCTTAGAGATGCTTTCAAGATTGCTATCAATATTGAGAACAATATGAAAATATCAGGGAAGTTGGGTGGGAAGAGAGATGACCCTAAGTTGTTTGGGGACAAGAAATATAAAAAAGAAAATGATAGGAATGTTGGAACTAGGAGGCAAGAAGAAGATAAATTGGATAAGGTGCTCAATGCATTGAAGGATTTGAAGGCACCTGCAAATAGGAACATCAATGCTCCTACCAATGAGAGGCCTCAGCTCAACAACAATTTCAATAAGTAGAATAGATTGTAGAATTATCCCTACAACACCCAATGGAAGGATGGCAAGCCTGTTGTCCCTATTACAAGAGGAAATAATGAAAGAGGTGTCCCTGACCCTCTACAAAAAGCTTCAATAAATTTCATGGAAGACATACCTTAGTGTGTTGCATGATAGTCCCCTCATTTTGCAGAGCATTGTGTGGTTGCACATTCTATGGATGCAAATCAAGATTGTGGCGATGAGGAGATAGATCAAGATGATGTTGGATGCAACATGGCTACTTCATATCTAGGATATGAAGATGATTCTAATTTTGATGAAGAAGAAGATGTAAATGTGAAAAGACACAATCAGGCCCTTTTTCATCAAGAGGTATTTTTTGATGATGAAGGCATAGATGAGAAGACATGTAACATGAACTCTTCTTCTGAGCCAATAAAGTTAAGAAGACCTTCTAGAGAAGAGATGGATAGGATTACTGTAGAAATGATTACCCAAGTGCAAACTAGGGGCATGGTGGCAAGGGATACAAATGGAAAAGCTGCAGGAATGTTTATAAAGAGTACCAACTCTGGAGAGCCTAATGAGAACAAATCAAAAGGTGATCACATGGTGAAATTCAAGAATGTAAAAGGTAAGAATTGTGAGCCTAAGGGAGTTGGAGTTGAAAGATTTTCTAGTGAGATTGAGAAGCCAGTTAACACAATGGCTAAGATTGAAAAAATGAGGGTGGCCAATACACCTAATGTATCAGATAAGAAAAGGGATACTAAGGCTATGCAGATTGAGATTCCTCACTCTGCTCCTGTTGATATGTTATCTGTATTGTCCCAAATTACAGTTAAGGTTCCATTGTCATAATTTTTGAGGATCCCTGAACACAAAGATAGAGCTATTGCATGGGTAGATAATGTTCTTAATAATGATGTTGCATGCAATGGATTTTAGGATAAAGCTTTGAAAGGAGTTGCTTCTTGGGGAATTGTATCTCAAATTCCTCCTATATATTTGGACAGTTCTGTCAATGCTAGCCTTGAAAACATTGATCCATTCTTTTTAAGTGTCCTTGTGAATGGAATGAAATTAAGAAATTGTATGATTGATAGTGGTGCCTCTAATACTATTATGCCTTTCAAGATTATGGAAAAGTTGGGCCTTAAAGTTGATACAGTTCAAGGTAGATGTTGTGCAATGGATGAGAGGGAGGTACTAGTCATTGGGACTATCAATGCAATGCCATATAGGCTGGCAGCATATCCAGAGAAAGAGTTAACAATGAGTGTTTTGGTGGTGGACATCCCTCCTCATTATGGGATGCTACTATCTAGAAAGTGGAGCACTACCATGGGTGGAAGTTTACAGTGTGATTTGTCCTATGCCACTTTCAAGATTGATGATCAGTTTGTCAAGATTGAGTGAGAACCAAGAGTATGCCACATGATTGAGAGAAGTATTGATAATGAAACTGCATGTTTTTTGGATAATGATATTAATGCTTTTAGGGTAGAGATCCCTGTAATCAAGAAGGAACCTATTTTGTCACCTATCTCTATTGAGGTAAGTGTTAATTCTATGAAGGGTGATTTGTGGGTAATGTACTTGATGGTGCAAGTTGCAAGGATGGAGCAGGAGTAGGTATTTTACTTATTTCTTCTAATGGAAACACCTACAAATTTTCTTTCACATTGAATTTCTTTTGTACCAACAATATAGCAGAATATGAGGCATTGTTGTTAGGACTAAGGTTGGCACAAAAACATGGTATTAAGTGCTTAAGTGTTGTTGGTGTCCCAAGTCAGGTCAGTATATGCTTCCAAGAACAAGAGGTTGAAACAATATAGGAATGTTGTGTGGCACTTGATTGAATGTTTTGATTCCTTCAATATTGAATGGAAGGATAGGAGTAATAATAAGATGGCTGATTTGTTAGCCAATATTGCAATCAATCCCACTGATATTACTTTTGCTAGTCTCTCTAAAGTTGAAATTCAAACTAGACCTAGTGTACCAGACAATATTGAAAATTGGCAAGTTTTTGATGATGATAATGATATCTTGAAGTTTATGAGTTGTGAAGATCAGTATCATGGTTAGGAATTTGATTGCTCAACTTTGGTTGAGTCAATAGAAGGAAAAGAGATTGTCCTTGGAAATGAAGTTATTCAACTCAAAACTAACAAGGTGCCCAGGGGCTTGTTGTTTTGGAAACTATCTTTGATAACCAGGATAGAGTTCAAAAGAATATCAAAAGAGAAGATCATGTTGATCTAGAGGAGATAAATCTTGGAACACATGAGGCACATAAGAGGGTATACATTGGTAGGGACATATCTCACAATGTGAGAAAATCTTTGATTGAATTATTGAGAAAATTCAAGCATGTTTTTGCATGGTCATATGATGACCTAAAGGTTTATAGAGAAGATTTATTTGAGCATATTATTCCATTGAAAGAAGATGCTAGACCTTTCAGGCAAAAAAAAAGGCCTATTAATCCTACTTTAGCACCCAAGATGCAAGAAGAGTTAATGAAGCTGAGAGATGCTAGAATTATCAAGCCTATTAGGCATTCTTCTCAGGTGTCAAATCTTGTCCTTGTTAGAAAGAAAAATGGTGACATTAGACTTTGTGTGGACTTTAGGAATCTGAACATCAGCTCATTAAAGGATAACTATTGTCTGCCCAATATGGAGGCTATGTTGCAGAGAGTAACCGAATCTGAATTAATGTCTATGATGGATGGTTTCTCTGGCTACAATCAGGTAATTGTGAAAGAATTAGAGAAATTCAAGACAGCTTTTACAACACCTTGGGGGACATATGTTTATGTGAGAATGCCTTTTGGTCTCACAAATGCTGGTGCTACTTTTTAGAGGGCAATGGATGTTGCTTTTGCAGATTTTATTGATGATTTCCTTGTTGTTTATCAGGATGATTTAACTACCTATTCTAAGAAGGAAGAAGACCATTGTATTCATTTAGAGAAAATATTTGTGAGGGCTTTAGAATATGGAATTTCATTAAACCCAAGGAAATGTGCATTTGGTATCACTGAAGGTAAGTTTCTTGGCCACTTAGTTGGGAAGCAAGGAGTGAGAATTGACCCTGAGAGGGTAGCAGCTATTGATAAAATTCAGAGACCAAAGAATGTTAAAGGGATTCAATCCTTCTTTGGTCAGGTCAATTTCTTAAGGAGGTTTGTGACAAATTTTGCAGAGGTTACTAGACCTATTTCTAAGATGTTGAAGAAGGGATCTGCAATCAATTGAGAGGGTGAGCCTGATGAGGCTTTCAAAAATATCAAGCAGGCTATCAAAGATGCACTAGTTCTTAAGGCACCTGATTATAATGTCCCAATGCACATCTTTTCCTTTGCATCTTTTCACACTATTGATGTAGTTTTGTTACAAAAGAATAAGGATGGTTTTGAGCAGCCTATTTCATTCTTCAGTAAATCTTTGCAGGCTGTTGAATTGAAGTATGACATAAATGAGAAACAAGCATATGCACTTGTGAAGGTAGTCAAGGCTTTTAGGTGTTACTTGATGGGGGCAGTTGTGATTGCTTTTGTGCCAAGTGCAGCTATGAAGGATATTTTCTCATAGCATGAGGTGTCTAGAAGAAGATGCAGATGGATCAATAGGATCCAAGAATTCAATGTTGATATCAAAATTACCAAGTTGGTTAGAGGACAAGGATTGGCAAAACTGATGGCCCAATCCAATCTTGATGCTAATCAAGTAAATCATTCTAAAATTGATTATACATGTGATATGGATGATTGTGTTTGGTATCAAGATATTATCTATTATCTAAGAAACATGAAGTGTCTAGATGAGATGGATGACAATAAGAAGAGGACATTGAAATTATAGGCATCAAGTATGTAATTGTGAAATGTAAATTGTATAGATAGAATTTGGATTGCATACTGTTGAAATGTGTAGATGAAAATTAGGTTGAAGTATTATTGAAATAAATGCATGAGGGGGTTTGTGGTGGACATTACATGGGTAAGACTACTACTCAAAAGATCTTGAGAGCAAGATTTTGGTGGCCCACAATCTTCAAGGATGCAGAGTAGTTGGTAAGGAGGTGTGATGCTTGTCAAAGGTTCTCTGGTAAGCTTAAATTTTTAGGCAATGTGCCTTTGAGGCCAGTTGAGGTGCAGGCTCCTTTCTAACAATGGGGAATTGATTTCATAGGGGAGATACCAAAAAATTCAAGTGGAGGACACTCATGGATCTTAGTTGCCACTGATTACTTTACTAAGTGGGTAGAGGCTATACCTACAAGAAATTCAACTAGTAAGGTGGTGACTAATTTCTTATTGAATAATATTGTCACAAGGTTTGGTTGCCCTGAGAGGATAGTTAGTGATAATGCAATGTGTTTCAGGTCTACTGAATATAAGGATTTTTGCAAAGGTTTAGGAATTCAGATTTCTTATTCCTCACCTTATCATCGACAAGGAAATGGTCAAGTAGAATCTACTAATAAGAGTTTGATTAAGATCCTCAGGAGGATCCTTGAAAAGAATAAGAAGGCATGGAATTCAAAACTGCCATTAGCTATATGGGCTGATAGGGTAACTATGAAGAAGGCAATTGGTTGTGCACCATTTGACCTAGTATATGGAATACATGCAAGAATGCCTCAAAATAATCTGTTGGAAATGTATAAATTTGTGCAATTATATGATGATGACATAGATGATGAAATGCAATTGAGGATTGAGGATCTCATCAGGCTGGATGAAATCAAGAGAGAGTCAGCTGCAAGGAATGTCAAGTTGCAATTGCAAATCAAGAACCTATATGACAAGAAGGCTATGGAGAGGAAGTTTGAGCCTGATGACCTAGTATTAATTTGGAATGCCAGACTGGAGGATAAAGGAAAACATGGAAATTTTGATCCCATCTAGCTAGGGCCATATCAAATTCATGAAAAATGGGGCCAAGATTCTTATGTTGTAAAAGAACTGAATGGTAATGTTCAAGAATTGCCTGTTCATGGACAATTCTTGAAAAAATACTTCTTTTGAAGGTATTTTGTTTTCCATGAACAATAGTTAGGTCTGTACATTCTATAAATTTTGTAAAGTTGCTTGCCCCTGTCCTATTTTGTCCTAGTCTGTAGGGTTTTTGGTTCTGTTGCTCTTTGTTGTTAGTTTTCTAGTGGGATGGTCTTCTTTAACTAGTGATTCTAGATTCTTGTTGTGCCTGCAAGAGCCACACATCCCCAGACAGAGCCATTATTATCACCTTGAAAAAATTTCATGGCTCTAGCCCTTTTCTTCTGGTCTCTGCAGTTGTTTTTAGGTCTCTGGCATAAACTCTTAGTTCAAATTTTTGAAAAACTAGGCGTTGTAATGAAAATACCCTAAGTGTGCCCTAGCCTCATTCTAATTCTTTGTTACCTTTTTTGGGCCACTTAAAAGTCTTTTAATGCATGTGCTAATTATCGACCCCCTTCAGTCATCTTTTCAAGTGTTGAGTGGTTTGTCACATGTTTGCATAGGCTATCTTCATCCTATGTGATCATGCAACTAAGGTTTTATGTTGAACCCCTTTGGTTTATTTCCCTAAGTTCAGCATTTTAATTCTTTCTAATGTTTTGGCTTAAATATTTCCTAGGCCCAGTCTCCTGACACCATCTCAATCCGATGGTTGTCATTAAAGTGCAAGGGATGTGTCAGAGCTATGCAAAGTCACGATGGCCATTGATTCTCTTTATGACATGGTTCTTCAAACTGTGGGTCCATAATGACACGTATGCACAAATGGTAGTATGTGATTGGTCCATGTACTAATACGTTGGTATTTGTCAATGGAACATAGTTTCTGAGTGTGTTAGAGGGTCCTGACATTGTTAGAAAATCAACAATGAGCGTATGATCTTATGGGATGTGTCAGAGGTTTAAGATCATGCGAAAACCATCGATTCTACCTTTTTCAAAGGGGATAAAGTGCAGTGGGTCCACATGCCAGGTGTGTTGATTTGTCATTATCTTATTGGTCCATGTAGTGTGTCTAGACATGTTGTCAGTGGGGCCAAGTTTTTTGACGTTCAATGGGTTTTGACACTTGCAGAGCATCGACGGTCGGCATATTGTCTAATGGGTTTTCTCTGACACATGCAAAGATGAGCCAACCATTGATTTCATATCTTGTCAAAGGGTTGTCAGAGCAGGGTAAGATTCTTCATCTGACGGTTGTCTTATGATCTGGAGGAATCTTGGAGGTCTATGCAAAGATGAGATAATCGTCGATTTTCTTGATGCGGGCCCAGTAAAGTTTCTCAGTCTTTTTGGTGGTTTGGATAAGGTTTTGGCGGCCTGACAAAATTTCAAAGGCTTCACTCATTCATGAAGAAAGATGGTAGTTCTCTAAATGTTTTAGCAATTTGGTGAACAAGCATTCACATAGTCTCTAAACTATCTGGTGGAGACATAAGGTATTCTGTGAATTGGAGGTGGCCTTTAGTCGCTGGTTCACTAAATGTGGCTTGGGTCTTTTTTAAGTGATAAATCATAAAGCCCGCCAAAAGGAAGGATCTGATGGTCAAGACTTAAAGTTGACCCAATTTTAAATGTGGACCGCTGATTTGCTGCAGGGGCTATGAAACTAGCTGTTTAATTTCAAATTCAAATTTTCAAAGGGTTTCCTGCAACCAGAAGGACTAAAATTCAATGTTTAAGCAGTTGGAATTGGTGGAAACAATTTTCAAGCTATTGCAGTGTGGTCCAGGGTGTTCCATGATCATTTGCAGGGGTCTATACTATGTTCTTTGTGCTTGAGGCATGTTGTAGGTGGCTGAACAAGTTGACAAATTTAGCATTTTCATGGTTCTCATTACCTTCTCAGTGAAATTGTCATGATTGAGGATCACTCCGGGATCTATTTTCTCCTAGTTTCCTAGGTTTCTTGCCCTGTATTTAATTTTTGACTATTTCTAGTTGGTTGGGTGGTTGAAACCCTAATCCTGGTCACCCGAAGCTTGATGCATCCTCTTTAAGGATTCCAAGGTGACTAGGGGTATAAGTGGTTAGTTTTTTGATAGAGTAAGGGTTCAGTCCTGAGGTTCTGTTCTGAATTTTGGTCAGTTCTAGTAGTTATGATTGTATGAACTTTTGAGGAAAGAGGAGTTGGATTTTGGGTCTATTTCCTATCTTTGTGTTGCTTTGATTGTATATTGATACTAAATATGTTAATGAGAATGCTATTGAGTTCCAATCTTACATTTTTGTATGTCTTCTTGTTTTGGTTCTGAGCTCATATATGTTAGTATCACAAAGTGTATTAGCATATGGTAAACAAAGAGTATTGTGAAGTCATCTCTGAGTTCCTAACAAAGTTAGGATTAAAGTCTTCTAGGTGAGTTCAGTGAGTTTACAACCATATAAGAATTTGATGTCCTAGTGCTTGAGGGAGAGGGGTAATAGGCAAAGCACTTATCCTGAGCCCAAGAGTGTTTGATTTAAGATCTTTAGCTAATGTATGTAATTGGGTGACTCTTTGCCCTAGGCTAAGGCACTAGTCCATTCTCTAGAGGCATTTCATTGTCATCAACCACACACACCTAAATTTAAATGATAATATCTTTTAGTCAGTTAGTAAAGGACATAGTTGTATATTGTTTTGAGACTCCTTTAGAGAAGTTAGTCAAGGGTACACCCACCTGAGCATTAAGGCTCAAAGTGTAGAAGGATCTCATTGTTGATCCTTGTTAATTGGCCCTCTTCCTTGTAGACTTTGGAGTGGTGATAGAGTCAAAGTTATATTAAAGTTATCCATCAAAGTATAAATCTACAAGTTGAAGATCAAAGAGAACTCCCAACATCTTTGCATCACTAAGCTTCTCACTATGAAAAGCCACCAGTCTTCCTTCTTGGCTTAAGAGAGCCCCAATAGAAACATTGCTAGCATCACACTCAACACTAAATAACTTCTCAAAACTTGGTAGTGTTAGAATGGGTTGAGTGGAAATCTTATTCTTTAACAATTCAAAGCCTTGGTTATCTTTCTCATTACAAAAAAATTTGGTTTTCATTTCTCCATAGGAGCACAAATGGCATTGAATTATTTAATGAATTTCTTATAGTATTAGGCTAAACCAATAAAGCTTCTCACCTCTATTGCAATATTTGGAGCAAGCCAATTAAAGATGGCTTCCACCTTTCTTGAATCCATCTTGACATTCCCTTGAGACATAAAAAATCCAAGGTACACTAGTTCTTGCTGCATGAACTCACACTTATCCAAATTTATCATTATCTTCTCCTTTTTTAATGTCTTGAAAACAACTTTTAAAT